>JAVJAQ010001632.1:0-241822 GCA_032362365.1 Zygogramma bicolorata
CGCTTTTGCCCGCGTTATGATATAGTAGTATCTGAGAGTTATTTTGTAAGGTGGTTCAGCAGAGTACCCCAGAATAGCAAGTTATTGGTCTAAGAAACATTAGATTCATACGGGGTACCTCAAATATTACTTTGATTATCGTCAATTTCAGTTGAAATTTATGCAATTTTTTCATATGTAACACCTTGTATATTAGACGGTTTTCGCATTCCACATTAAATTTGATATCCGGAAATACCAACATCCTACCTATATGTTATTGCTGGGCGTCTTTTTATTATTTGCGTCATGAATATTCAAAAAAGTTATGGAAATGAATAAAAGTTGCAACATTCCAGTTTGAAAAAGAACCGAAAATAATCAAATCCATATTATCCTGAATGTCTTCGAAAAGCTTATTTTCATGCGGCTCAGATTCGTCGGAATACCTCACGAATTCTTGATTCCTCATCCTCCTGTGTAGTAAGTAAAGCACTATGGTAATCCATTGACGTTAGGTCCTGCTTCACTTCCGAAATTTCAAAAATTCAATGTGACTTGGCAAAGGCGCGAAATGGCAGGAAAAAAATCCGTAATACTTAGGGAACAATGGGACTATTCTATTGACAGAGAAAGTATATCATTTTCTCTTACGGAAAAATACACCCCCTCTACATCTGAAACGAATTTTAAAATGTGACCTTTCTGGTGTCATATGACTTTCATCCGAAACTGTTTCCCTTTCGCATTACCGTTATATCGAGAACCGAGTGAACCGAGATCAGTTGTCAAGCAACATAAGATTCGATTAGCTGAAGGTGAATTCATGCAAGCCAACTTAACTTGTATTCAATTTAACTCAATAACTTAAGAAGTACGATGTTCGATATTTAGCAACTTATAAGCTAAAGCTCATATCTTCGCTATTCAAGTTTGGGAATTGTTGCATGAATGCTCCTTTTTTGATACAACTTTTTAGGATAAGTTGAGTTAAATACAAGTTAAGTTGGCTTGCATGAATTCACCTCAAGACGTGCATCGAGTTCACTTGAACCACAGCTCGCTGGAGTCAAGTGATGACTTCAATTTCAAGAATTGCAATATCTGAATTTTAACGATACGAAAATACAATATTTTTGCGTTTTCGAGACTGTAAAAAATATGAAGACTGTTTTGGGTGTATTCGGCTTGTTAAATAGGAAGATCTAGGACAAATTGAAGAAATATACATACTTGTTTCTGTTTTCTGGGTTTGTAACCAGAACTGGGCAGTACTCGAGTAAATTGTACTCAAAATTGTACTCGAGTACTCAAAGTACTCAGTAATTGGTACTAGTGAGTATCTTTATTCTAACGTACTCAGTACTCGAAAATTTTTGAGTACTTTACATTTTAGAGTACTGAGTACTTCTGATTCATATATCTAACGAGTACGAGTAAGGACGCGCGCAAACCCGCACAGAACCGTGAGTGACACCGGAAAGAAAACTTGCAAATCTGGCATAGACATCAATTACATTCAAATGATGGTTATTGATGAAGATACAAAATTCCTTGGTCCATCCAAAAGTTTGGCTGACAACGATTCCCACTGCGATGGTTTTTTTTTATTTCGATAGTGTAGAAAGCGTGAGCACAAGTCACTCTCAGCAGTCTCAGGTTCAGCCTTTGAACTCCGTTGTTGTGAGTGTGGGGACGAACATGAAAGAGAAAAACACAATAGAATTTGAGTTCCTGCGATATCTTGGTGATCCAAGGAACACTTTTTCAATGCTGGAAGATTATCCAGTAATGAAGAAAATTAATATGGATACAAATACACCATTGCCTTCTTCTGCATCAGTTGAAAGACTCTTCTCTTATGCATCATTAATAAATGCTCCAAAGTGTTCTCCTACTTTCAGTTATTATTTGTTACCTACCTTCCTGTTCCTACCTATACCTATCAATCAATTGATCAACCAAGTGATACTGATTTACTGATAGGCAAGGAAAAGTACCAAAAATCTCTTATTACAATTTTGTGTTCCTTTTTCATTTTGTAATGTTTGTTTTGTTAATTTGTTTACTGAAAGAAAGTTATAATATTTTATTTTCTCTTATGAAAATTTTATTTTGGAAGTGGCCTATTGTATTATTAAATATTATATACACATATACATTTCTGAAATATAACTATACATAACTCCGTAACTGTTCTTTTGACCATCCTCTACCCGTGGCTGTATCTCTGTACCTAATACCTTTCTTACCTGCTTTCAGTACTTTCCAGCTTATATGAAACTCAAAATGCAAAAATTGGGCGAATAAATTGATGGTAATTGCAAAATGATCTTCTGTCTGTCACTCTAATACTGACTGCATATGACAACCTGACAAGCATACATTCAACGTTCTTTTTATGAAATACTCATACTCGTTACTCATTTTTCACGAGTAATCTGTGAATTTTGTAAAAGTACTCATTTGCCTGGAGTACTTCCCACATAAGTACTCATACTCGAACACTTATGAGTACTATTTGAAGTTACTCATAGTGAAGTACTCATGAGTACCTTATTGCAGTACTCTGCCCAGCTCTGTTTGTAACCTACCACAATCTGAAAAAATAAGAATCAATATTGGAATCTATACAAGTGTAGATGGGCAGATTTTCAATCTACTCCGAAAAGTTGCTGCATCTATTGAAAAACAGTTCTTTCTGGATGTTTTTCAATAGACACAGCAACTTTTCGGTATAGATTAAAAATCTGCCCTTCTACACCTGTATAGATTCCAATATTAATTCTAACTTGTTCAGACTGTGGTAGGTGACAAACCCAGAAAACTACGGAACAAATATTGATCCACCACAAAATAATGAGATCTATTGGAAAATCTAGGAAACTATCAACTTGTCCTCAGAGCAACTGATTTCAGAACATGATCATAGAACATGACAGTTTGCTAAAGTTTTGGCATGAAATAACCGAAAGAAAGTGATCATTTCTTCGTCAATGATCAATCCTGAATTTGAGATCTTGTTCTCCCAGAAATCCTCCAATGCCAACTATAATTTCCGAAAGTGCCGTTTTGACAAGATAAAATCTAACCTAATATTGAATCTAATTAACAAATTGAAATCACAACACACAATAACATCAATGAGGTCACTCACTCTCGGCACCTGTTCCGTCATTACCCAAATTGAAACTTCTTGCAATCATATAGGTACGACCTTCAACCTTCATTTGAATTATTCATAAACATGCATAATCGAATAGCATAAACGTATATTTTCAATGACGACAACAACAAAGGTTATTATCGAGCATAGAGGATTTTTGGCGCAATTGCGTTGGAAAAGAACACATATTGAAACCTGTCACCGAAAAGTAGTCATTCTGTTGACTTGTTGGAGAGAATATTTCACTCATATATAAAATGTCCCATAAGAGCAATGCAATTATCGAAAACTTACAGCGGTAATTGCATTGTATCAAGTCACCATAACAACACATTTGAAACCGTATCGCTAGACGTCAGTAAACAACACAAATAAATGTCAGATAGACTTCAAAAATAGAAAAACATTTCGCGTTTAGGTGAGTACTCCATACAATCTATAGAGGATAGTATAAATGAACAAAAAATTACATTTCCTTGAGAATTTATTTATTCGTGAAATATTCCAATGAATTACATTCGTGCATAAAAATGACCAGATAATTTTGCATTCAAGCGTGATATCTCATACAAATTGCATTCGGTTATTTTCATATTTTGCCAAAATATGAAAATAAAATTGCAATATTTAGATATCACGCTTTCTTGCAAAATTATCGGTAATTTTTATGCACTCGTGCAATTATAACCGATAATATGCCATAGGTATTCAGGTTCCAAGGGCATTGTTGATATTTATGTGTATACAAATTTTTACATCGTACTGATTCATACTAGTTCTCTATATTGCTCCTTCATCAGGAAATTTTTTTTTTGAATACGAAATACCAGATTTCAACAAAATTATCATTTTATGAAAGTATAAGATTCAGATATAATCGTTGCTAGTATCGCATTTGTGTTTTATAGGGCCACCCGAGCCATAATATCTCAACTATTTTCGAAACATTTCAAAGACAAGTGGGCAGCAAAGGATGAACACAATTTCGAACGGAAGAATGGGTTTAAAATACGTTTGTTCGTTAACCAAGAAACGAGGTCTTACCTTTTAACGTATGATTTCTAGCACGATATATAGATTTATAATCTTTGGCTGAACTTTGAATCTGTTCATAGGCATAGTTGTTGAAAGGATAACTCTTTTTCATTTGATTTTTTTCCTTCAAACACTCCAATGAGTGTGCATAGAAGGCAGAGCCTTGTGCGGGCCAGATACCGTCAATGTGCCGTAACACTTCGTGGTGACTTGCTGATCTTTGCTAGTGCATTTTCTATTTCAACTGAAGGGACACCCGAAAAATTCAGATTAGTACTAAATTAGTTGATGAATCGTGTCAAAAACCCTGTTCTCTTTGTTATCCTGAGATTATTTATTCGTTTTTGAAAAAGCAATCAATATAAGAGAGGAAACGTTATCTGTCACCATCTTCTGGTTCAAAACTCATCATTTTAAATTAACTAATAATATTTCTTGAGACTTCTATTGGAATCAAATTGTTTTTCTCGAAAATAACTTTTAATGAATGGAAAACGTAAATTTTCAACCACACAGTGCTAATCATTAAATGTATTTTTTGCGCTACATATAATCGATGTAGGGTCATATTCGTTATGTGATAAATTATTGGTAACCATTCTCTTTTGAATTAAAAATATTGTGTTGACCCAAAAGCATTTTGTTGACCTATGGTCTCTAGCATTTGAGTTATTCATTATGATAACTATATCAGGTTGAGCTTTTTCTCTGTATAATTCATCTCTCAGTCTGCAATTTGTTGTATCTTGTTATGACTTTAGTTTTTGCGGAATCATTGAATACTGGTGAGTTTAGTGGGAAAACCCATGCACTTTTGATATTCAATTATGATGAAAAACTCAGGTGAGACAAGGACGTAATCATAAACGAGAAGGAGATGAATAGCTCCCCCTCTGAATTAAACTTTTCAATTATGTTTAGTGTGACCAGGTCGAGCAGAAATTCAGGTTCGATTAGAACAAATGTTAGTAATAAGAAAGAGATTGACTCCATACCATCATTAGCGATAGTATATGAAAAATATCTGCCTTTAGAGTAAGTCGACGTTTATCTACTGAGAAATGCGAATGAAGTACAGACAGTCACCAACCTGAAACTGAATGTCATAATGGAATAAGAGGCGGGGTATACATAGATTTTGCAAGTATCCACTAGAGTTGACCCGAATTCCTGAAAGTTCTAGAATATGTAGTTAAACAATTTTCATGGGATTGATGTTTCACATCATTGAGCTCACTGAAACCAATCACAAAAATTATTCTCCAAATATTTGTATGTGTAGTATTTTTTTGAGTGATTCCATCACCGAGCGATAATGGTAACCATCTACCACGAGGTTGTTTTTTTTCAAATATCTATAATATAAATTCATGTAAATGGTACAGAAAATCCTGTGAAAAAGTGACCACTAAAGTGCAGTTTTGAATAATTCGTATAAAAAAACATATAGTCAAATACATATTTGTTGAATATAATTGTTGAGATTATTTGTGCTGATTGTTGTTTTGTATGTAATTGTACCGTAGTATATATCAATCGGAGAAAAAGTATATTCTAATAATTCATGTGCGATTAGGTCTATCGTAGATTGGAGCTCTGAGCTCTTATCAATTGTATATTTTCTCAAATCCATAACAAATAACGAATTCACCGGCGGTTTTTTATTCTTATATCAATACAGATCAGTAGACAGTCTCCACGCGGTTAGGAATCAGCTTTCTCGGAGAATCGCGTAAAATTGAATCGATAAAACCACGTCGCCGCGTATGGTTTTGGTGTGGAGTTCGAGCCATAGTTTCAGTAATAAAACAGCAACCCAATTCACAATACAACGATTGAACTCAGATAACCCCGAAAATTTAATACGAATCAAATCGAAAGCATGGTCGATCTGTCACAAATTTGATGACAAATAGATACTTCACTCGTAACATCTATCAATGGGCTGGATTTGGGATTGATCAGCTCATTTCTTCCTGACATGAATATCACTAAATTCTAGTAGTACAAACACATTTGCATTCATACAAAAACTTGCAATAACATTATCGTTCGAATTAACACAATTGGTAAGTTATCTTTTATTTGCTAAAAATAGCATTCATAATTCGAACATCGCTTTTCACTTGAAGATGTTAATCAACTTGAATTTTAGGTGGCGTACAAAATGGAGTGTCAAGATCCCAAAATTAATATCGATGAACCAAGATACGATCAAGAAACATACATCGGCAGAGCTAAGCATTTCTTTCTCACCACTAACCCCTTGAACATATTCGTTTCGAACGAAAAACTCGAGGAAGCGAGATGTTTAGTTCATAAGTTCAGGTAAGCCACTATTCATTTCACGCGAACATCATTATAACAACCTCATCTAATTTCATTATCTCCATTCACTGCTTATTCCGTGGATACTCATTGCATATGTTTGGTGGGTAGGTCAGAATTACAACTGATATGGCTAGGAGATCATGTGTTCTAGCCCAAGATTAAAGCTAACCACGAATAGTAGATAAGTACATAAGTAGATAAGTACATAATATCAACGGCAAACACACATTTGTAACGAATTTTCTCTTATCAGCGATGATGCAAGATTTTTAGCGCATGTATGGGTTATGAATTTTACAATCATGTTTTTAAGCTAGAGTTGTTTAAAATTAGATTATCAATAGTTTCGTGCTGCATGTGAACCGAATTACAGCGTGTCCCAACGAACATTTGTACCCTCCTTACACTCTGAAAAATGAGACAGAAATTCAAAAAAAATTCCTTTTTAAAATCGAGGACAAATGTTTATGTAAAAATAATTCGTGTAACTTTTACCCTGTGCTGGAGGTAGCAACCCCCCACACTTTTTGGAATGGAACTAGGGTCAACAGACTGGGAATTTGAAAAAGGTTAACACAACTTTTTTTCAATCAGTCGATTACTTACGCATGAAGTTTCAAATTTCAAAACTTATAAACAGCTCAAAAATTAGTAAAACTAACGAATGTATTGCTGGAAATGACCTACATTAACTTCCATACAATGTTACGATCTTCATTGACAGCCATTTCTTACATTTCTCAGCACTCACGAGATATTCGTCGGCATTCGGCGATAATACTTTGTTGAAGTTCTCGGAGAAATGTAAGAGATGACTTTCGATCAAGATTGTATTATTGTATGTATGTTGATGGAGATCATTTCCAGCAAAACATCCGTTAATTCTAATCTTTTTGGACTTCTATCCATTTTCAAACTTTGAAACTTTATGACGCAATTTCTTGGTTAATGATGGATTGATTAAAAAACATAAAAAAGGTTGTGTAAGTTATGAAAAACCCTCCCAAATTTTGAGTCATTCGATTCCTCGTCCCATTTAAAAGTTTGTGGGGAGTTGCTACCCCCAGCACAGTGTTAAAGTTGCACGAATTATTTTTCCTTAAAAATGTGTCCCCCTTGATATTGAAATGGACGTGCTTTTTGATTTCCGTCAAAAAATTTATTTTGCCGAGTATTAGGGGGTGCAAATTTTTGGTGGGACAGGCTGATTACCTCAAGCTGGACAATGGTCGTTTTTTTAAATAGAACTTTGGAACTCATAGTATATTCCTATATATTTTACATACATACACAATATAAATCGCATTGTATGAGCCACAATATATGTATAGTTTACGAAAGAGACGTGTGTCTCCTCGTCATAAGCCACTAGTCCTGCTAGTCCATATGGCACACGATGTGCATACGAGGGCCACGTACAAATTAATCCGTTTCAGGTGTTCATGTCCATGACCAATCAAAGACATTATTCATACGTACTCAGTAAAATGAAAATAGTAAAATACATCCACCTCGTTAAATCCGTAGGACTTTATGAGTTTAAATCATACTGCAGCCCGCCTAGTGAAATTCCCAAATAATTTGTATAGGATTATTCAATGTCCTAAACTTGGCCTAGAAAAAAATTATTCTGAATTTAGGCACTTATCTTGAATTTTTTGCGACTATTTTACTCTAGGAAGTATATCATCATATACATTTTATATCAGATAAGCCAAACCGAGTATACCAACAAAAAATTGGAACGTAGATGAACTACTTAACAGTACGTATAGTTGAAATAGTTATATTTCGCCGGTCGACCATAATTCATTAGTACTACTGTTGGGATTTCAAGAGAAGCTAGAGTCTAGACTTTCTCTAGTAGAACGTTTCAATTGATGTGAAAGTGGTACAATTTAGCTGATCATTGGCCTAAGTGGCGCTGCGATGCTATTTGGAAATTTTGGAATACGATTGAAATTATAATCAAAATGTATATCAAGCACAATTCGTGACTAACACCCACACAAAAAATTTAAAAACACCAAAAATAATTATAATTGCATACGAAATATTCAGGATTTCGAATATTCAAATAATGTCGAATTCCTAGCCATGATTAAGAATAGCTGTCAAAGTGGTACAAATTAATTCAAGTTAACACCAATAAATTTCGATGTATTGTGTCTTCTATTTCAATATTGAAGTTGATTTTCTGGATATATGTAGACCCATTCTGTTTTCTCCAATAAGCTAGAATACCGCACTAGAAACCTATCAGCCCTATACCGTTTCGCGGTAGTTGACAATCTTGCTAATGGCTTTTTGCAACACTAGTTACTTTCCGACAATTCAATACAATATGGAATTACATTTACCGTCCTAGCAGTTCCTCTTGTACCTCATTCCGTACGGCATATAAAGTATCAACCAAAATGGGAATAGTTGGCCATAGAAAAGAGGTGAATAACAATTCCGGTAGCGGTATTGTACTAAAATAAAACACCACTTCAACGTGTAAATCCCAGAGCGCTGGGGTATTGAACCCCGGTCTTCCGCTTGATACGCGGGTGAATCTGTAAATATTTGCATGTTTGCAAGAGATTTCCTGGAGATGACTATTGGTTGTAGAACGGGAAAGTAGGCTCATCATTGAAAAACTTTTTACTAAATAAAATATAATATTCCATTCGCAATAGCCATATCGCGAAGTGAACCTTATTTTGAAGGACATATACGAGTTCATAAATAAACTGGGTCTATTTTCCCGCAGTTCTTATTTTCTGAATGATCCATTTGAAATGCCACTAGGGTACTAATGCACTCTAATCTATAGTTTATTGGCCTGAATCGATAAGTTATCTTAGCTGAATAAAATAGGAATCGAATTTCAATGTATGAATGTTCTTTGTAATTTTGATTTTGAAGTGCCTCCCAGTATAAATCGTGATCGCGAATAAAACGTAAATCATCATCTCTACGGTTTCGTTGTACCTTCTTCAACTTCCGCCGGCACTGAAACTGAGGTGACCAATTCCAAGTGTGATTTCGATATTTCATTCCATTGATGGATTGCTTTTTTTATTGAATAAATGGAAAAATAAAGTTCACATTATCGTAGAGGACATCATCCGTCTTATTATTCCAGATGTCAAGAGCCCCTTCCCCCTGGTACCACTGAAGAAAAGTTATGGAGAGCCAAAACCATATACGACTCAGCATTCCATCCAGATACTGGCGAAAAGATGAACTTGATCGGGAGAATGTCAGCCCAAGTGCCAATGAACATGCTCATCACTGGAGGAATGATCACTTTCTACAAAAGTACTCCAGCCGTTGTGTTCTGGCAATGGTTCAATCAGTCTTTCAACGCATTGGTCAATTACACAAACCGAAGCGGTGATATTAAGCAAACAGATAAGTAGGTATTGTGGAATACATTTGTCGATTTTTCGAGTACCACTTGTTTTGTTTTTCATAGGCAATTACTAGTTTCATACGTATGCGCTACTGGTGGAGCTGTGGGAACAGCCTTAGGATTGAACAGCTTAGTGAAGGTAAGTAAAATTATTGCCACAGACTTTTCTCGTAAACAAAATTCAGAGTTGAATAAAAAGTGGGTGGAAGTCAATGGGCTATATAATAATATCCTAAGGCCAAGCAAGTTGGGTCCATAACCATTCACGTGTCTAATGTGAAATGAAAATGGTATTGGCGACAATGGCTGGAGAAAAAAGGGTCTTATAAAAATATGGATAGGAAAAGTGTCATCATCCAACTGTAACCAATTTTCCATAAAATTCATTCCAAATTTAGATATTCATAAATATGACAAAATGGTTTGATGTTTCCTCGTAGTTTTTTTGGGTTGTTAACCTATAAAAATCTGAAAAAAAAAATAAGAAGAAAGAATCCATTCACCACAAAATAATGACATTCAAATAGAACATCTTATATGAATATCCCTGAACAAGCATTAACTTCTTGGGAATAGTAGTATAATCATTTCAAAATAAACGTTTCACATGGTAGAAACATCCCAAACAAAAACTATAAATATAGATTTGATAATGATAAAACATATTCAAAGAGGCGATTGAAATTGGTCAAATTTCTTGCACGAGTTATGAAGTGCAGCGTAATTTTTTAGTAAGGTTAGAGTTTCTTTGATTTTTCATACCTTTTATATATCTATAAAATATCCTCAGGAATTGATATAATATACATTTTGTTTTTATGGGCAATTTTAGCGCTTTTTCAAAAAATTGGTAGAGTCATAGTAAAGGGTGGTTTATCAATTATGCTATATCTTTGCTTCAGTTGCACTGATTTTGATTTTTTTTAATTGCTATAGGAAAGCCCGTTGAATTCAACTCTGAGGGTTTCATTGATCGAGCAACAATCGATCATTGATTCGAAATGTTCTTCAGATTTTTGTTCTTTCCACAGAAATGATCATGTCTCTAAATAACAACAATGAACCCCTCCATAGAGAATATTATTTACCCAGCATCAATATCTTAATATAAGGATATCAGGTCCTTAAATTTCAATTTGTGAATGCTAGTACGTTCCGAAATTAGAACTCCCGGCTTCATTGGTCATTAATCCAAAGCTCGACCGTTACTAAGATGTCTAGAAGGATGGTGCTGGGACTGATGCGATATTGTTTAGAATTTTATGGCGACACTTATCTGTCATTAGTGTCATTTTTACGTATCGTGGTGTGTTTCTCAAATTCATCGCTAGTTGACGCTAATTGGAAGTGCATAGTCAACCGATCGATCGACAAACTATATTCTTCGATTCGAGCAGTCAACAAAATGAGCAAAATCTAATGTCATACTCATAAAAAACAAAATCGAATGAAAGGAACAAAATTATAGGGAATTTGGCCAGTATTCTGAACAAATAATATAGGTTGTTGATCAGTCAGCGTCCAAAAGTAAAAGTATAGCCAGCCGTCAGGTCGGCCGTTTATACATTTCCTAGGAAATTTGTAACTCTTTTCGTTGCAAACGCCATCTGAACTGATTTGATGTCAAGGGGTCATGATGCTTATTATCATAGTAGGCATGTGTCGCCAAGTTTACCCCAAACATGCCCAGGTATAACTCGGTACACCATCCTTCTAGACATCTTAACCGTTACTATATCATTGCCTGACTTCAGACCTCTTTGGCTGGCTCCCTCATCAGCGTTGTTATCTCAATGATTCCCATAGTCATTCAGAACCTTCAGAATATTGTTGAAGATGGACATGGGTAGTTGATTTGCGAACGAGATCGAAATACCCTGTCTTCCTTGTGAATCCAACCAAGTTCGATATTATCAGACAAAACAACTTCTTTTCTGAACGAAACCAGGCTATGTGCAAGGTATTATGTATCCTTCTATTTTTATAGTATTGAAAGTTTCCAATTTGAAGTGACAACTTTAATAATGAATTTCTGACTGACAAGTATATCATTCAAAACATGACATACTGCAAATAAGAATATACAAAATGAACACAATAAAATCCTCCCTGATAAATTTACAGATTAAATCTTTCCGGCTGTCTTCTCACTCTTGTACTCCTTCTCAAGGGTATATTTAAATCACTCTGTTCAGATTCTACTATTTGATCGGTTTCCTTATCGTCTCTTGGTGGAATAGGAACGTCTGGGTTCGCATGATAGTTGTTATTTGTAAATCCTCGAACATTACTCGAGTGGCTCTCACCACGTCCAGAATCTGTTATCGGAGTTTCAGAAGAAATCGCTCGAGGGGGCTGTGAAATCATGTCATCATCATTGTCAGATTTTTTTAACTTATTTACGTCTGGCACATAGGAGAATTGTGTTTGGGCAGAATTTGGAATCACCACCTGTGTTGAAGCAATTTGATTCACATGCCTCCGTATCACTCGTCCTTCAATTTCAATCAAATAAATCAAATTACTTTCTCTCCTACAAATTTTTCCAAATTTCCACAAGCAATTTTTACTTTTGTCGTAATTTCTTACGCGCACTGTTTCCCCCACAGTGAAATTTGGAACTCCTGGATTGTGTTCAGAGATTTCTACAGGTGCCTGAAATCTTATCAAATCAAGTTTCGTTCTGATATCTCTTCGAAACATCAGCTGAGAAGCTTCAATTCCAAAGTCCCAGGATCCCTCATCATTTTCTTCAATGCATTCTTCATAGAACCAACATATCTTTCGACTTGACCATTCGATGCTGGGTGATAAGGAGCGGTGAATTTGTGTATTATTCCATTACTTTTGAGGAAATTTCTGGACTCTTGTGACGTGAACTCCATTATCACTCACTAGTGTAATTGGCAACCCAAAGCATACAAAAGTATTTCGCAAAAATGACACAGTCTTTGCGGTGTTCATTGAATTCGTAATGAATATTTCTGGCCACTTCGAAAACGCATCACAAATCACAAGAAAGTATGTACCATGAAAAGGTCCAGCAAAATCAATATGTATTCGCTGCCAAGGTTCTTTTGGAGTTTCCCAACAATGTGGTGGAATTTTCACTTTCTCATGTAACATGGATTGACAATTTTTACATTTCTTAGCCATTTCTTCAATATCGATATCTATTTTTGGCCACCAAACAAAAGATCGAGCAAGTGCTTTCATTCTTACTATTCCGGTATGTGCTTCATGTAATTCATCCAGTACCTTCGTTTGAAGAAAATTCTATATCTCTTCCTCTGAATCCTTCTTCTTCAATTTTCTTACCAATCTTCAAACATCTATAGACATTTCTCAAAACTGGATCTTCTTGTGTCTCTATTGTAATTTCTCTGTGTGTTACTGGTATGGCAAGAATTTGTTGTAGCTGATGTATAGTGACACCATCCATTGTTTGTTTGAAAGTTTCTGTAATATTCATAGGTAACCTAGATAATGCATCAGCATTCGAATGTTTCTTAGTGGATCTGTTAATAATATCGTAATCGAATCCTTGCAGAAATTGTGCATAATGGAGCATTCTGTTAGCTACCATACTAGGAAGGTTTTTATTTGGGTGAAATATAGAAACAAGTGGTTGATGATCAGTGACCAATTTGAATTTACGTCCATAACAATATTGAAAAAATTCATTGCATGCCCAAAATATTGAAGTCGCTTCTTTATCTATTTGACTATAATTTTGTTCTGCCTTCGTTAAACTTCTTGAGGCAAAAGCAATTGGATGTTCACTACCATCTGTAAAAATATGTGACAGAACTGTCCCCAAACCTTTAGAACTAGCATCAGTCGCCAAAACCAACGGTAATTTAGGATCATATGCACAGAGAACCTGATCATATTTAATTTCTTTTTTTATTAAGTTGAAAGCGTTATCACACGCTAGTGTCCATCTGAAAGATGTATTTTTTTGCAAAAGTGCATATAGAGAATGTAATTTTGTGGCTAGGTTTTTCAGAAATCTTCCATAATATGTAACTAAACCCAACCAACTTTTCAATTCGGTTACGTTCGTTGGTACTGGGGCATTTTTTATTGCTCTTATCTTTTCCTCAGTTTTTTCCAAACCTCTACCTGTGATTTTATGACCTAAGTATGTGATGGATTCTTCGAAAATTTCACACTTTTCCTGTTTTATGTGTAGTCCAGCCTCTTGTAGGCGTTTCAACACTATTCTCAAACGGTCCACATTTTCTTGTAACGTAGTACCTTGAATCTTAATATCGTCCAGAAATACACAAACACCAGGTATCTCAGATAATAAATTTGTTATGTAACGTTGCCATATGGCTGGAGCAACCTTGGTACCAAACATTAATCTATTGACTTTGTAATCTCCTTTTTCCGTTGATATTGCCTGTATTTTAGAACTTTCTTCGTCCATTGGCATGTGAAGGTAAGCTTCACGGATGTCTAATGTAGTAAATATTCTTCCTCCACACATTGTCGTTGCAAAAATCTCTTCTATGTTTGGAATTGGATATTTATCATTCATTAGTACTTTATTTAAGGTAACTTTAAAATCTGCACAGAGTCTAATCGAACCATCACTTTTCATAATGGGAACTATCGGTGTACCCCATTCACTGTATTCCATTTTGGACAAAACTCCAATTTCTTCCAATCTGTCAATTTCATTTTCAACTTTTTCTTTCATTGCATAAGGAACTCTTCTCGCAGGCACATAAATAGGTTGAGTATTTTGTGGTAAAAATAATTTTGCTTCATAATTTGAGATTTTCCCAAGGCCAGGTTCGAATACTTCCGGGAAATCAGTTCTCATTTTTGTCAAAATCTGCAATTTCAGAAGTTCTGTAATATTTTCTTTCTGTAATTGACATATCTGAGGTAAATCCACTTTGATATTATGCATCCATTCTCTACCAAAATTTGGTTCAACGTTTCCTGGAATAGCGTATAAATTCAATGATTCGATTCGATTTTCAAATCTAACTTGAAAAGTTGAATAGCCAACGGGTTTAATGATTTCTCCAGTGTATGTTTTTAATGGTAGATTTGTTCTCTGGAGTGATTTTGTAGGAAATGTGTCGCGAAATAATTTTTGTGAAATTGAAGAAACTGCTGCCCCTGTGTCAAATTCGAACTTGATGATCTTTCCATCCAGGTTGATATCAATTGAAATCTTATCTGGCTTTCGTAATGATTCAGGCAATGTCTCATTTTCAAGTGTATTCATGAAAAACAAGTCTTCGTAATGAACATTATTTTCTGTTTCTTCAAGTTCTTCTTGTATTCGATGAACTGTTTCTCTTCGTCCTCTCTTCATACATACGTTACTCAAATGGTCATATTTAAAACAAATTGTGCATTTTAGATTTTTATGTTTGCAGGTATTGGCTAAGTGAGTTTTGTCTCCGCAACGGTAACATCGTTTTTCCCCATTCTTGCATAACACATCTGACTTTTCCTCGCGTTTCTGAGGTGGTTTCATTTGATTTTGGAATATAGTACTGCTAGTACTAGCTTGTGAAGAATGGATTTCCTTCGAATCCTTTTGAGCTAACTCCATTGCCAGTGCTGCATCAACATAATGTTTGAACTTATTGTCAGGATCTTCGAGTTGAATTGAT
This sequence comes from Zygogramma bicolorata, assembly GCA_032362365.1. Taxonomy (NCBI): domain Eukaryota; kingdom Metazoa; phylum Arthropoda; class Insecta; order Coleoptera; family Chrysomelidae; genus Zygogramma; species Zygogramma bicolorata. The sequence goes on from JAVJAQ010001632.1 coordinate 15,554, forward strand.
CTTTCAATTAGATTTGTATTTCTTAAACCACTAACAAACTGTAGTCGTAGATGTGCATCGGACGTTGAAGCTTTGCATGTGTCACAAATGAACTTACAATTTGCAGAAAGTCTCTTCAATTCCGTCACGTAATTTGCAACAGTTTCTCCTTCTTGTTGAACACGTTTTGTGAAACGATTCTGTTCGGCAATAGTACTCGAAGTTGGACTGAGATGATTTTGTATTAAATCTATCAAGGTATCGTACGATTTAGTTTTGGGATCATCTGGACATGTTATGTATGTATGAGTATAGAAGTTGTAGAGTTTTAGTGCCTATGGTATGTAACAACCATTCTTTCTTTTTGTTTTCAACAAATTCTGGAGTCCCCTTAAAATCTTTCATGGAGAAAAAATTCTGTGACCTTTTTGTGAACATCTCCTAGCTCTCATTCTCTTCCGAAAAAGATTCCAAAGTGATATTTTCTTGTATATTTGTATTACTGTTTTGATTACTTAAGAGCTTTTGTGAGTGTTGCTATCAATGTACTGAATTGTTCCGCATTCATTGTGGTAGGTTTCTTCCGTCCTCGTCGCCAATTTATTATATATCCTTCTATTTTTAATAGTATTGAAAGTTTCCAATTCGAAGTGACAACTTTTATAATGAATATCATTCAAAACATGACATACTGCAAATAAGAGTATACAGAATGAACACAATACAAGGATCTTTGATCTTATTGTTATCAGTGATTGGCTCGAGACAAATATGGGCCATCCTGAATGTCGGTTGCTCCTCGTTAGTTCTCAGTATGCCAATTCCAGACTATTAATATAGATTCAACAACTACTTTCCTAACATCAACCTATAAACAGCAACAATTCGTTACGGAAGCCAATCGGAACGCTCAACCGAGAACAAGTATTTCTTTACTTCTTTCATAGAGGTTGTGTATTTTATGTTTTGATTCGGAGAAGAAAAGAGTCAAAAAATTATTCCTCAAACTTAATTCTTTCTACAAAAATACTGAAGTTCCTAACTAAGAATAATTTCTACAAAAAGCATAACCTTTGAAAAGGCTGCAAACAGTAAAAGAACTACTCTTCCATTAGAATCAGAACTTTCAGTCGTGTCTTCCATCCTAGCACATATGGCTGTCAGATGTGATGCAGGAAAATAAGTGTTTTCCTGCAGATATTCACTACAGGAAACACAAATTATTTCGAACTAGTAGAAATATTGATTACTATGTTCAAACCATCATTTTTAATGATATTTTCAGACAATGCCACCATTGGTAGGTCGCATGGTTCCATTTGCCGCAGTTGCTGCTGCCAATTGTATCAACATACCAATGATGAGAGCACAGTGAGTATAAACACTTCGTCTGTCATATCTTTTCTTCGGAATTGATAACTGTATAGTCTCAACATACTCGTAGCACTAGAAGACATGTGTTATCCGAAGCGATACACTCCCATCGATATTTTACAATTTCATATCAAAATACGGAATTTTTAATTCTTTATCTGATGATGATTCAATTCATATATTTCATTTTTGTTACCTGCGATGTTCAGAGATATATGCTTTTCATAGAAACACTTCAAGTATGACTATATCATCTTTTCAGATTATAATTCAATATGTATTAACAGTAAAATTGTATTGAACAAGATGAAAGTTCAAAGATAATTCTGCATTACACTTTCAAACCCGCTTCAACTTTGGTCAATCATCTGTCGATTTCTTCACCAACTCAGCCTCAGCTCTGCTTTTCTCCCTCTCTCTCTCTCTTCCAGCTTTTATTTCTTAGCTTCAAATTGAGTGAAACCGACCCCATTACCAACTCATCAATATTTATGATAATTCTGATCATTCTCAATTTTTTCAGGGAACTGAGATTAGGGACACCAGTCTACGATGAGCAAAATAATAAACTGGGGTACTCCAAGGTAGCAGCTCAAAGTGGTATTGGACAAGTCATTTTCAGTCGAATATGTATGGCACTTCCAGGAATGGGTATGCATTACTATTCTCAATCCAAAGGGTCAAATGTTTTCCAGACACAAACATCGAAAATAAATCTGAATTTTTTCTTGAATTTGTGATAGCGAATATTTCTTGAAACTTTATTCAATCATGCATTCATTTTTTTTCAGTTTTGACACCGGTAGTAATGGATTACTTGGAAAAAAGAGGCACCCTTTGTAGATATCCTTGGATGACTTTGCCGGCCTCAGTGGGTATTCTCGGTCTCTGCTTAACATTTGCCACTCCATTAGCCTGCGCATTCTTCAAACAAAAGGCTTCCATTCCCTTCAAACATTTGGAACCAGAATTGAGAGTAAGTAACCATCATAACACTAGTATTTTTAAAGTCGGCATTTATTCATCTAGCCTATGAGTCATCCTGTCATACATACACACTTTCCGTTGCCAAAATTAGTGACTGCATTACATTAATCATCTTCCATTTGCAGCAAAAACACCAGATGACTCATTAGTTCTATATGGTTTCCAAGAATCACTTAGGTCAAAATCATTAGGCGACTTTTATCCATACAAGGATTCGTCTTCTGGGTACACTCGGAAGGATTCATAACAAGAACAAATATAAAAATGAAAAGTTATCTTGTTAATATCGTCTGCTGAATCCGGTTCAATAATTGAACTCTGTTTATCGTATCAAGAGATGCAGTAGCTTTGGGAGGGATTTTTGCCCTCTTGGACCTGATATCGATTACATATGCCAAGCTTTTGTCTTCGGGTCTCTGAGTGCATCTTTCCACCTCCCAGTGCGGAACCTGAATTTTTCCTTCTTGACCTTAACCTTAACTTCGTCTAGTCGCTGGGAAAGTGTAATTCGGAAGAGCTTAGGAGCTGGTGAAAAGGATCTTTGACCGCTCCCAGGAAGTCGTCCAATTTCCTAGGACGGTCTTCCACAGTTGTGAAGTTTACCGCCGCATTGAGGATGGTTCGCTCAGCGATTGTCAAATTGTCTGATGATATGGATAACACCACGGATCTGGTTCGTCCGTTTACGCAGCCAAGTCTTCACGAGAAAATAATCTTCTCTTTCCGACAGAATAAGTGGATCATGATCAGATCTGAGTTCCATTAGAACGTAAAGATGGCATCTCAGAAAAAGGACGTTTCTGTTCAAATCAGTCTGAAGTAAAATCCAATAGATGCGTGGGCTGATTGCAACCAGCACTTGCTGATATCCAGAAACCATGCATTTATATCAGAGAATAATTGCTTGGTGTCGAGAACAGACTTTTTTCATGGCATTTTTTAACAATGCTTTCAACGCTTCCGGAGTTTCACTGCATGATTGCTTCAAAGTAACTGAAAACCATATTTCTGTATTACTACTCGTTTATGTTTTATTGATCTTTCCTCCTTTACTTCGAGTAATCTGTACCCTTCCTAGAAACATCCACTAGACGTATAATTGATATTCATTGAACGCACGTCTATGGCGCCAAATATCTATATACCACTAACTCGGATATTCAGTAAACATATATTTACGGATCTCAAGGATTTGAGCTGGATTTGGAATTAACCAGAGCTGCTATGGCTTCAGACTGAACCAATTATGGTTATAAACTTCACATGAACTGTATATTAAACGGTTTTATGAAAAAAAAGATTCTTCAGGCGCAAGGATTGAACCAAAGGCCTCCAGATTTTGGGGCGAGCTCTCAGAGCAACTACTCGACGATAACTCAACAACGAAATAATTGTAAAGTTATTACAAATACGATATCCAAAAATATGTACAAAACACTTTAGAGGCATAAAGAAACAGTTTATTGAGAGTGTATCGAAATAAATGAATGAACAAAATAATATGACGATAGGTTTTCTAATGTCCATCATATGGTTGAAGACAAACATTCGGCTGAAGTTCTTTTTATAACCATAAAAGGATACCCATAATCTGGTCGCTAGAGAACAACCACATAATTATATTCAAAATTTGATGACATCTATTTCCATACGGGCCAGAATTGGACCTTGATGAATATTCAATGGATGCCATTTTCATATCCACGTCTAAGGGATCAACAATAAAGAATTCTTATAAATATTTTGAAATGCCATTTCGAACCATTTCATCTTCATTTCATCATGTGACTGTTGTATTCTTTTTTCTTCAGACCGTAAATCATTTTTCTCAAAATCTGTTCGGTCTGAAATGCTTTTTATTTCTAGATAATTCGTGACCTGCTTCTCACTCTTCATCCAGCAATTTTTATTCCATCTACAATCATCAATACTTGGCTTGAGCTAATGTTCCTCACTTTTTTCTTTCAAGTTGGCTGGATTACCATTTGATTTTTGAACTGATCCCCATCTTTTTCATAATGTTTATTGTTATTGTTCTTTTTTCACTCAACAAATTTCCCATAAAGTATCTTACAATTTCTTCATTTCGTTGACCGGTCCTGGTTTCTATTTCTAATTGGACAGATATTTTTCTCTTGAGACTTTTTTCTGTCGTTGGGAAATTTCTCTGCTCGGTTTCACAGTTGACAAGCCTGCTAATTACCACAGTGGTCCTGAGGAATAGTGAAGATCCTCAGTTGAACTCCATGACAGTGTATGAAATATCATAAATATCATTAACTACTACGTGCCACTACTATTCTTTCAGAGATTACGAGAAAAAGTTCTTCATTCTGATAATCTCCATGATATTTTCCCCCCCTAAACTTTCTAGTTCTTCTGAAACTTTGTCAGCGGAATGTTTTTTATTCTGGGCTTCTCTTCTTTCTTTCACTTTAACTGTTCTTTAAAATGCACTTACATATACTTGCTCCATTTTCTGTTGATTATAAGTTATATTGTAGAGTGTTCGAATAACGTTATATATTTTCCTAATATATTAATCCATTTGATTGCTTTTCAGTGCAGAATATTGAAACGATTCTGTTGTTCACCTCCGACCTACGTTTACTACTACACCAATCTCTTCTCTCCACCCGAACCCATGAGTTTCCCTTGATACCAGAAGTCCGTAACTAGTACCTTTCGTCTCCTAACAAAGTAAAGAACAAAATAAGTAAATAAGCATTAAAGCACTGTTACCCGACTTTGTTTTATTCAATTAATCAAATGTTATTTGTTTTTCCAGGAGGAGATCCAGAAAAAATATGACGTCCTCCCCACCATCGTCTTCTTCAATAAGGGCTTGTAGATCTTTAGACTGTTATCCCTTCTTACTTCATCTACCTCAGTATACTATTGTCCACTCATCGGCGATAAAAAGGTTGAATATATGAAACGACACTGACCAAAATAAGGTCACAGCTAGTTCCGAATCTTAACCAAAATCGTTGAAACTAGGGTATTGAAAAAAGTTTCACAGTATACTGTGTGAGTGTTACAAAGCAAAAGTTTTCGAGTTGTTAGGAAAAGGTGAATGCCGTAGCATGTAACTTGTAGAAAATACTTTGGACCGGCTGTAAAATATGTGTGCCTGACTTAGCAAGTACCGAAGATATATTCTGCTTTCCAATAACTATCATCATGAGGTTAATCCTTATCCGGCCCTTACGACGTTCTATCCACCCATTCCAATTTCAATTGAAGATTTAATTGAGTCTAATATTGATGAGATCAAACTGTATTGTTCATCATTAGAGCAGATAGGTACTTCTTTTTTTTTGTTGCATTAATCATTGAAAGAATTCTTCCATCGAAGAACCTAAGGTAGGAAAATATCTTTTGTATATTCAAGTACAAAAGAGAAAATCCTATTAATGGAGATAAGTTTCATGAAAATTATTATTGATACGGAATGTTCATTTTGTGATATGGAGCTGATATATATAGAACTAATTAATAACAAATACTGCCCATCTCATTTACGCGCTTGCTATCAATATCTAAAGATCATACTACATATTTCTTCCATTCGGTAAATTTAAGTATGGAAGTTTAAAAAAAATCAATATAGTGTGTCCTATGAAATTTTACTCCTCCAAACCTCACTCACTGAATGATTCAGAGGAGGCAACTTCCAAATAATTTCACAATAGCATTTATTGTTGTTATCTAATATAAGAATCTCACTCCGGTTGACGATACATCAAAATAATTTTGGAAGAAGGGTATGTGTTATGTTTATGTTCCAAAATAATTTTGGAAGAAGAGTATGTTTTCATACAAAGGGAATATCGTGGGTGACACTGTGAGATGTTAAACCTTATTATAAATGATACATACGTGCATACAAGTATTTTAAATGAGTTCAACTGAACTAATTGATGGATAATGTAGAAGTGAAGGTATATTGGCGATAGAAGAAAAGGGTTGAACCAACAGCAATTCAATGAATAGAAAATAGAAAACTTCATTCAAAATCAATAATAATTAAGTAACGGAAATTATACTCGATACCCAAACCACAGTATAAAATGCTGAAACTTTTCATGCTGGCCATCGAATATATAATTGGAAAGTACGAGTATTCAGGTCCCTAGAAGCTGAGGTTAGTGCCGTTACTGTGTGTGTACTTTATACACTCAACAATTGAATCAACAATCATTTTCCTTCCTCGAATTTAGTTTGGTTGGTTCGACTCATCCAAAACATATCACGCATTATTATCTTCATTATCTCAAAGTCATTACAAATTGTATTGATTCGCAAATCTTGGTTCTGAAGAAATATGAGATATATATATATATAAGTAAGTGAAATATGCTACCCTCTTACGATGAGTAATTTCCAAGTACTTGACTTCAAGCATCTTTCCATGTGAGATAGTAGTATTGGAGATTTTCAACTGTTGTTTTGTTTTCATTCACATTTTGTAGATATATGATTGACAATAATTACTATTAAAATGAATGAAAATGTGTTCATTATGAAAATAAAGTGTATTACTCGTTCGAATGAAATTATTTACCATCACATACATTATACAAGCAGCCTATCCAGAAAACTTGTTTTTTTTTATTTGTGGATATTTCTTCCGAACAGTCCCGAAAAGTTGTTTCACCGAGTGAAGACGGAAATCAGAGTTTTTCCTTATTGTCGGAATGTTGGTGAATTAATTCAGTAATTTTTTTTGTTCTTTGTTTCTCTGCATTCTGAAGAATAATTGGACTCCAGGAAAATTTCATGTTCCATTCTGCAGAAATAAAATCTCACAGGTCATATGGCTTTCAGAATGTTTAATGTGTCACGAGTCTACATAAAAACAAGTAAATCGTTGATGGATTTCAAAACAAATTAAAACAATTTGTAATTGATTGATGTTTTTATAATATGAACAAATTTATCTCATGCACTGCTTGTTAGGTTTTGTATTATTTCACTCTTTCTGAAACCTTCAAAACCTGTCAACTGTAATTAGTGTTCTATTCTACTCTATCCGCCATTGTATATATATCAGCAATAGTTTCCGTAGTGATAAACACATAATAAACACGTGAAGAGGACATGAATACAGTCACATCCAAGTCGTACTTTGTGCAGCAGTGGGTTGATTTTTTGCGAAATCCCGAAACCTGAATTAAATGTTGCTGAACCCGAATTAATCATTGATCAAAACCTAATATTGAACATCTGTCCACTGGTGATTTGGAATTGAAACAGTTCATGGCTAGGCAATCTTTCAACAAAGATCTTCTAGATTTTTTGGGGAGCCTGGAAAATGGATGAACTTCATTACCCAGTTCGAAGAATCCATTAAAATTTGTGGTTTTTCCAAAGCAGAAAATATACTGCGCTTGCAAAAAAGTTTGAAAGGTAAAGCTAGGGACTCCGTGAATGCATTGAGTTTTATCCAAGAAGTGGACAAAATATAAGAAACGTTGGAAAAACGATTTGGCAGATCAGAAATCCTTATTCAAGATTTTATTGAGTCAGCAGTGAAAATCCCCAATGTGGAAGATGACAAAATAGAAAACATGTTAGAATTTTCGAATGAAGTTCAAAACTTGGCAGTGACCATAAACATTTTGAAAGGAAAAACTGAGTACCTCTCTGAGGAATATTTTGGAATTTTCGGCATGGCGTAATGAAATTGGGGAAGCAGCTATGTATGCTATGTTCCAGAACAAGATCTAAAAAAGAAATACGTATATACGGCGTCTAAAAAGTGATCTATAAATGCAAGCTCTGCAAAAAAGATGGCTACGAAGTGGAAAAGTGTAATGACTTCAAAAAATTGGACGATTCAATCGCTGGGAAAAATAAAGTCTGTTTTAGCTGTTTGACTTCCTCACATCAAACAAAACTGTGTCGTTTCAACTCAAATTCTCCTGAGGATCGCTGCAGTTGAAAGTAGTGGCCCTGGAAGAAAATTTAACACTTTCGCTCTTTTTGATGAGGCGTCTACAGTTACAATGATCGATGCCATTGTAGCTGAAAAATTCGGAGCTGTTGGACCTGTTGAACGTCTGAGAATCCGATGGACAAACTCGATGGCCAGTCAACAAGATGATTCCAGAAAAGTTTCTATCAACATCCGAGGTCAGAATGAAACTGACGAGTTCATTATGGATAATGCGAGGACAGTTAACAATTTGTAACTTCCTATTCAATCAGTCAATGTCAAAAAAATGAGCAGAGATTTGAATCATTTAAAACAAATAAACATCTCATCATTTGTGACTGCGAAACCTTCAATATTGATAGGACAAGACAATATCGACCTTATTATTCCAAGAGAAATTATTGAAGGAATATAACGGTTTAGATGAGCTAGTCAAATATGAATGAACGAGCACTAGAAATTTCGTACCACTGAAAGAATTAGTTTGAATAGATGGGAGTCTGGTTTATTGTGAAAATTTTTGTTTACAAGATAGCAAAGCAACAGCTATGTCCAGAAGAAAATAGCGGAGTATTCGACTAAAGGATACGCAAGAAAGTTATCTGAAGAAGAAGATAGCAAGTAAAAGCAGAAACACTTGGTATTTGCCGCATTTTGCCATAAAAAATTCAAAGAAACCTGAAAAGATATGTTTCGTATTCGATGCAGCTGCTAGAACCTGTAGAATCACTTTGAACGATTCACTGTTGAAGGGACATGACTTATTGAATTCATTATCAGGCATTATTTTCAAATTCAGACAGAGAAATATTGCCTTCACGGGAGATATAACGGACTTGTTCCATCAAATCTACATTAGACCAGAAGATCGCAGTGCCCAGCGCTTTTTGTGGAGGGGAGGAGAAAGACTAAAAACCTAATGTTTATGAAATGAAATCTATGATTTTTGGAGCTGCTCCTTCAGCTAACACAGCAACTTTTGTAATGAGAGAAAACGCAGCAGAATTCGAAAAACCTTTTTCAGAAGCTGAAAGAGCCATTCGGGAAAAGACATTATGTTGACAATTATCTAGACAGTGTAGACACCGTAGAAGAAGCCAAGAAGTTGATATCCTCGGTTATTGAAGTCCCTAAAAGAAGAGGTTTCATGATTCGAAACTAGTCTAGCAACAACAAAGATGTTTTGTAAAGTATTCCAGAAGAATACAGAAACGTCAAAGCCATGAAAATGAATTTCAAAAATGAATCATTTCTTTCCAGAGAAAAAATACTCGGTTTTATTTGGAATCCTAATGATGGTTTCACTTTTACAATCAAATGGAGTGAAAATGAGATCGAAAATGTATCTGAAAAGGATCATGTTACGTAACGAAAAGTACTCCAAACGATAATGACAATTTTTGACCCATTTTGATTATTGAACAACTTCATAGTCGAAGCAAGAATCCTGCTTCGGAATATCTGGCGCTCGAAAAGTGGGTGGGATGACAAATTAAATAGAGAAATGATGAAAAAGTGGAAGAGATGGGTAACAAATTGATGGGAAAAATTACTGGTTTGACGATTCCACGCTGTTACCTAAGGAATATCTAGGTCTAGGAATATTCAGCTGCACGTTTTCTGTGATTCAAGTTCTCATGCAAGCGTATGCGGCGGTGGCTTATTTGAGAATAAACACATGTTTCGTTATGGCAAAATCCAGGGTAGCACGTTTGAAACCAGAATCAATTCCACAACTTGAGCTTCAAGCAGCAGTTTTTGGAAGCAGACTTTCTGTCACTATAAGAGAGAATCATACCATACAAATTGGTGAATTTTTTTTCTGGAACGACACGAAAATAGTCATAAGTTGAATAAAATCAGACCCTGCAGTATTCAAACCATTTGATGCTCACAGAGTGGTAGAAATACAAGAATACCACAACGCGAAATGTTGGAATCGGGTTCCTACGAAGGAAGATGTGGCGGACGGGGCTACCCGAGAAGAAAGCACTAATGAGTGGCACTCATCTAGTAGATGGTTGAATGGACCTAATATCTTGAAGTTTGGCAGAGACGCGTGGCCTGAAAGTCATGAGTTTGAGTTTGATAACACTGAAACAAAACAAAAATTTGTTGGAGTCACTTCAAAAGTTGATGTAAATTTGTTCAGATTTTCGTCGTGGCTCAAACTGATTAGAGCCACTGCGTGGTTTTTGAGATTTTTTGGACATATACAAAGGAAACCAAAAACATCAGGGAGACTTCAACCTTCTGAGATGAATGAAGCAGGAAAACTGTGGATAAAATGTGTACAATGGAAAACTTTTCGGAAAAAATAACGGGACTTCAGAATAATTTGAAAATTGATTCATCCAGTAAGATTTTTGAATTATCACCAATGTTGGACGACACAGGAATCCTTCGAGTGATGATCAGAACTGTTAATTCCGATTATATAAACGACGAAACAAAATTCCCAATAATTTTAAAATCGAAAAATCACTACATAATTGTTGATTTTCCATTATCATCATAAAGCCAAACATAATGGTCAAGAATATGTGATGAATGAACTCTGACAACGTTTTTGGACAATGAATGTAATATCAGCCGTGTGAAATTCATGGAATAATTGCCAGTGGTGGAAGAACAAAAGAGCCACGTATCAAATTACAGAAATGGGCCCACTCCCATCATGTCGGTTAACTTCATTTGTGAGACCTTTCACCGTAGCCGGAATGGATTATTTTGGTCCCATGTATGTCACCATAGGACACAGGAAAAAAAACGGTATGGTTTTTTATTCACATGCATGAGTGACCATGCTGTGCACCTAAAAATAGCCCAATCTTTGAGTACAGACTCAGCAACAATGGCTATTCGAAGATTTGTTGGACGAAGAGGAAGTCCTAGGAAGATCTATTCGGATAATGGGAAGAATTTTCGAGGAGCTCAAAAAAAACTCAAGGATGCTTCATCTAGGGAATGTAATCCCGGACCGGGATCAGTGTTTCGGGATTTCGGGATCGAAATTTTTCGATCCCCGGATCCATTTTCCACTTGTAAAACTGTTAAAACTTCATATGATGAATTTGGTTTTAATCAAAACATAAATAAAATCAAATTGGTAATATTGAATAAAAATTTCTGGTTTGCTACAAAGAACTGTTAAAAAAAATTTATATATTTTCTTGGTGTAATCTATATTCAGTGCTGGTTCTGGAAGTAACTCCTCAGGAATAAAAGCGTATCCAGAGAATCATCACTCAATCTGCTCCTTACTTTAGTGCACAATGTACCAGCGGCAGAAAATGCTCCGTCTGATTAGACACTAGTAGGTCGAATTTATGATAGGAGATTGAATGCTGTCAAGAGATTTGCCCCCAAATTTCCTCCATTCTCATAAAGAATCATTTCTCTTTCAATCATATTCACTGAACTGATGCCAACGGGACAATCTTTTTCATTTCGCAGCTGGTTGTTTCTCTCCAATTCCTCCTCTAATCTTTCTTTCAATGATTTAGGAGAAATCGGAGAAACAATATACTTTTTTCAGATCCCGAAAATCCCGGGATTGACCTTTCAAAATCCCGAACGATTTTTTATTCCGGGATCCCGGGATTCCGGGATCCCGGATCCCGGGATTACATTACCTAGCTTCATCCCAATTCGATCAAAACCAGATTATCTCAACCCTTACGATAAGTAACATTGAATGGAATTTCATCCCACTCTCAGCCCCTCATATGGGAGGGAGTTGGGAACGTTTAGTCCGGTCGATTAAAACGGCACTGAACGTTATTTTGAAAGAAAAAGCTCCTCGTGAGGAAATTTTGCAAACTTCATTCATAGAAGCAGAATATACCGTCAATTGTCACCCGTTAGTCCATGTTTTACTAGACCATGCTGACGATGAAGTTTTGACCCTGAATCATTTCTTATTAGGTTCCTCTAGTGGTGGACAAATTCCTAGAAAATTTAACGAGCATGATTTAGTGTCACGCAAACATTGGCGAATTTCCCATTCGCTGGCTGATCATTTTTGGCGAAGATGGGTTCGGGAATACACTTAGTAAAAGAACGAAACGGCTTAATGACTCAGCAAGAAAAATCAAAAAAGGTGATCTGGTTATGATTGTTGACACGGAATTTTGTAGGAATGTTTGGCCTAGAGGTATAGTCACAGCAGTGTACACCAGCACCGATGGTCGAATTCGAGTCGTAGATGTCAAAAACAGTGTGTTCCTGAATGATAATATGATATTTATAAGTTTTGTTGTTAATCACCTTGTATATATGTTTTTGAGGAGTTGTCAATAGATAAAAAGTCGAGAAAGGGGTCTTGTCTTGTCATTGGAAATTTTCGATAAAAATACGGTCTGAATCTGTTTAAGCAGATAATAGAAGGCCAAATACAGTAACAACCGCCTTTGAATAAAAATCACGGTAGTGTATGATAACTTCACAGTCACACACACAGTCAAGGCTGTGTTCAGAGGTGATAGATTCACTTATCGACTGACGCCGGTGTTTGCATCAACATCAACTAGTATTACGCCAAGCAATTTTGGACAAAAATTTTACCCTTTTTCCCACCATGTCTTCTACTCGAAAATGCCATTTTTTAATTTTTTTCTTTTTTTTGTCATTGTAAAACTATTGAATCATTGTTACGGTGCAAAGGGATGAACTGTAGAGAATTGAGCTCCGAAGAGAACGACGGGTTAAACGATCCGGTCTGATAATAAGTGTAAGACTTTGGTTTTCAATATAATTGAAGGAAATGAAAACTTCTCTGATTATTTTATTTTAACTCGTGACAGATCGTAATAACAACTCGTTAACATGGTAATCATACATGTACAGGATGAATAATACATATCCTAACATCCCCCTCTTTCTGAAATATGACTGTCTATAAATCAGAAACGAAAACGATTTGGGGGGTCTGACACAACGACCAAATCTAGAAAACCTAACTGGAGACTTTCCACTATATGTAGTACAATAATTATCTAAACCTGTTTCTTCTGTCTCTATTTTATCACAGTCATTTTCATCATATTCTTGATCATCATTATCTATTTTAATGTAATATTCTTCAGTCTTTTTATAAGGATCATTTTCTAAATAATCTCTTTCACAGATTTTACTAGTTGAAGGTTCAGGTGAATGTTGGTTACTGTTTTTATCAAGATAATGATGTTTTATGAATTTTCTATTTCTAATAATTTTTGAACCATTATGAGTCTTCAGTAGATACGTTCTGAAATTTAGTTTTTTCAAAATGATAGCAGGAGTCCAGATACTTTTGGGCGACAACTGAACTAATACCTGCGAATTGATTTTCCATGGTGGTAAGTTTCGGACACCTTTCCTATTATAATATAATTCTTGTTTGAGTTGATTTTGTGTTAAACTGTCAGAAATACTGTTTTCGTCAACCACTTGAGGTTTAAGGGTTTGTTTTGTACATGGTAAAATACATCTCAACTTTCTAGACATAAGTATTTGGGATGGAGAGAAATTTTCAACCACAGGCATATTGCGATAAAGTAAAAGTGCAAGATAAATGTCTTTCTGATCCTCGACGCACTTTTTGAGCAGATTTTTTGCAGTTTGAACATGTCTTTCTGCCATTCCATTAGATTGAGCAAAAGTGGGTGAACTCATGATATGGTTGAACTCCCATTCTTTTGAGAATTTTTTGAATATTTCTGAAGAGAATTGAGGACCACCATCTGAAATCACAGTTTGCGGTATGCCATGTCTTGCGAAAATTGCCTTCATGATTTTAATTATACAACTACTACTAGTATCGTGTGTTAATTTTTCCATTTCAATGAATTTAGAATAGTATAATCAATAATCAACAAATATTTTTCCCTGTTGATCTCGAAAAGATCACAACCCACCTTATTCCATGGTATAGATGGAATTCCATGAGACATTAGGGGTTCAGATACTTGCGACTTGGAATATTTCTGACAAATACCACAACTATTGATGAATTGTGTGATATCGTTCGTCATGGTAGGCCAGAAAATTGAATCAGTTGCTAACTTCAAACATTTTCGTGTTCCTAAATGATTATAATGAATTTTTCCTAACATTTCCCTTCTCATAGTATGTGGAATCACAAGACATTGGCCTTTATATAGTAAATCATTTATAAGAACAAGTTCGTGTCTATATCTGAAATATGGTTTGATCTGTTCATTAACTTTTTTGTTCGTCGTTGGCCATCCATTCAAAACCATAGTTTTCAATATTGATAATTCTTTGTCCTGGTCAGTTTTCTGAATAATTTCTTGACGTTTCTCATCAGTTATATTAATTTCCGAAGCTATCATACATACTTGGGCATTTAATTCCATTTCAAAGGTATCAGAATCAGTATTGTCATTGATATAAGCCCGTGATAGAGTATCTGCAACAATTAATTCAAATCCTGGTTTATATCTGAGCTCTATGTCATATTTCTGAATTTGTAACATCATTCTTTGAAGACGAGCTGGGCATTTGTTCAATGGTTTTTTGTTGATAGATATCAAAGGAAGATGATCCGTTTCAACAACAACTTTTTTTCCAAATATATATTCATGAAATTTATTGAGACCGAAACAAATAGCCAGCATTTCTTTCTCAATTTGCGCATATCGGGTCTGAGTGTCTGTGAGTGCTTTTGAAGCATATGCGCAAGGTAAACCTTCTTGCAACAGTACAGCACCCAATCCTGATTTTGAGCTATCCACAGATACAGTTGTTTCTTTTGAAACGTCAAAAAATTTCAGTACTGGACTTGTTACCAAGATATTTTTTATGTTTTCGAAAGCTTTATCTTGTTCTTGACCCCAAACAAATAAATTATCTTTTTTTAACAATTCTCGTAAAGGAGTTGATTCAGTAGAAAAATTTGGAATGAATTTATTCAAATATGTTATCATTCCAAGAATTCTCTGAACGTCTTCCTTACATTTGGGTGTCGGCATATTTTTTATTGCGATTATTTTATTTTTATCAACTGCTAACCCTTGTTCGGAAATAATGTGACCCATGTATTTAATACTTTTTTGGCCAAATTTACATTTACCCAGATTGAACTTCACATTATTACTTCTGGCAACCTCCAAAACTCTTTTTAATCTGAGGTCATGTTCAGTTTTATTCCTCCCCCAAACAATTATATCATCAATGTAGACATCAGAACCCTCACACTGATTGAAAATTGTTCGGAATCTTTCGTGATATACCTCTGGTGCGGATTTGATCCCAAACGGTAACCTTAGAAATTTATATCGACCAAAAGGAGTGCCGAAAGTACATAATTTAGAACTTTCTTCATCCAATTGTATTTGATAAAAACCACTAGCAGCGTCTAAGGTACTAAAAACTTTTGCACCTGTCAATTTTCCAACTATCTCATCAAAAGTCGGAATTTGACAATACTCTCTTTTTATTGATTTATTGAGGTCTTCCTCAAAGAACCATCTACTTTTTTAACCAAAACTAGAGCGCTAACCCAATCACTAGGTCCATCTACTTTTGCTATTATTTTCTGTTCCTCTAGATTTTTCAAACAAGTTTTTAGTTTAGGTAGTAATAGCAAAGCAACTCTACGAATAGGATGTACTACTGGTTTGGCGTCATCTGTCAAATCAATATGGTACTTTTTCGATAAACAACCTATGCCTGAAAATATCTCACCATACTCTTTAACTAAATTGTCATAATAATTTATATCGATGTTGTCTACTAAATTAATGATATTCAACTGTTGACAGGACGGTAATCCTATGATTGCCTGACTATTTGAATTAACGACAAAAAATTCTAGAAAAAACTCATTGTCTTTATAAAAACATGGGATCTTACAAACGCCAACAACATTAAGTGGATCTCCTGTATATGATTTCAATTTAATTTCAGTTCTCTGTATTATTTTATCAGATAAACGTACCTGCTTCAGATGTTCAATTGAAATTATGTTACACATTGCCCCTGTACCGATTTTCAACTTCAAACTGACATTGTTGACAATCAAATTGGCATACCAAACATTACCTGAGCCTTCGAACTTTATACAGTCTATTTCTATGGAATCTATAAACAAAGAATCATTATTATTTTCGAATTTGCTCACACAAGTATTTTCCCTTTCGATTTCATGAACTTTTCTGTTTCTACAAACTTTGGAAAAGTGATTTTTTATTTTACAAATACTACAGTATTTACCATAAGCTGGACATTGATTCAATTCATGTGTTCTACCACATTTTGAACATGACACAATTTTTCTATTTTTATCAATACTTGTATGAGCATTTTTATTTTTATGAAATTGAAACCCACTTTTCTTATATTTCGAAAAATCATGTGTTTTCTTGATAGTATCCACTACAGACAAACTATTATCATTACTCATTTCTTTGCACTGTTTTCTGGCCTTTTCCATAACTTTACACAGTTCTATGGCTTCATCCAAAGTATAACTGGGTAATGTTAAGTTTATCGGGCACCAAGCGATAAAACAAAATTTTTTGCGGGAACTTACGTATTTCGACCTCCTGAACAAAAAACTTAGATAAAAAATTTGGCGCTCTCCAATAGTTTTCAAGATACAGGGCATTTTTTGGGTCAAAAATGGGATTTTTGAAAACACGTTCCTGCATCAAAATTACACTTGGAATTCATCCTTCTTTTCTATCAGCACAATGTACACATCCCTAATTATCCGTTCCACACCTTTTTCATTCGGAAACACTAGTTTTATAACAAAAAATGAACTTTTCCTCAACAATAACAAAAACATTGAAAATTCGGCATGTCACTGCTAAATATTTAGTGTGTTTTTATTATGAGGGGTTGGTACCTTGGAAAACCACTATTCAAATTCCAAATATCGCGAATTAATTTTCCTTCATTCTGAAGTTTTCACGTAAGTAATTAAAATGATGAAATTATTCGAATATACAGCCTTAGTGCATAATAAGAAGGCATTAGTTAATTACCTTACAACAATAGGAATATTTCTCTCGACAATTCAATGCCCGAAGTGTGAAGGAAAATTAATTCGCGATATTTTAAATTTGAATAGTGTGCTCTGATTTTCCAAGGTACCAACCCCTCATAAAAAAAATACACTAAACATTTAGCAGTGACATGCCGAATTTTCAATGTTTTTGTTGTTGTTGAGGAAAAGTTCATTTTTTGTTATAAAACTAGTGTTTCCGAATGAAAAAGGTGTGGAACGGACAATTAGGGATGTGTACATTGTGCTGATAAAGAAGAAGGATGAATTCCAAGTGTAATTTTGATGCAGGAACGTGTATTCAAAAATCCCATTTTTGACCCAAAAAATGCCCTGTATCTTGAAAACTATTGGAGAGCGCCAAATTTTTCATCTAAGTTTTTTGTTCAGGAGGTCGAAATACGTAAGTTCCCGCAAAATTTTTTTTTATCGCTTGGTGCCCGATAAACTTAACATTACCT
Source organism: Zygogramma bicolorata (assembly GCA_032362365.1). Taxonomy (NCBI): domain Eukaryota; kingdom Metazoa; phylum Arthropoda; class Insecta; order Coleoptera; family Chrysomelidae; genus Zygogramma; species Zygogramma bicolorata. The sequence continues at coordinate 33,309 of JAVJAQ010001632.1, forward strand.
ATAACTGTCATTCTGTAGCAATTTTTCTCTGACTTCGTTATTTCCTACTCCACAAATAAACATGCACTTGATGAGACCATCATTCAGAGTGTCAAACTTACATTTCTTCGCCTGCTCCCTCAAATCAACTATAAATGCTTCCAATGATTGTTCAACTTGCTGTCTCATTGTGAAGAATATGTATCTTTCGTACGACAGATTTTCTTTGGGCAGAAAATGTTGTTCAAACTTCTTCAGAAGGATACTCAGTTTATCCCGATCCGCAACTGGTATATCGAAAGTTGTGTAAATTTTGAAACTCTCCTTGCCAATGTAATGTAACAATTGAGCACACTGTGTACTCTCGGATTTCTTATTTACTTCCGAAGCTTTCAAATAGTTCTCGAACCTAGATCTCCAAACTTCCCAGTTCTCTGCTACATTGCCTTCCATTCTCAGTGGACTGATACCTCTTTCAGCCATGTTGATGCTCCAAATTACAATTATTTTACAATTCTTCGATTCTTGGGTAGCTTATAGTTCACAGAAGTTCGTTTTTGACTGACTGCGCCATGTAAGACTTTGGTTTTCAATATAATTAAAGGAAATGAAAACTTCTCTGATTATTTTATTTTAACTCGTGACAGATCGTAATAACAACTCGTTAACATGGTAATCATACATGTACAGGATGAATAATACATATCCTAACAATAAGAACCTGAGAAAAGCATGAAGAAACCGGAAATAATAGTAAAATTCATTCAAGAATAAATTTAAGAAACATATCTCGTAATTATATACATTTAAATTTAATTCATAACTCTAACATTTTTTTATATTAAGAGCTGAAAATTTGCAAGATAGTAGCTGTTGACGTGCACTTTATGTGTGCAAAACCTGAATTCAGTCGGATTGATAGTTTTCGCACAATCCTCATTTGTTTTTTTTTTCGGAAATATTTTCGCGGAGAGTTGGTTGCGTTTGAGGTCGTCCGATTGAAATTTAACGAATAGATTTGGAAAGTAGACGCGAACAGGCAGCCCAGGTAATATTTTTGTCAAAGACAATATCTCTATTGCTTAGCCTATATCTATTTTTCCCAAATAGTAGTATCTGGTAGAGGTCTAAATATATCGATTATCTAAAAACGCAAATGTCTGAATCTAACAGATCGATATGTAATATCCCAAATATCTGCGTGTGTTCTGGAGTTTGCAATAAACTTGCAAGATTTGTAGCTTTTGAAGCACTCGCATTCAATGCATTTAATAACACGTTCGGTTACGTCTCACTATATAGTGCGCAAATATTATCTGCAGGCGTTTTGCCAATTCCATAGTGTCCTTCTTAGTACTCATCAAAGAATTCTTCCAATGTACGTGGACTTCCAGTTGGGGTTCCTCTTCATCAGAAACAGGAGTATATTTGAAAAAATTCATTGGTCAGGATAACACTGCGTTCAGACTATATCTCGAATCTACCTTTCGGGATTGTTTTTAAGATGAATTTCGTTCTCTTATTCGAAAGTGATCCTCTTGATTGCCGTCGATTCCTTAGCAGGGGGGAATTGATAGCATGTCAGCCACTAAATTGTATTTCCTTCTTATATATAGTAGATGCGAGAGTCACATTCCTGTAGGGCTTGTCATTTGAGCATCATCAGCCATATATGTGGTGGTGATTCAATTGGATAATGGTAGTATGGCTTCACCTAGGTAATAACGGAATTTCTCGACTGCCCATACAAAGCGAGACCTTCTCTTTCTGGCGTTGTGTAATATCGTTCGGCTGTGGTGAGAATAAGAGGACTGGCGTTCTCTATTGATATTCTGTCAGCCACCTTCACCTAGAGCAAACACGCACCTCCAGCGCGTAACTAAAAGCGGAATGGAGGAATACGGGATCAAACAAAATAGTTAAGGCTTTCGCGGACGAGGTTCGGGTTTGAAGGCCGTTGTCTTATGGAATTTCCTCCTAACGTGTCGCTGGCGCGAGTGGCTAGCTTCTTCAGAGGCTACATCTACATCTTGAGTTAGACTCCGATGACTGGTGTTACGACTTCGTAAAGCGTATTTATATGGCATCAGGTAGCCACACTAGTGATAATTACTTTTCCCGGATTCCGATAATTTTCTTCAATATTGATTGCTGCAATTCCTGGATTCGAAGAAGTATCATCAGCGTCAAATGCCGCACTACTTGCAGGCATGTTATTTGTTATTTTTGATCTTCTCGAAATGGGATTCCATATTCGGTTGAGGTTCACAGCTTCTTCTTTTCTGTTGAAATTATCCGTGTGTTTGTGGATCTCAGTAATAACGGCAATCAATATTAATGAAAATTCTCCGAATCCAGTAAAAGTAATTATCACTCCTGGCTACCTGATGCCATATAAATACGCTTTACAAAGTAGTAATACCTACCAGTCATCGGAGTCTAACTCAAGATGTATGAGCCTCTGAAGAAGCTAGCCACTCGCGCCAACGGAACGTCAGAAAGAAATTCCAAAAAACGACGGCCTTTAAATCGGAACCAATGTAGTTATACTGAATACGAGATAGTTGGGAATCCAGTAGCCAAACTCAACTCTACCAAATTTTTTATCAGAATAGCAATTGAGGAAAATTCTGAGACAGATGGACATGCTTCCACTGCATTTTTCAGTTTCACATAGAAGAAGTATTCTAGATAGAGAAGCCCTTGATTTTTGAGAAATTGCCTATATCTCACGAATAACGCCGAATCACAAAGAACTCACTTTTGCTTGCCAATTTGTATACCAAGCACTCGAAATTGACTCAAACAGATATCATTCATATATTTCTACACGAATAGAGAGAGTTGTTTGCAAAAATTGTTTACATTCATTCATCGGGATATCATTCCATTTCAAACCCAGACAAAGCTTATTGTCTCACTCACAGAGAAATATCCTTGAACTCATCAGAGGGTATATAAATAAATAAACTTTCTCACCAGATACACCAAACATTTTCGAATATCATTCATAGAAGAAGACGAAAATTACTTCCTAGAAACTTGTTTCTATCCACAACAATTATCATGTTCCTAAAAGATTATCAGAGAGAAAGTAACTGATGGAAGTGTAAAAGTAGAATATGTACCCACTGACAAGAAGGTTAATGACATCTTCAATACGAAGCCTCTATCAGGATCATTATAAAAAAATGAAGAATGCGAAGTGGGTGTTCGTGAGGGGAATTGTTTTGGGAATATTCTGTATCCTTTGCTCGATGTCACCAGACTTCATCAAAGTTATACCGTTGAAAAGAACAAAAGGTAGAATTGTATAAATTTTTTCACATATGGTAAATGAAACTTTTGACTTCCATTATACGACGCCGTTGTAATACGCTATCGTATCATTACCATTTAATCAATTAATTTATTTTCCACGTTGAAAGTTATATCATAGTCGAAGGTCAAAAACACATTCAAAATATAATATGGTTTCATTCGAGGAAAGTTGGAACATACATGACACATGATTTTGAAAACTCGATCATACGCTCACAAAGATAAACAAACGGTCGGAGAACAAGATAGAAAATCGATTATTGACAGAAATCGAAAAGATATATACCGAGTACAGTTTGAAAGTCATTATTTTGTGGTGATTTTTTTTTCTCGGCTGTTAGCCTACTTCAATATGAAAAAATGCAGGTTCAATATTGGAATCTACACAAATTTTGCGTAAATTCGCTAAATATTCCGCACAGCACCTAAATTTGAAAAAAAATATTTTCAACTTCAATGTATTTCGAACAAGTCAAAATGCGGCGCTTTTTCTTCATTCCATAGTTATGGGCCTCCAACGTTCGGAAGAAGGGCATATTTCGCTTTTTTTGTACCAAAAAACATTCAAAAACACGTTTCCATTCGTAAGATGCCCCGTAAACATCATTCAATTTCTTTTATAACTTTTTAGAGTTTTTCAATATAAAACTTGAAAAAATACGATTTGGAGGTTATATCGCGATGTGCGTTGTGTTTCTCTGATATAACTTCAAAATCGCATCGATATTTTTTTGAGGGTTTAATATTGAAAAAAGGTAGAATATTATGCAGGTGAAATAATATGTAGCGGGTACCTAACAAATAAAATCGTGTGTTTTATATATATATATATATATATATATATATATATATATATATATATAGTTTTTTTGTGCAAAAGAGGCAGATAATATACGCCCTTTCTCACAATACATACAATAAGGAATGAAAGGAAAGCGCCACTTTATGACTTCGGGTTCAAACTGCCTAGGATATGGAACTATTTTTTTTCGCATTCAGGTGCTGTGCAGTAAACAAATATTCAACTTATAATCAACTCCGAAAAGTTGCTGTAATAATTTTAACAGTTCCTCCTGAATTATTCTTCAAAATTTCAAAACTTTGTTTTGGGGTAGATTAGAAGTCTCCCCTTCTACACTTGTATAGATTCCACTATTGAGATTCCTGGTTTCTCTATACCTCGTGTAGTGACACATTTGGACATACCTAACTTACGAAACTTTCTCACAATACATACAATAAGGAATGAAAGGAAAGCGCCACTTTATGACTTCGGGTTCAAACTGCCTAGGATATGGAACTATTTTTTTTCGCATTCAGGTGCTGTGCAGTAAACAAATATTCAACTTATAATCAACTCCGAAAAGTTGCTGTAATAATTTTAACAGTTCCTCCTGAATTATTCTTCAAAATTTCAAAACTTTGTTTTGGGGTAGATTAGAAGTCTCCCTTCTACACTTGTATAGATTCCACTATTGAGATTCCTGGTTTCTCTATACCTCGTGTAGTGACACATTTGGACATACCTAACTTACGAAACTTTGTGTCTTTGGAAGGCGTGCTCCCCAAAATGAGCAAGCCTAATCATACACAACATACGTAAATACCAATAATGGCGCATCTGACTGAAACATGGATCTAATATCGTAAAATTCGGAAGCATTTGAATCCCAACTCCGTAACAGAAATGTTAGAGAGCACAGTGCATGCGCCTTCTTTTTACGAAGTCTTCTAGTCTCTGTATCAACTTTGATAGTTCTTTCCCGTAGAGACGTTTTATCAAAGATTGTAGACTTTCACGGTCGGCAACTTATGAATCTCTGCAGACCTAACTGTGAGAAGTTTCTCTGAGTTACGATAAATGCAGCAGTTCTTCAGAAGAAATGTTCAGTGATATTGACCATCACTTTTAATACTCACCCACTACTACTCGATTCATTTCATCAGTTGGAGCACAAGGACCATCAACCACTAGTGAATATGTATTCTAGGGCTAACTGATCATAGTACTGGGTGGACCCTTGCTGCGATTATTTTTGAACTTAACAATTGCATTTGAACCCTTCACAGTTGAAAAGATGTGCCTACCATAATACATTTTACCTCATTCGTTCTACTAAAATAATACTGAAAAGTGCGTTTATGAATTTCAAAAATAGAACGATACTGAAGTACATGAAAGACGAATGAAATAAAGCGAACAAAAACTTGGTCGACAAATAGTCTGATGTTTGCTGTCAATAGGTAATGTGATGAATAGCATATAGTTGTATAAATTTTTTTGAAACAGCCTAGGCGGCAACGTCCTAGGGGCGGCAGATTTTAGAGGAAGCTTACTTCATTTCAGAGGATAAAAATTAAAAATCAATCAAGTTCACCGGTTGTCTTATGGTTTTTCATACTAGAAGCAGATATAATGAACACCATAAACTATGATGATATTATAGATGATTCTGCTGTTGAAAAGTCCCGTAAAAATTGTAATTCTTTTTTCTTTAATGCCCTTTCTTAACGACTAATTTATTCTTTCAATTAACTTTAGTACCATTCTCACTCTACATATGGAAACTTATTATTTTAGAAAGGTACATGGGGCGACATGAATAAAGTGGCCTACACTCGTAAAAAATATAAATCCGGTACTGATGGTGGGTGTTGGCATCGATATATCTGTTGATGTGCGTTGGTTTTCGGTAGACAGTATGAGTGAAGTATATAATTGTTGAATTTTGTGATATGGACATCTAAGAAAGGAATAGCGTTGTTCGTCTCCATTTCAATAGTGAATTTTATATCGGGGTGAATATTTTCAAGGTGATTTAGGAAGGTGTGGTGGCTTTCGGATTCATGAGGCCAGTTAGCAAAGACATCATACACATTACGCAGCCAGCACGTCGGCTTCAATGCAGATGTGTCAATGTCAATGGCTCTAGACTCGAAATCTTCCATGTAGAGGTTTGCAAGTACTGGGGAAAGAGGAGAACCCATAGGGGCGACTTTCACTCGTTTATAAAATTTGCCCTGGAAAAGGAAGTATGTACTGGAAAAATGATCATGTATTTGTCAAATGAAAAATGTAATCATTCAATTTGTATTTCTGCCGGTGAAGGTGTTGAAGATGATTCTCCCATATCGCTGGTATCAGATATTTTGTTATGATTATCGAAGTTTGGCTATATTCTTCAAAAATTCAATACCTGTACCGATTTTGACTTGACAAACGTCAAAGGCACATCATGCTTGATTGAAAAATAATGGGTTTCTATTGGTTGAAACTCTGTATCGTAATGAAAAATCTGTTTCATAATGGATTTCATTATATAACGGGTTGTGGGCATATAAGTGTATTATAAGAGTACAGGTAAAGATAATAGTACACTATGTAACGGAGGTATGCACAAGCGAAAAATTATGAGCACGAGGAGATATCTGAGTACGGTAATTCGCGAATGCATATAACTGGCCTTATCCTCGAGTTGTGTACTGTGCTTTTTCTACTCCAATCATCCTGACAGCTGTAACGTAATGACATGTATTGTAAATTAATGGCGGGCGCCAGTAAAAGTTCAAAAAAGAATTTTTAACTTTGCCTCGGCGACATTTCGAAAACTATATACCCTGCTTTCTTTTTCAAGCCCTCTGGAAATATTTTCAGAGATTCCAGTTTTGTGAGTTGTGTCACTCATCAATAGTTCTACCAATGAGTACCCCAACTAACAAGAGACGAAAAATACCATTTTTCGGGATATAAATTTTTCGTGCGCATGCGCAAAACAATCAGTATTTCTGTTAATGTCAATCTATACTTACTTTCTCAAGAATGTATAGCAGAGTTGCCTATTCTTGATTGATTTCTGGTATTTACCGTGAATTGATTACACTATCAGGAATTATCTGATCCAAATTTCTTGGAATAAAAATTGTATATGTAATAGGTACATGTCAAAATAATGTAGTCAACCTGGTTTTTACGGTAAAGCATTTGCTATTTCGACTGTAAACTCAGAAAAACAATACTACCAGGTCGGTCGATATTCCACATACTAGGATTGGTATCTAGGAAACCAACAATTGCCTGTAGCAACGAGCCAGCCAGAACAAATTTCCCCTGACCTCGGTTCGAACCAGCAATGAAATAGCCTCATCGGATATACGACGACGCCGGAAGACCGCTAGACCACCGGCCGACCTTTAATGCAGTTCAGCTTCATTCTTCAGTGTTGGTCGACTATCACTTTAGAAATAATGAGCGACTTTATTAATCATAACTAATTTACGTCGGTGAATTAGGCTCACTGTAAAATTAAAAAATATCTCCAATGACAGATTTATCTGTCAATGCCAGATTAAAATCTGTCAATATCCCATTGACAAATTTCAAACTGTCATTGATACATTTCAACCTGGCATTGACAGATTATAATCTGTCATTGACAGATTTGACAGAATTTTTTAAATAATTGTAGCCATATCAATCAAATTCATAGCCCTTCTGAAATAGTTTCAGGAAAACTGATTGAAACAATAAATTCATAACTTCAAAAGAATATTTGCGTCTGAATCCATTTACTTCGTGTTATAATTGAGAGAATCCTCTAAAAAACAAAAAATTTGGTTTTGTATCAGAGTGAAAGTTTTCTGGTGGAATATTGGTGAATTTGAATAAAACTTACTTTCAACAGTAAAATTTCGTCAACAATTCAGTCCATCAAAAATAAATTGAGTATTATATCGAAAACGGATGTTAATCAACAATGATATTTTTCTTAGTGAAGTTTTGTATATATTTGAATCACTATACCTGTGTTATATTTCTCAGTGTATCAATTAGTATATCTGTCAATGCTGTGACGTACTTCCTCTCAATATATTGTACAACCTACATCAAAGGTCCCAACAAAGCATTCGTCTCTTGGGGTACTCTTTAGTTCTACCAAGAGTTGATTTTGACACAACCTACTTCGAACTGAATTTTCACTTGTTGCAACTCCTGTCATTTGAATTATTTATTAATCTGAATAAAATCATAACTCCTAAAATATACTTGAGGGTGTTCGATGTTTGAGCGATCATAAATCTTGCAAGTTGCAAGGTAGTGAGTATCATACAAATGATGCGTTTGCAAGTGGCTAAATCCAGTTTTTTAGCACAAACCCCAAGGGATAGTCTTGGGAGAATTAAGAAAGTAGGTGTACCTTTGTACTTATCCTAATTGCTCAGAAAAGATTACCAGCACAGCCATATAAGATTTACTTTGCAGATTGCCTACTATTGGATGGAAGAATATCAAAATAAACAATAGCTTGATCTTTGCTATCTTCATGAAAATAGGAACTATGAGGTCCTGCCGTAGATTCAATACCTTATAGATTCAACATCTGTTTCCGAAATTTCTGATATTCTGTGGTGTGTTTTCAACAATGACATCTGCAGAGGTCCAAGGATTGATAGCATTGATTGACAATAACCTAACCTGAAGAAGAGAACAGCTTCTAACAACGCCTCTCGAACATTGGATTCATATAATTCTTGAAAGGAATGAAGTGATAGTTCCCCCGTACTACTAATAATTGAGTAGAACTTTGTATTTTTGTAGAAAATGTGTTAACTTTGAAGAAATTTACTGTTTATTTCTAAAGACTATTATTATTATTACTACCTCGCGTTTATCCTGTTAACGATCAATTTTTACTGTTTTCATTTCGAATTCTGTCCAGTTATATTCCATTATAAGAATGCCATTACGATTTCCATGAACACAAAGTCGTTATACATTTATCAATTGAAGAAATGACAAATTGAAATAAATTTATATAACAACCAGAATTTTGCAAATGGGGCTTTTGGCAGACTCATATTTACTTGTACTTTCATGAGAAGTCAAGATTGTAGAATAGAAAAATCATAGACAAGCAATATGCAAACCCATGGAATATGGCTCACGATAATAATTCAGGGCGGTTTTTAAGGAAATTGGTCTAAATCGAAGATTTTACGATTGAAATGAATTTTCAAGTCATTTAATCTCACGGAGTTCACCAATAACCGACAGATACAACAAACATAACATTTAACAACTGAAATAGTACTCAAAAACCCTTCGATGAAGAAAATCAGGAAAGTTGTAAACAATTAACGCCCAAGACAAATTCGTCCTTAGCATATCCGTTAATTAAAAATAACATTCAAAAGACAACGGACTGCCGTAAAGTTACTACGTTTGAACTTCAGAAATTTTGTGGCAGCAGTGAAAAAGTTGCTAATCGAACAGCAGTTGCGGAACATGAAATTGCGGTTCAAGACGTGAATATCCGTTAAATTCGAGAATTCTATTCAAACTTGGCGCTGTCAGGCCGTCTGTCACATGCTATCAAATATGGTGGATAAAAATCTCTGACGTAGTTCAACCCACCCAAATGAGATACTTTGGCTTATATCTACTCCTGTCTATTATTGTCAATGTCAAAATTGTCAAAAGGATGATTGTCATTGTGTAATGTCAAATGTCACATGTCACTTCATGAATATTTCATAAGTTTTGTAATTTTGTAGTTAAGTTTCAAGTACCAGTGTTCGGCCGGACGTCAGGACGTATCGCTTTCGACTTCTATAGATGCCTCTGGTGTCCTAAATTCTTGTTGATGACTATTTAAGAAAACCTTGGGTTGTCATCAACAATTTCCAATACGGCATCAAATAGTTTTTGACTACGAATTGAATAACAGTCATTATGAATTCGGAGGATTATGAAACGCTTCCAACAGACAATGTCTCTACGCACATGATAGCCGGAGCTATCGCTGGGGTTATGGAGCATTGCGTAATGTACCCCCTAGATTCTGTTAAAGTAAGTCCTGAAAACCAACCAAACCCTTAATTTCTACAGTTTTTTCAAACCATATGAAGTCAATATGTGATTTTAAGGTTAGGAGTGGTTTCATTCCGTATAACTGAATTGCCTATTACAGACAAGAATGCAGTCCTTGACGACGTCTGGCTCAGAAGGAATTAGTGAAACACTCATAAGAATGGTACGACATGAAGGAATATTAAGGCCAGTTCGGGGAATGTCTGCTATGGTTGTGGGGGCTGGTCCCTCACATGCCTTATATTTCAGTAGTTATGAATATCTCAAGAACACTCTAACTCAGTATACAAACTCTGCCAGGTATCACACATTAATCTTCGGTGAGTGATAATCATAATTCATATTCTAGTCTTCGGTTCTTGGAAACAGTTGTTAAATCAAAAAAGCAGCCTATTAGGCATGTATTTACCTTGTTTCAAGCATGACAAGAAATTCAACATTGCAATCATCCTTTATAAATAACAAAATATTTATTTAAACCATTCTAACGACTCAGTAAGAAAGTACTTATATCAAGAATCAAACCCTTGCCTAACTCAAAGGCAATTATGAATTTCACCCTTAGAATCTCTACAAATGTGGATCAGAACAAATATTATGATATTGTTAGTAATTGATTTCCTGGGTATATATGTATGTATCCTCACAAGTTAATACAATTTCATAATAAAATTTGTAACGATCTTTGTATTGGCAGAATCAATATATTATTCTGAAAGAAAAAAAGGAAAAAACACATCAAAGACAAAAAAGTTTATATAGCTAATATGCACTCTGAATATATAACTTTGAGTGAATGCAACATCTGAGTGATTCAAATTTTGAATTTGAATAAATGTATTTTATTCATTCATTTTTTCTTTTACAACAGAATAGTCTGTCTAATTGGTATCAACCAGGGCTATTATCCTCGAATCAAGCACACACACACCTTTTCAAAATCATAAAATTAAAGACAAACTTTCTTCATTAGATAAATCATGTGTCTTGCATGTCTTGCATATTATGAACATTCTTACAATTTTTGTATATTAAATTCTATATTGAAATCTAATATTGCAAAGCCTTTTCACCATCAATGTACACAATGGGGTTTTGAGGAATGTATTCAAATATTCACAATTCATTTCAATGCAAGGACAGCTTTTAGAAATTCTTCTTATCATGCAAACCCTTTTTTAAGGGCCAATGTTCACAGATGGTTTTTTAGAGAATATATTAAAATATCCCAAGTGGTAAAACTGGATTTTAAATTAGTTGTATGGCAGAAAATGCTATCCTGATCTCACTCTTGAGTCTTTTGTCTGTTTGTGATTTCCCATATATTTTCATAAGTATAACTGATATTTGAATGAGTAAATGAGATTATTTTTTTTTAATTTTCTATTTAGTAATAACTGACGACTATTGTCAGTGAAAATAAACTAGAATATGAGGAGATGGTAACAAGGTTAATCAATTCAATTGTATCGGAAGGATCAGTTAACATCAATGTATTTTGTCTTCTTTCTTATCTTACTACTACACTGCTGCCCTTGATATGATGAAAAAAAAAGAATGTTGACGTAACAGCCTATCAGCTTCTGGTGATCTTGATGCCACAGGTCCGACCTGTCCTAGATTACTATTTCCACTGTCAAGTTCAGCGCCAAAGCATTGAAGCTGTTGAATTCAATTGAGAAAAATGATTTGTCCCGTTGTCGGCGTTTTTTTACTTTTCTGTAGCTCCTAAAATGTCATCAATCTTTCCACCTTCAACAAATACATAGCGGTTGACCCAGTAACTGCAGTTTTTCCACACTGTTGTTGTGAGTTTGGACACATTTCTCTCACCTCCACATTCTTTACATAAAATATTTGATTGGGGCAGTACTACCATTACTGAGTTTTCATCTCCTGCTTCCCCAATAGTTTTTCGATATTTTTCGTAAAAAATATAGTTTTTTTGGGAACGCTGAATCTGAATATGATTCATATAATATGATTTATATAATTTTAGCCCTTTATAATTACGCTATTGCAAATAGAGTATTGTGCCATATAAAAAAGTTTTTATTTTTAAATGATCACAGAAGAAATATATGCAACTTGTGCAATGAACACTTACTTTTTGCATTTGTTGTATAAATAACTCTTATCAGATCTTCTAAAGTTTCCAGGAAGTACTTGAACTTAAATCAATTTTATGTCATCCAAGTTAATTCTTGTTTATTATCCACTTACATAACAGATGATATATTTATTATCCTATCAAACTTTTTTTACCCGTACTTTATGGGCGTTTTGCTAAGAAGGTTAGAAGAAAATTGAATAATCTTCTCCTGAAGATGCCAACCAAAGATTCCAATCTTATCTCTTATACAGTTGCCACAAAAAATATACAAATACACAAAAAATTTCTGCTCGTTAACGTATCAATTTCTACAGTGTCTTCCTAGCAACCATAGTAATCAAATGGAGTTTCCTATTTTTCTCAAATAAACATAATGTGAATACGATAAGAAACTAGTATGACATGAAGTTTATATGCACCTCGGATATAAATGAATGTATATGCTCTCCAGCGCCCCACAAACTTCCAAGTCAAAGGCCCTCGATTTCGTAAGATCGTCCCCCTCAGGCTTGAGCATTGAAGCTTTCATGTAGTGCCAATTTTGGTGATATTTTTTATATCGGCCGCCAATAATTTACAATAAACGTTTAGTGTAAGTGAGCCATTACGTTACAGCTGTCAGAATGTTGGGTGAGAAAAAGTACAGTACTCTACTCGGGGATAACGTAAACTACGTGCACTCGGCTAACGCATCATGCTAACAAATTTTTCGCTTGTGCTTATTTAGCACCTATCCCCCTCGTAACGTAAAATACTATTTCACAATGATTAACATATAATGTTTCAATTGAAGACAGTATTTCATGTGCTTCCTGTTCAACTCAAATAAACCTTCCTTAAGTTTATGTCGAGCAAAATGCATGTCTGATGTCTGATCTCGAAAACCTGTGAAAAATGATTATTGCGGGCATTTTCACAGAAATTCGACATTTTGCTGAAAACCCTCAGGAAGCATCTAGAACACAAAGGAGTTTCAAGTATGGTGCTAGTCGAACTCATGCAATAACCTTGTTTAGGGTTATCACTGTCTGATAACCATAGTATAATCTAACAGATCATCTTACTAAAAGTAATGATTTTCATGATCATTGGGAAATAACTTTATTTTCACACACTGAAAACTGAAATCGCAATTCATTAACAAATGGACAGTTGACCTCAAAATTAAATGATTTGGCGACTTTGCAATTTTGTATTAAAACTATCAAATGTCTGTTTAGAACATGTGCAATTTTTCTCCTCATTAAATGAGAGTGCTCCCAGAAGTTAGAGCCTGTGCGAACAAGGGACAGCTAAACACTTTGGAGCCATTGTCAAGACTTCTTGAGTTGGTGGCGAGGCCTCAGTCTGCTTAACCCCAGCTCTCATCTTGACAAAGTGAAGATTGTGGTTTTGTGGATAGAGGGATGGTATTTACAACTATCCACAAAACCACATTCTTCACTTTGTCAAGATGAGAGCTGGGGGTTAAGGAGACTTAGGCCTCGCCACCAAGTCTAGAAGAAGTTTTGGAAATGGCTCCAAAGTGGGAGCCGAAACGTCGACAGAAGAACAATTCCAGACGCGGTTCAAACCGGAAGTTCCAATCAACACATATGCGGAAGCCTATCCTAGTACATATATATATATATATATAAATATATAGATTCAAATGATCCCTGATCAAGAGAGGTTCTACTGGTCTCCACGCTCACAACAAATGGGTGGGAATTCCGCACTTGTCGGGTCATCTGTGATTATACTGCCAAATGTGAAACGATGGACGAGAATTCAAAAGAGTATCATTTGTAGGGAAACCCAAAAAACTCTACAGTTCTGAATCAGTTTGAGTAGGTATCCGATAATCTTTTTTCGGATATATACATATATATATAAGTATATATATGTATATATATATATATATATATATATATATATATATATATATATATATATATATATATATATATATATATATATATATTCGTCCTTTTCACAAGAACAGTAGAATCACAGATGCCAGTATATTTTGAAGTTGTAAGTCATTAGTTTCTTGGCTAGCTGCCCTGTTATCTCAAGTCTTGATTGAGATCGGTGATAAAGCCTCTGTTCCATAACATTGTTCAGAATAGTTGATTGTAATGATGATACAAATTTGCCAGCATTCAAAAATAAATAATTAGTAACAATTGAGATAATTTCAAATACCTTTTCAAACTCGTATATCTTGTTTAATCAACGGCGTTCTTCAGCGTTATCGGTTGCTGATAAGCATTGTATGTTCTGCTCTGTATTATCTTATATGGAAATTAATGTTCTCTCAGATCTCCGTTTATGCAATATTGACCCTCCGGCATTTTTATTCCTTGATGTTAGATTTCTTCTTCTGTACTGTTGGATATCTGTCAATAACATCCTGATCAGTCATTTCCCCTATGAAATAACCAACCAAGACAAAACGTTGACTTCAATTGTCTGTGCTGCGTCAGTGGTACTGGTGTTCATAATGCTTTTCTCTCAATGTTGGTCCGACTGTAGACTGCCTTGGAAAGAAATCTGATCATACATTGATCGATTATATCACTCGTCGCTCCGAAAATATCGCGCTCGTTCAGTTGAGATGTGAAATTATATATATATATATATATATATATATATATATATATATATATATATATATCGAACTCGACAGTCGAGTTCGGAGATCGAAACTCAAGACATCACCTAGAAGATGGCAAATGAGACTTTGCCGAAACGTTGTGAGAATTATCCTTCAGAGGATCAAAACCACAGAACACGGAATGAAACCCGAAAAAACAACGCATCATACTTCGTCCGTGAGAATCTTCATGCTAACAATATATATATATATATATATATATATATATATATATATATATATATATATATATATATATATATACAGGGTGGCCCAGCGAAAACGAAACAAGGCCGATATTTCATATTTATCGTTATCAGCTAGGACCCGTCGATTTTTATTGCAAGGGGGACAATTTTCACACATATTCTCAACTTTGCCACTTGAAGCCGCTCAGAGGCGTTAGCCCTAAGCCTCAAATCTTTAATGGGATTAGGGTGCATGTGATACCGCATTTTTGAAGGTCATCAAATTCTCTTTCGGGCGCTTTTTGTTTTTTCAAATTGATGCATTAGTTCACGAGAAATAATTGTTAATATACTAACAAGTCAACATTGACATTAATTCGTATCAACTTTCAACTTGAATTCCTAGAATTGTTCTCATGGCAAATGATTGAAAGAATTCTTAAGTTTTTCGCAGTGTTTGATACATAGAAGGGACGGGGGTGTTTTTAAAATGAAAAAAATAAAAAATGTAGCTACTATTTTACCTCTTATTTCAACAAGTGTCAATGTTGGCCTCCTGTTTGTTCAAAACGATTGCGGACGTTCTGAAGCATTACGAGTGTGATATTCAATCTGGTTGAGTTTTATAGATGATACTCTTCAAGTGACCCCACAGACAAAATCCGACGGGCTCGAATCTGGTGACTTTGCGGCCACTCCACTGCTCCTCCTCGGCCGATCCATCACCCAGGAAAGGTTTCATTTAGATACTGATGCACCGCAAGGAAATAGTGAGGAGGTGCCCCATCTTGCTGACATGTCAAGTCGTTCGCACTGTAACGGTCATTATTTTCAAGAATTTCTCTCAACTTGGGATCGACAGTTTCTTCCAACTAATCAATATCCTGGTCTTAGATAAAACCCGTACTACCTACACGATGATGAATTATGATGAAAGTGAAACAAGCGTAACTTTATATTCTCAGCTGATGATTGTTCTAAACTTGTTTTCTCGAGAACTACTGCATCAAATTGAAAAAACTCAAAATCGAAGGGTACGAGCGTTTTTTTTTTCTGCAAAACGATGAATATGAAATATAGGCCTTGTTTCATTTTCGCTGGGCCACTTGAATGAGAGTCGTATATGCCTCTTGTTGAAAGGAATGTTGAACTGGGGTGATTCATCATCTCTAAAAAGAAGCTTTTTGACAGTGCAAAAAATTCTGATAATGATATAATTTCCTACTAACAGTCAATAATAATTTTACTCTAACCTTTTTTCGGTTTCATATCATAGGAGGGCAATCAATTATCAATAAAAATTGTGAGCTGTACAATAAAATGCTGTTTGATCAATCTTTATCGAGTGTTTATGAAATTTGAATGACTTTTTGAACTCTATCTGTATGGTAACAATTCAGAAATCGCTCCATTAGTTTATTAGACTAAAAGATAATTGTAATCCTTTCAATTAAGTGATCAATTGGACGAAATAAAAGATGAAATAATAAAGAGGTGACGAAAAATTGGAGCGTCACAACTCTCAACTATATAAAACTACTATATCACTTCTTATTGTTTCTTGAAATTCTTTAGTCGACTCGCATATATTGGGTTACATTGTTCTAAAACGTGACTTCCACTGAAATATTAACAATATTATATCATGATGTGTTTATTTAAACATGCCAATGAGCAGAAACCGTGAGACCCAAATCAATATGCATATTAGAACTTCAAATATATGTGAATTCTCTTTCTGCTTTGAAATTGAAACAAACAATTAATGTTCGCAGACGATACGTCTATATAATATATGGGGGAAATAATGAACAAGAAATAAAAATTAACATTAGTTAATTACTGGATATTCAGATAATATCATCCTGGTTAAATGATTTACCAGAAAATCCCGTCCGATTAAAAGATAAACTTATATAAAGAAAATGTTAGGACTACATGTGGATGAAAATTTAACGTATACCAAACATAGAAATGTTGAGAAAAACACTTATTTATCTCTCTCTGGTATATTCCAAACTTCAGTATTTAATTTCAGTTTATGGAGCAGCAACGAAAACCTTAGTTTGACTATCTGGAACCAACAAAAAATGTATATAAACCTAATAATATTCCAAAATTCTTTAACGCTGATATTCAAATCTAATATAGGACGACAGTCAATTTATCATACAGGAATAATTTTGTATAATAGATCACCAAATGAAGTAAAGAAATATGGAAAACTCCGTTTCAAAGTCAACTTGAAAAAATCATTGAATTAGATTATTCTTTCATTTCCTGTGATGAAAAAGTCTAATTTCATTGGCTTTTTTCCTTCAATGTTTGTTCTTCACTTTTCACTCTTCTATAAACTTCGCAATGATTGGTTCCTAGCCCAAACTTTTACTTTCAATTTATCTTTCACTCCAAGAAAGTATTTACAATGCTAATAGATGAAAGCGTTCATACACAAAACGTTGAAGTAAAAGTGTCGTGTATGAACGCTTTCATTGATTAGCATTGTGAAAACTCCCTTAGAGAGAAAAAAAAGATAAATTCAAAGTGAAAGTTTGGTCTATGAACCAAGGATAAGTTTCTTGGGGAATAAACGTTATTATTTAAAAAAAATAGCCCCAAACTAGAGCACACTTTCTCAATCCTTTTATCAATATATTCATCTCCGATACTCGAAAAATAATCTCGTTATCGTTATTCACCTATCAAGTACGGAAAGTGGTACTTTACCACATGTGACGGCTGTGTACATAACTAACAAGTGACGTTATTTCAATTTGTTTGCGCATGTGCGTGTTTAGTTCGTTCTTACGAGGCGCTCCCTTCCATGGCCCTTCTGAATTACAGAAAAAGGACATACCCTGACATCTTTTTTGAAACAAATATGATCTGAATCCAACAATTTATACACGATGAGATTAGAACGTTTGGTGAAGAAGTTGAGAACTTTCTAGAGCAATTACTCTAACAACAAACTTATATTGCATGCACTGGACGCGAGTATCGCTAACAAGGTTACAGTCTCCAGAAGAACATTCATACTGAATCTGAAGACCAGAGTTAGTTATTAATATATCTCACAATCAAGGTAGTGCAGGCAAGCAATCGGGGATTGATCAAGGATATTCATGATATGAAAAGGAGAAAAAAAATGAATTGTGACAGAGGGCATATCCCATTTAGACCGCTATTAGTTTTGATGTTCATAAAGTAATAAGAATAATTGACAAACGAATTCCTGGTCGGACCAAAAAATTCTCTGGGGGAAGTGCTTATTTCTTTAATGCCTCCTTTTATTGTTTGAACGGGTCAACTCAAAAAATTGAACCTTGGGATTATGAAATTGATGCATGAATACTATATTTTGAAGTAAAACTGAAACATGAAAATTTCAAGATGGCGCCATCTGAAAAAAAAATAAATGGAAAGGGGGTCTTATGGTACATCACTTTGGAGCTCCTGACGAATACTTTACAACCTAGAATATGAAGTCAATATCTTCACCTACTATAAAATGGCGGAACATTGAGGGGACATTGTCAATATATAAATTCAGAGTTTGCATAAGCACATGCGCAAAAAAAATTCAAGTCGAATTGAAAATGAGAGTATGTAAAAAATTAAGTCATTTGGGAGTACCAGAATTTTTCAAATTCGGTATTTGTCGTCCAGCCACAGAACCGAAGGATTCCACTTCATAAACAAGGTCCCGGGTATCCTTTATTCGCACAAGCTCTTGAATGAGCTTCTGAGGGGTTACCTTAAAAAAGAAAAAAAATTATCGAGATTCAATAGGTCATCAGAGATAATCAATCAAGTATCAGTTTCTCCTGAATATGTTAGCTTTGTTATCGAAATGCACCTGATATCAGTTTTCTGTCAGGGTAATTGATCTCTGAATTTTAAGACTGTTGTGTTCAATAGAGTTTGACGAAAAGCTTATATTACTTTACTCAACTATATATACAAAATATGTGGCAGATACAAAAACTGAATAATGAAATAGTGATACTAGGCAGCATAGTAGTAGACTGACTGCCGCGGCTGATATTTCATAGCCGAGCGAAGCGAGGCTAAGAATTCAGCCAAGGCTGTTATTGAAATATACAGTAAATAATAATATTTGATTATAGTTCAATCGTGATAACCACTCTGGTAAATAAATGAAGAAACCCACAAAGGCACAGCCCGTACGTGGGTTTTGGATATTAATTAAGAAATAGACAAAACAAAAATTATAATCAATTGACAAGACAAATAGGTTGAAAGTGAAATGAAGAACATACACATATAAGCGATCACAGTTGAGTATTGTATAGTAATAGGAAATACAGTCTATATGTCTTGTTTTTTATTATGTAGCCAACTGAGAAACAGAAACATAGAGAAAACATTTTCCTATATGTTTTAATACTTATTCAGTAGTTCTTGATATCATTTGGTTGATGTATTTTTCCCCTCGATGTGTTCAAAATCCAAGTTTTCATTTTGGATTCAAAGAGCAACAAACAGTCAATTAGTTTGAAATTGAAACATGTAACACTATATATCTTGGGAGCAAAGATATGAATGCTTCGCTTCCCGATCGTCTTCAACATTCTTGGAAAGTCAATGGAGTTCAATCTAGACCAAGTGTTATATTCACGATAAGCTGTTTTAGCTGACTTTATGTTCTTTCGCTGGCTTCTGAAGCAGCGCTAAAGCAACGACTTGTCGAATGTCCGTTATTTTTGATTTTTTCAGGCTAGATATCCTACCTTCATCTCATTCAGTTCAAGTGGTTTCTTGTGAATCCCTTTGTTTTTTCATCATCTGATTTCTGAAACCCACACCCATCATTGGCATATTCATAATCAAAACGGATGATTCAATTTTCAAGAATCAGGTATCGAATTTAGGTAGTTAAGGGGTACAATGTAAATCTTTAATCTTCAATAAAATCCAGAGTTTTCCCTATTTAAACATTTCTCTATTGATATCGGCGACAAAATGGTCATGCTCTATTGGACTATTTTCATTATTTTTATGTGGTAAGAAATATACGTCAGCCATTTGGGTGGGGTTTGCGTCAGCTAATTATGAGATCAGTGAAACTGTTTGAATAAGCTCGTAGTATTTTATTGTATTTGAAAAAACTCTAGCCAGCTGTTTACGCGTAGGTGTTCTGCGTACGACCATTAAATTTCGTAATGTAGCTGACAATATTTCCTCCACCCACTTATCGCAGATTGGCGATGCTATTCGCCAAAGTAAATAAGACTTGTTCAAACTAATATTTTCCCTATTTGAAGGCGTTTCATATTTTTTTGGAGTTGAATACATACAAAAAAACTTCTTTTGAATCTCAAGGAATTCTACTACATCCTGCCAATTTTTCAATTTCTGTTCACAATGTATTCTTGCTTTCTCTCCGTTATTTATCACATTTTGCTCGATATAATCTTATTGGAAAACTTTCGAGCATATTTTCAACCTTGTCCCTTCCACCCCTCGGCGGGGTGAGATCCATTCATGCTGAATGGGATAAAAGCTCATGTAGTACCTCGTTTGAAAGGTCATCAATTTCTCTTTTCATTGATTTTGAAATTTTTGGATTTGATACTGTTGACACTGAGAAAACATTTTCTCAAGAAAATCTTCTAAAAACGAATGTTCTATTTTTCTTCATTCTTTCAAAACTAATTGTGCATTTTATAGAGCTAGCACGGTGTTCAACACAAATTGCAAAACTCTTAAAAAACTCCGTGCCAGTCTCAACTCTACACAGTAGGCAAATGGAACACCTGTCAGGAAATAACTACTTCCCTGGCTAATACCACGAAAGGCATTGGATTATATCCGACCTATGCTAGTGCAGAGTTTTTGACACAAAAAATTCCCGCATATCCCTTCATATATTCTTGTATTACAAGTGCTGGATCATACTTTCAATTGTGGGGTTGGCCACTCATTTGCAGGTCGGTTTGGAGGATATTGGTCACACGTCAGTGTAAGGTAGTTTCCAGCCATTGCTCGAAATTCGTTGCCAAGTTATCAATTCCGGCACTTGTATTTCTCAAAGCGTATGCGTTTGTGGTATTAGCCAGAGGAGTAGTTGTTTTTTGGCAGGAGCCAGCGCATAAACCCACTGGGTAGGTTATTAAGACCGTCCTCAACGAATCGTTCGAAGATGATTTTATATGTCGCCAGTATTCAAGTACGCTGACCGACTATTTCGATGTTTTTCAACGGTCAAACAATTCGAGACGGTCACCGTGCTAGCTACAAAACGCAAATGAAAGAAAAATGACAACCTTTCAACCGAGGTATCGTTGACCCCTAATCCTATTTAACATATTTCGACCAAGTTCAGCTAGCTATGTCGTTTGTGTGAATATTTAGCGGAAAATCCTTTCATGTTTTTGAGTTATTTGCGAAAAATCATACCCCCTCTTTTCACTTAATTGTTCATAACTTTTGGAGTTGTTGCGGGCGGCACTTCATTTTGATCACAGATCATCTACATGCTATTCCGAATCGAATGCATCCAATTCATATATTTCCAAGAATAATAATAATAATAATAATCGTCTTTATTAAGGAATAAACAAAAATATTAACAACAAAATGCATTTTGCATTTTTTAACCTTATGTAATTGAACACTAGAAGGCGAGATTTAGCCTGAGGCTACTCTTACATCTAACCTTCTAATGGTCATTAATTAGATTGTGCGAGGAGCTGTCTGAAAAGTTGATAAAAAGGGACTTACTTCCGATTGTACCGACTTTTTATTATGTGAGCATTAAGCTAATGGGCCATTAAAGGTCATCTTCAACGCACTGCAGCGATTGCACCAAGTCGGTGCAATCGGCTGTTAGTTAATAGACTGAATAGGAAAATTGAAAGGATGATGGTAATCGATATAATGGACTGTATAAATTGAAAATCCGTAGGTAGATGAATGAATAGTTCTTTTCAAATAGATACTTTTTTTAATTGACATCGACATCTACATTTCAAAAATCATCTTAACTAATTACAACTTTCAATAGTCATTTTTTCTGGAAAAATAGACTTGTTCACGCAATAAGCTGTTGCCACATTTACAAAAAAAAAACTTCAATATAATGAAAATCGTCCATACTCCCCGCCTTTGAACGGCTCATAAAACGTTCAAAAATATTCAATGTGAAAACAAATAAAACAAGTTTAAATCAACAAAGAACTAAGTAATTCGTCTCAAAATGACGAATTTGCCATGGGTAAGGGGCATATTTTTTTTTGATATGCTCCTCTTGAAGGTACCGCTTGTAGTTCTGACTGTTGCAACTCGAACAACGTTGTCTTCTCCAGGGTGTATTTGAATAACTCGCCCCAGCTGCCATTTGCCAGGTGGAAGATGATCATGCTTCAGCACGACTAGATCACCAATCTTCAAGTTTGAGTCACCGGTCCTCCATTTGTTTCGTTGTTGAAGTTGGTTCAAATACAACTTAGACCATTGTTTCCAAAATCCTTGGAGTAATTGCTGAATCAGTTGATATCTCGACAGCTGGTTTATTTTGGCCGTCTCATCGAACAATGGATCGGGCACAGTGTTCAGTGGGCGTCCAATGAGGAAATGTGAGGGGGTTAAAGGATTGTCATCATTAGGATCGGATGAAAGGGAGTAGAGAGGTCGGGAATTCAATGTAGCTTCAATTTGCACAAGAAATGTTAAAAATTCTTCATACGTTAAAATTGTGTTTTTTATAACGCGATATAGATGAGATTTGACGCTTTTTACGTTACTTTCCCATAAACCTCCAAAATTAGGCGCATTAGGAGGAATAAAATGCCAAGTAATTGATTGATTTGCTAAAGAACTTACTATTTCTTCCTGTGAATTTTTCAAAACATCGTATAAATTTTTCAATTCTTTAGAAGCACCTATAAAATTTGACCCATTGTCAGAATAGATATGTGTTGGTTTACCACGTCTCGACACAAATCTTCGTAATCCCGCAAGAAAACTTTCTGTACTCAAGGAACTGATCAATTCTAAATGAATTGCCTTTGTTGAAAAACATATGAATAAACATATATATGCTTTATAAGTTTTACAACCCCGTCCCTTTCTATCTTTCAATAAAATAGGTCCGGCATAATCCAAACCTGTTATTGAAAATGGATGTGAAACATTCACCCGGTGTTTAGGTAAGTCTGCCATCACAGAGGAAGAATATTTAGGTCTGAATCGAAAACACTGAATACAATTTCGAACTACAGACTTAGCTAAAGACATACCACAAATAATCCAATAATTCTGCCGTACACTTGCTAACAAGAGTTGAGGTCCTGCATGTTGCAATTGTAAATGTTCCTGTATCAAAATAAGCTTACTCAAATTGTGAGTTTTGTCTAATAAATAAGGATGTTTTCGATTATAAGTTAGAGAAGATTTGTTAAGACGTCCCCCTACTCTCAACAAACCTTTCTCATCCAAAAAAGGAGCTAAGGATAATATTCTACTCTTTGATGAGAGAACTTTATCGTTTTTCAATAATTCAATTTCATTGAAGAAACTTTCTTTTTGGGCCATTTTCACAAGAAATAGTCTTGATTCATCAAATTCTATTGCAGAAATTGGGCCATCTAATTTAGCTTGTTTGAATTTAGTGTTATGTATGAATCTCAAACAGAAGGCAAATACTCTAATCAATCTAGTCAAATTAGAAAATCGATGAAAAATTGAATATAAATCATTTTGTGAGCAGATTAAAACTCTAACATTTTTCTTGATCTCTGGAATTTCTGTGACAGTTGGTAAATTACGAAATTTTGGTTTTTCAAATTCGCTTGATAAAAACTCAGGTCCGCTGAACCACATTTTACAATCTTTCAGTTTATCGGGAAGAATTCATCTACTGCCTAAGTCAGCAGGGTTTTCTAAAGTGTTAATATTGTTACGATTTTCCTCTGGGTTCGTCGATTAAAACACCAAACAACACTAAACTACTTTTATTATAACTCTCTATCACAAT
This sequence comes from Zygogramma bicolorata, assembly GCA_032362365.1. NCBI lineage: Eukaryota > Metazoa > Arthropoda > Insecta > Coleoptera > Chrysomelidae > Zygogramma > Zygogramma bicolorata. Next base: position 57,417 of record JAVJAQ010001632.1, read on the forward strand.
ACAATACAACACAATCACTTAAATCGCTTCGATAACTTTCCAATGCTCGCTCGCTACTAAAACTCTCTGTACTAACAATTCTCCACCTTCGCACTAAGCAATAACAAAACTCTTTCCACTTAGATCTACTAAACTCGTCACTTAGCTCTGAATACGAATTCTCTCCGAATAAAAACTCTGTCTCCGCCGCGACATCACGCTGCTTATATATGCCTGCGTAACCATCGAGAATCCTCCAGAGAAGCTCCGATAACGTGTCTCGAATTCTCCAGGCGGATCCACAGGTTCTTGGAAAATTACGACGCTACGGCACGATCCCTCGCCGTGCGTTTGCGATATGGTCAGGGCCGGCGCTAGGACGTAACAATATAATTCCAAGAATCTAGTCGCGAGGAGCGCTGAATTTCAGCAACCCTGTTTCCTACAAAAACTTGAAGATTGGCAGGCTGTGACTTCAACCAATGAAGAACAATTTGAGAATCACACCAATAAAATATATCATACTTGATGGTTAATGATGAACATACGGTTTTCATCAAATTAACTAACAACAAACAACCACAAAGTTCTAATCTAGGAATTGTCAAAATTTTAACAGGTGCCACTCTCGTTTTGCACACAGGAGTTTCACACTTATGTGACCCCGTGAATCAATACATCTTACATATATAACTGAACAATATGCTTTCTGAGACGCATCACTAAATCCATGTAGTTCAATAACCATAGGATTACTATTCAACACAAATCTCGGAATTTTCAAATCATTCAAAGCGGATAATTTCTCGTGGAATTGTTTCCATTCAAAACTCAAATCTGAAGGTAATTCAGAATCCCAATCGATTTTCAAAGACCATAATTTTTGAATCATTATTTTGACACAAATTATGCAACAACTCAATAAACCTAAAGGGTCATAAATTTTTGCTACAGCTGATAACATCAATCGTTTAGTTATTGTTGGAGCTTCATGAACCTGAATATGAAAACCGAAAGTATCAGATTCACTATACCACTGAACTCCTAACGTTTTTATAGAGTCGTTATATCCAAGATTCAAAACTCGAAGAGAATCTGATTCACTTTTGAAATTATTCAAAATCTTTTTATCATTTGATGCCCATTTGCGCAGAACAAAGCAAGCAGATTTCAAAGTTTCACTGATCTGATTACAAATTTGAATAGCTTCGAATTCATTCGAAAATCCAGTTATCAAATCATCCACATAAAAATCTCTTAAAATTCTCATTGAGGCCTCTGGATATTTGTCTTTTATATCATTGGCTAATTCTTGTATACAACGCATCGCTAAAAATGGTGCACTAGCTGTGCCATATGTCACAGTATTCAGTTTGTAAATTGAAACTGGCTGAGAAGGATTTTCTCTCCAAACTATTTTTTGAGTCGATCTTTCATCAGGATGTAAAAGAATCATCCTGTACATTTTAGATATATCAGAGGTGACAACAAACATATGTTGCCTGAATCGCAATAAAATACCAAAAATATCATTCTGAATGGCTGGACCTGAAAATTGTATGTCATTTAATGACTTACCATTACTCGATAGTGCAGATCCATCGAATACAACTCGAAGTTTGGTAGTGAGACTTTCATTTTTTATCACGCCATGGTGAGGAAGAAAATAATTATTTTTATCAACTACCCAATCAGTTTCAAGAGACATATGATTAAGAACTTTATATTCATTCATGAATTCGATATATTTTTCTTTCAAATCCTTATTTCTTCCGAATCTAATTTCAAGTTTGAATAATCCTTTGAGAGCTAACGACTTTGACTCACCTAAACATGAAGGATCTTCCCTCCAAGGAACCTTTACTATGAATTGACCATTTTCAGCTCGAGAAACATGTTGTTGAAAATGTTCTTCACAGTAAACGTCTTCTTCGGTACGCATAATGTTTTTTGGCTCTTCGAGAGACCAAAATTTTTTCAAATCAAATTCATTGTTTAACAATTGGGTGAAAAAATGGCATTTGCTGTTAATCATAGGATATTTAATATTTCCTGTCACTATATAACCAAAAACTGTATTTTGCAATAGTGGCAAATTTTTTCCAAGGTGAATTTGATTCTCCGAAATAATATCCCAAAATAGACTTGCGCCAATGAGAATATCAATTCTTTCATTATTATTGAATGTATCATCAGCCAATAACACATCATTTGGTATTTTCCAATTGAAAATATCAAACGTATAAGCTGGCAAATTATCAGTTATCTCGGGAACTAGAAGACAATCGATACATGAAAAATAATCGTTGAATCTTGAAGATATTTTTACTCTACATTTTTTCTTCAAAAAAGATGGGGAATCATTGATACCAGTAACGGATATATTAGTAACTTCTGGTTTCAAATTGAGACACTTACAAAATTCTTCAGTAATGAAGCAAGATTGACTACCAGAATCTAAAATCACACGAGCAATATGAACCTGTGGTAGAAGTCCATTGTATCTCAAAGTGGAGTGTAGTAGATTTAAGATGCAGAAAAACTCAAAGTCGTCTCCACAATTTAATATTCGAAAGATGTCAGTACGGTGATTCAGTACATGTTTCGAACCTACATAGGTTCATCATCAGCTGAATTTACATTAAATTATGGAGAAGAAAAAAATAGCAAAATCACATGGTGAAGTTCAGGACATAAAAAATTATTTTAATGACAATTAGGATTAAATTGATATTAGGGGGAATTTGGCTCTAAGCCCCCCAATCTTTAATGTTTTTATGGTGTTAGGGATGTCCCAAATTCCCCCTAATATCAATTTAATCCTAATTGTCATTACAATAATTTTTTATGTCCTGAACTTCACCATGTGATTTTGCTATTTTTTTCTTCTCCATAATTTAATGTAAATTCAGCTGATGATGAACCTATGTAGGTTCGAAACACGTACTGAATCACCGTACTGACATCTTTCGAATATTAAATTGTGGAGACGACTTTGAGTTTTTCTGCATCTTAAATCGAGCAATATGAATTTTACCAAAATGATCATACACTCTAATTGAGCACTGCTAAGCTCAATAAAACATAGTTATTTGAAGATTCGATTGCAATTTTACTTGCAAAAGATCTTACTTCAGTTGGAGAATTTGGGGTGTCTTTACCATTTCTCCCACTCGGAACTCCATTTGAAATCAAGGAATTATCATTAGAACCTGATGTTCCAGGTGAATTGTGTTGATCTGAATTATCAGTTTCATTAATTTTATCAGAATATTTAATTTCATGTAAAAGAGTGCTATGTTTTCTTTTACAAATTTTGCACCCTTGCATTTGACATTTTTGACTAAAATGACCAGTGCATAAACAATTGCAACACAGCTTCAACCTTTTTATTTGTTCCCATCGATCTGATACAGTTAGTTTGAGAAATTTTTCGCAACTATAGATCAAATGATTCTGACAGCAAAAATTGCATTTCAATGTACCTGATTTCCTTAGTACAAAAGACTTCGAATGAAATTTACCTTTAACCTTATAATCTTGCTTGGAATGGTTAAGCAAAGTTTGATTAATTTCCATGGTTTCTAAAAAATTTGCCCTCTGATTCAAAAAATCAAAAAATTCATTCAATTTCGCTAGAGTTTTATCAGATTTACTGATTTCCCACTCACGAAGAGTAACTTTATCAATCTTTTCTGAAACTAAATGAATTATAACTAAATCCCAATGTTCGGTTGGTACTTCAAGTGTTTTTAGAGCACACAAATGCTTATTAATTGTATCAATAATATTTCTCAAACCACTAGACGATTCTTTATTTATAGATTCAATTTCAAAAAGCGCTTTCATGTGGTTAGTAACAAGCATACGTGAATTGCTGAATCTATTGCAAAGAGTTTCCCAAGCATGGGTATAATTTTTGGAAGAAAAATCTAAGTTTTTTATAGTTTTCGAAGCTTCGTCTATCAAACTGTTTCTCAAATAATGATATTTTTGAATGTCTGAAAGGGTTTTATTGTCATGAATCAAAACTTGAAATGTGTCTTTGAATTCAATCCATTTCAAATAGCTCCCATCAAAAGTAGGAAGTTTAATTGGCGGTAATTTAATCCCTGTTAAAGTATCACATAAATTTTCATTTTTGGGATACACATTTTCTTGAAAATTTGAACATCTAGATAAGTTTTGCTTCAAAATGGACTTACCAATAGACAAATTTCTGCTGAAAATACCATTGATATTTTCCCGAACAACATTTTCATTGTCAAGGCAATCATCACTACAATTCATTTCAATTCCCATTTCAACTTCTTCAAATTCATCTAGAAGTTTTTTAGTTCTCTCAATATGAAGTTCCAATTCTAGAATTTGATCTTCAGTAAGATCAGAAATAGATATCTGTTTGACCGATTCTATAAACTTCACAAAAGTATTTAATCTCTGTTCAATAATACTCCTTTTTCTGTATAATTGTTTGAGCTCAGAGTTTTTTATAGGTGCCATACCAAAATACAAATCAAATATATTGTAATTGAAGTAGTGAAATAAAAAAATGAATCAGAAATAGTCAATCTATAGATTAAAAGTAAAAGTAAAATTAACCAAACGCTCAAGTGAAAAGAAATATCAACAAAGCCAAAAAACTTTTCCTTGAATGAATTAAATATCAGCGCAATTATTATATACTATTCTTCCCAATCGAAATAAATCACATGCAAATCAGAAATCCCTTCTATATAAATAGCAAAATCAATCCTAAGAGAAAATTCCTGTGCAAATCAAAGTTAAATTAAATGGGAATTAGGATATTGGAAAAGGAGTAGGAAATACCTCACATTTCATTCCTTTTTATCTTCTATGCGCCGAAATTGCAAATTGACCCAGACAGTAGAGAAAAGGCTCCTGTAGTTTTCTTTGACAGTTGTTGACGTTTTTTGATTCCAAATTCAATCGAAGTTCTTTCCAGAAAATCCAGCTCGTGGGACCAGATGATAAAGTGAGGAATATCTATTTGCATCAAATCTATGAATGCTGCTTTCTTCAGACCCTATATCAACCAATCGGTTCAATTTCGTTGCTTGTGCCAACGAGGGTTTTTGATCAGGATGCAGTCTTTTACGAAAAATATCCGACGCATAGTAAACCTCTGTGAATGTTTTTTTAAAAACATTATAAAGTCCCTTTTTTTCTGTTGTGTTTGTGCTAATGATTTCTTATCAAAATAAACTGAATCGCATAATATTAAAAATTCATGAAATTTGTCGAAAGCCACTTTTCATAAAATTATCACGGAATTTTATAGGATTCTTCTGCTAGAGTTAATTTCATATAGATATTATATATATAGAAGTAACTATTCCTAGAAAGTCAAGTATCTCGATGCTAGGAATTACGATCAGTAATAATCTCTCATAGGAAAATCATGTGAAATCGATAGCTAAAGGTGCTTCCCAGAAACTTGGATTTCTATTTCGTGCGAAGAAATACTTCACTTCTCGTCAGATTTCGATGCTCTACAAGGCTCAGATAAGACCTGTCTTGGAGTATAGTTCTCATGTATGGAGTTCGGCACCAAAACATTCATTGAAGCTTCTCGATTCTATTCAGAGAAAGGCAATCCGTCTTGTTGGTGATTCTTCGCTCACAGACACGCTAATTTCGTTGGAGCATCGTAGAAGGGTCGGAGACTTGTCTCTCTTCTATAGATACTTTCACGGTCGATGCTCTTCCGAATTGTTATCAATCGTTCCCCCCTTGGCAATCTCTACACGGATGCCTCGATGGGGACAGAAATCCCACCCCTTTGTTGTGAATTTGGAGACCTATCGATGCTCTTCTGAATTTGTTATCAATCGTTCCACACTTGGCAATATATACACGGATGACTCGACTAGTACAGAATTCCCACCCCTTTGTTGTGAACTCGTAGACCTGTCGAACCTTTCTTGCTCAGGAATGTTTTTCAATAGAACAGCTGAGAGCTTTGGAACTCCTTGCCGAGAGAGGTTTTTCCTGAGGCTTACAAATTTCAGAAATTCAAAGTGAATTTTAATTCGTATCTCCTGTCCCTTGATACACGCGGTGTTCTCTGAACATTACAGGGCTTCCCTTTCGTGTGAATCTGCATAAAAAAATCGTTCGAAGCTGCTCGAGAAGGTCGTTTAGTTCTGGTTGTTTGTATTTTTATTGCATGCAGTTTAAGAAATTTGACGATGAAAGGATACTCTTAAAAAAAATTTAGTGAGTCTTGATTTAATATTTTTCAATTTTGTTATTTTCTGATATTTTTGAAGACTGAATGTTCACTAACACGCCAATTTTCATATTCTCGCCAATCCAAAACGATTATTTTAATTTTTTTATTTTTATTTGATTACAAAATGAATAGAGTTGAATTTTAGCCTGATTTTCAAAAGCAGGGATATATTAGAAAATCAATTAACAACATTGCCGCAATGAAAATGAAGTTGTCATGGTATTTTCATGAAATCAATTTTTCAGTCAGGAATTCTGCGCAACCAGAAATACCTTCTATGAAATGATTTTTAATGGTTGTTTAATGTTTATGTGTTATTTATATCGTTGTTTTACACTTATAATTACCGTATTGCGTTTTGCTCGACATCAGTCGGTATTTTAATACTGGGGGAGTACAAAACATTTTGTTAGTGGAATATAAGTCTGATCAAGATTAATTATTGCAGTGTGCAAATTGAAAAGTGCATTGTATGTAGATACAATTTCCATGAAAACGATATTACATCAGTTAGTGTTCGATTAATAGAGCTAGAGTTTCTTTGGATGTTCTCTCTAGTTGATTGGGAAACATGTTATTCGGTGGAAAAACAATATTGATACAAAAATGTTTATCTTCTGGAAATATTCACCTATAATCTCCCAAGAGCATGAATTATTCCCGAAAATTTTTTCGAATTGCAAATTTTTTGGAAAAAATCGCAACTGAGGCACATTTTCCGGATTTGATTCTGGTGAGGAATTATATGGTTCTAGCATAAAAATACTACACATGCTTTCATGAACGTTCATAACAAGACTGACTTTCAACTCCATTCTCGTTTCCTTAACATGTCATGTCAAAGTATAGTACAGTGCTAACCTAATCACAAAATAGAATTGAAGGTACAAATATATTTGAACTGATTTTCAACGAGCTTAGACTATTTAAATATTCAATATACCCACACTGGTCAAAGACTTGTACTGCTTATTTGAGCAAAGGGCTTTGGTAAATATATCGGCAGGCATTTCATGAGTTTGATGGAATCAAAGGGTAACTGAGTTATTAGCTATGGCCTCTCGTATAAAATGATAATCAGATCTTTCATGAAATATCGGATTGTTGGCAATCTGATTATAGTTATTGAATTTTATACAATCAAGTAGCTCACCCAACAAATTCCGCAAATATTTTATTTTTCTCTGGATACTTCGCCCAGAGACATATATTCTGCGCTCCAAAGGGCTACGGCCTTTTGCTCACAGCTTTCCCAAGAGATAACAGATCCTGGGAGTTCAAACGATAGATAGATTTTTTTTATTTGACCACATTTGTAGCAAGTCTTAAAAAATATACAATGAGTCGTTCAACAATAAAAAAAAAATTACATACACATATATATACACAAACGCACGCACACACATATACATATATAAAATAGCAACAATTACAAGTTGTGTGAAAATAGACCTTGGAGTAAAAATATCACATCAGATTAAGAGAGCAGAAGTATTTGCGGGATGATCACACACATGTCAACACATTGTTCACATAATTCAGTTGACAGTTCTTGAATTCATCAAGGGAATAGAACGCGTTGTTATTAAAAAATGCTTTAATTGTTCTCTTGAACTTGTTTTGGCTCAAATTTTTCATATGGGCGGGAAGTTCATTGAAGAGGTTCAATTCTAGCGAATTTTTCGCCGAGGTGGTGAGTCTGTAGCGCGGATTGATCAACTGATTATTATTTCTTGTATAATAATTATGCATGTCGGAGTGAGTTCGGTAGATACCGATGTTTTTGCGGATCTGTAAAAGACAATAAAAAATGAACGCTGAATATAGTGATATGATTTTGAATTCGGTAAAGAATTTTTTACAGGATTCCTTATATCCCACACGAGCTAATATCCTTATGGCCTTTTTTTGTATTCTGAGAACTTTAACTGAGAGACTAGAGTTTCCCCATAGTCGTATACCATAAGTGATGTGTGAGTGGAATAGGGCAAAGTAAGATATTCTCAATGCTTCGAAACTGGTTACTTTTTTCAAAGGTCTCAGGAGATATAGCTGATTAGAAAGTTTAGAGCACAGTTGTTCGATATGACAGTTCCATTTCAAAGAGTGATCCAAGGTTGTACCCAAAAGTTTAACTTTATTTGATGAGTTTTCGCTACAGTTAGTTGAAATGGAAATCCTTTGGAATTTTTTAGGATTTTGTTTCAATTTGTTTGTTAGAAACCATTCTTCCGCTTTATGCTCTGCCAATTTGATTGAATTTGACAAAATTTGCTTATCAACATGTGATTCGTATATGGTTACATCATCTGCGAATAGCATGCATGATGACGTTGACAAGTTTTGCGGTAGGTCATTAATATACAAAATGAATAGGAGAGGACCCAATACAGACCCTTGGGGTACCCCATGTTTGATTAATTGGAACTCTGATCGAGAGTCAATAGGTACCCTGTGTGAGATTTTCTACCGATATAGTTATTAGCCTAGCAAGCATTTACACGTCCCTCTTATAACAAACCTCAAACTGATATTCCAGTACTGTTTGAAAGTCATTATTTCATGGTGGTTTAATCTTTTCTTCGTAGTTTTCTTGGTTTCCAACCTACCACAATCTGGAGAAATGAGTATTAATATCGGAATCTATACAAGTGTACGAGGGTAGACTTCTATCTACACCGACAAGTTGATGTGTTAATTAAAAAACAGTTCCTTCTGTCTACAACAAATCCAATTAGTCAGCAACTTCTCATATAACTCACTTGTATAGATTCCATAATTGATACTCATTTTTACAGATTGTGGTGGGTTAGAAACCCAGAAAACTACGAAGAAACGTTATTCCAGTTTTTGTACATACTTATCTCAATAGTCTTTTTGCATTCTGCCAGGGGGCGTCTTCAATATATGTATTGAAAAAAAATATATTACAGTTTCCTGTATGATTTTCACTCACTCAATTTTTTTATCTTGCTTGAAGAAGCTATTGTAATAGCGAAACACGTGTCGCGGTTTTGTAAACCCATTGTGAGTGAAAATCATACAGGAAACTGTAATATATTTTTTGTTAATATGGATTTTCATCAAGTATCGGCCAGTTCAATTCAATATGTATTGAACTTGTTCTAAATAGCTTACACTATAGCAAATTCCAGGCCCTGTCATAACTGCTGAATATTTTAGGCCCCCGATTAATTGTTGATATACATTGCTACCATTATCACTCTTAACCAACACACATTATTTTTCCAATGGAGTATCTACCGTTTCACAATCAACCATATTGAATTTGAACTCAAGAAATTCAATATCATCGTTTTGATTTAAGGTTATTGCTTCCTTTTGAATAGAATTATTATTCATGTCTGAAATTATCTTCCATTAAGTTTTCAACTGAAATCTTTTTTCAGAACAATAGATTCGTTTACATCATTTGAAAAATGAAAAAATTAATGACATGTAGTGCATAGTTTAATTTTTTAACAAATATGCAAGGCTCAAAACCAGATATTTTATAACTAATTTTCGAAAGAACTTTTACCATTATACCAAATGCGGGATGGTTGTTTCGGGATTTTTATTGTTCGATTTAGTTTCAGAACTTTCTCGATAATGTTTTATAAACCCACCTGGTTGTTGCATATAAACCAAATCATTTATTCATTGCAACAACGCAGTTGTAACATCAAGATGATGAAAATTCGAACCTGAATTTACAGACAAAGCAGTCAGTAATCTAAGACTACCATATTACCATTAGGTCTACTTTGAGCTTCATGAGGCAGCTCTGTTATGTTTGTTTCAGACTTACACAGGTATCATAGTCTTCTGAATAATATCCTTTTCCTTCCTGATTTGCTAGGTAGTCATCATATGATATACTTTCACAAATCCTTTCTGGAATCAAGACCTTGGGACTTGACTTTCTTTTTCTTCGAATGTGTTCCATAATTTATTCATTTTCCGACTGAAGTGTTCAAGAGATAATTTCGTTTGAGTGAAACAGGATCTTTTAAGATTTCTTGTACGAATAGCTATATATTTCTGCCCTTATGTGTATATATTTCCTATGTATGCAATCAATTGAATGGAATTGAATCAATTTTTCTATGCTTGGTCTTCAAATTGAGCAGGAAAAAGTGATTTCTATGTAACTCAGTTCTTGTCGTGGCACGTGGCATGAAAGAAGTTGTTTTGGATAGACGCCTTCTTCCTTTTTGTGAATGAATGAAATGTCTTTGAATTATATACACATAGGTACCTATCAACAAGGAGTTTGTAATTTTTTATTTACTTTTATAGAAATTTTAATATTCATTCTTTCTCAAATGTATCACTCATCTCATTTGTCAGGTCTGCCTCTTCGACCATCCATGGATGGAACCTCCATGACTTCAAACAAATCACCATGAGAAGTCTATGGATCTATTGCCTTCGTCTTGAAAAGTTAATATTGTTTTCAAATTTTTGAAATTGATGTGACCCAGGCGACGATACGAGACATCCGACGTAGGTGGTGGATATCCTAGAACACATTATCGAAGTCACTAAACGAAGTTTATTCCCACTTTTCAAGAGTTATCTACAAATGCCAAAGTCTACAACATAAATGTCCTATTTGTTTTTTATAGTTCCTGAACAATTTAGGAAAGCGGGGTATTGGACAGAGACGCGGGTTCTTTTTTGACTTTGAGATTCGTTGTACTTCGTAGCAAATCTTGTAAAATCGATCTGAAGGCGATTTGAAGGGGTTGATCAAATAGATGTTTTCACGGTCTGTGCTCTTCTGAATTGTTTTCAATCGTTTCATCCCCGGCAATATCTACACGGATGACTCGACGAGTACAGAATTCCCACCCCTTTTTTGTGAACATGGAGACCTGTTTAACCTCTCTTGCTCAGGGATCTTTTTTCAATAGAAATTTGGAACTCCTTGCCGAGAGAGGTTTTTCCTGAGGCTTACAAACTTCAAAAATTCAAAGTGAATGTTAGTTCGTATCCCCTGTCCCTTGATTCACGCGGTGTTCTTTGAACATTACAGGGCTTTCGTGTTAATCTGCATATATAAACAAATATTCCTAGCATTTTTCCAGAACGACTATATCAAATTATGATTGTCTGGCCATGTTAAATTTTTTCGAGGATTCCTTGTTGAATTGATAATGAAACCACACGCCATAGTTTACATTTTACACCACGGCTAATATAGCCACTCCTTTGTAATCCAACGTTATTTCAACTCATTCTTCAGATTTCATTGTTTTTATTAAATTTCGCGAGTTCATCAACAATAATCAACCAGAATTCAAAGCACAACTTTAGAAGTTATCTGTCAAAGTATCAGCCAGTTGATACCACGGTATCTGATTTTACATACCGTTGACAAAAATTTTCATACCGAAGGTCGCGAAAACTCGTCGGTATGCAAATGGTATGTACCGTTACATACCTGGTATCTTCCGACAAAATGCCTTATCAATGGGTAGAAAATTTTCGTCACCGTTTGTAAAGATTTTTTCATTGATATCAGTTCTATCCATGATAACTGAAACAATATTTCAATTGATTGCAATGAATATCTGATGGTAGTATCTGTGCACGTAACTGATTTCTGTGGTAGAACTCTCATACAAATTAGAAACAAGCATTTTTTTCATGTGGGTATTTTATTCGCTCAACACATTTTATAAAAGCGTATCCGATATAAAAGAGCTACCCAAGATACACGCAGACATTATCTCAGCTAAAACCTCATTTCATTCATTCATTCATTATTAATTTTGGAAATCGCAATAAAATTGCTTAATTAGCATTGAAATTATGGATTGATAAATTGCCTTCATTTATAATAATAATGATGATAACAGATTTTATTGAAAGGGAAGAGCAACAAAAAAATCTCAAGACAACCAGGAAATTGAGAAGCCCTATAAAGAGGCAGGATTCAGTCACAGACTGTGAGACGAAATGTAACAGTCAGAGGCCGGAGGCCTCTCTTCCATCCAGTTTGCACTACTTTTGTTTCGATTCACCAGATGGAAATATAATATTCAACATGGAAGAATGCAGAATGTTGAGCTCTGTTGAGCTGAAAGACTCACTCACCAGAGGGGATGTTGATGATATCATCGAAGAAACTAAAGACGTAACTCTAATGCTGTGAAGAGTCCATCGTCACAGTGCCACGCCGATTCAAGAGTGTTCTTTTATGCACGAATGAGTGACCTCAGATATGTTATCGAAAAAATCGATATTTGAAGGAATCGAATTATTAATAGCTCTATCACCTGCGTGAGAACCAACATCTATCTTGGAAAGTTGAAATGAGTGTGGCTAAAAAGATTATTGTGAATGATTTTCATAAGCCAGCTCGTTGAAATTTTCTCCGAAAAAAATACATGATTGAGGTATTCTTAGATTCGTGGCAGATAGATTTGATAGATATGCAGCCATATGTTGAGAAAATTAGAGATTGTAGATACATTCTAGTATTAATCGATTGCTAGTCGAAGTATGTACGGTCAAAACCACTAAAAAACAGAATAAGTTAGAGTCACAAAAGCTATAGCCAGTGTATTGAAAGCTGCGGAGTCCTGTCCAAAAACTAAAAATCTCATCAAGGTACTGAGTTCTTTTTGATTATTTTTTGCCTTTTTTTTTTCTCCAAATCAAAAATGGAAATTACAACTTATATGAAAGAAGTAAAATCAAAAAATTTATAAACACTTTGTGTTGATAGGTATGTGTATAAAAGACGTTTGATTCATTCACATAAAGGAAGAAAGAGTCTTTCTAAAACAGCTATTCCCCTGCCTATATGGCGCCGACGAGCACAGGGTTACATAGAAATCACTTTTTGTTGCTCAATTTGGTTGTTTATAATTTTTTTTATTGTACTTCTTACATAGAAGTTGTAATTCCATTCTCTAAACAAAAATAACTAAGATCCTAATTGCTGAATTCTGTAATTGCAAAATTCCATGTTGGGTGTGAGTATATAAAATCGCAACAAATTCGTGTTTATGATTCAATCGCTACCACTTAATGATATGTGGCAGGTTTAATAAGGTGAACATGAACTTGACACATGACTTGCAACTTAATTCACTTGGCTTTTGTTTTATCGGATTTACCAACTCATTATCAAGATTCGTAAAATTCGAAATATCTTATCTGATACCTAAAAATTGAATCTGGAACTATGCAGTTCACTTTATTCAGTAAAACAAGATCAGATTGTTGTGTTGAGTTTTTAGGAAATATTGCAACCGATTTTTCTGGAATGTAATATACATTGGTTGGAACTAGCGTTTTAATATGTTTTTACCCAAGTATATAATTGTTTTTTGAAATGCTTGTAATTGTAAATGTAATCTTGTTTTAAATATAATGTTCAAAATTTGACTACTTGCCGTTTAATGTTGTATTTTGAATAATCGGTAGATCTGAAACATTTGGTGTCATAGTAAACGCTTGTAACACAGATCAATAACAATCACCAAGTTGGCGTCTTCAATCCAAGAAATTGAGTTCAACCTTATGAAAACTAGAGTCACTGATGTTTGTTACACTACTGGTAACGTTCTGATGAAATTGATCAACTACCTGTGAAATTCTTCCTAGCGAAGAATTCGTCTGAAACTACCAACTTTTTTTCCGTTTATTCTCCCCAATCATCTTCTCAAAATTATATTCAATAGCGGTCACAATGGAAGCGACCCTCTGTCAATTTTACACTACTGATAGTACTATCCCAATATCCATTCTTCTTTTTTCGGTAGGTTAAGAACATAAGAAAACTAAGAAGAAAAAATTCTACCACTACATTTGGCTACTACCACAATTTCAAACTCATCTAAATGCCTATTGTCATGTACTTTCAATGATCATCCAGAGCATGCTTATGGGCAACACTCGATCATTTTGGTCTTCCCTATATCGGATATACTAACTACACGATATACTTTTTGCCGCAGATTTCAGAGCTAATTTCCTATACGCACGACTTCATAGTTTGTTCTTATTTTTTGTTCGAAAATCTTATTGAATCCTTCCCATGAGTTCAACACCTCTTTTGGCTCTTCAATTAATATAAATTTTTTTCCATACCTAATACACAAACCATATATTTTACACAAAAGAGTTTCATTTATAACTGATTTCTAAACAAACTGTTATCAGTAAAGTTTATTGTTTACAGGTTTTGTCTTCACTTGAATAAAAGTGTCAAGGTTATTAATTCTTAATAAAATACAATAATATTTACGAACCAGAAAACGAAGGATGGGTTTGTTGGGATAAAATTAGGTCAGCGACAACAGATGGCTTAGTTGAAAGACAATGTATTATTGACTGTGAATGGGAAATTACCTATTATAATTATTGTTTTGTGAAACGTTTAACATTGAATGCACACAAGGTGGAATACGGTATGGCACTTAAAATGCTGATATACTAGCTTGGGAGGACCTTGGGGCACAGTTAGTTACCCTCTCGGTCAACACGCATCTTTATTTCAAGCACAAAAATCTTCGAAATCTATGCGTATGCAATAATAAGCAACATGAGTACCCAACGAAATGGGAGGATAGCCAGACCAAGGCATTGACAAACTCCTGAGTGGCATTCAGACTGGTTTTGGGTACTGTCGAACTGGATCACCAACTTTCGGCAGTGAGGGGATCCTAACCGATGTTACCAAACCACGCAAGAAATTGAGCAGAACACACCGGTAAACTTTGATACTCTTAGTTGAATAATCGTCGCGAAATACACTTATTATGTATTTTTTTCATATGCAGATTATATTTGTGTTTTATCTATGTCCGAATCACATTATATCACGATGTATCACGCGCATATGCGTATAGGGTGAGTGGTATTGGTTCGGACTTCCATTATCTATATAATTAACTCAATTGAAACCTGTTGCTAAGAAAGAAAAAAAATTGAATAAGAGTCTAATAAGATAATCAAATTCTACAATAAGGTTGAAATGGATTTTTGGTAAAAAAAAATTGAAGATTTTTGAAAAAATATTGAGATATCGAATATAAAATAGTGAGTCAAGAAAGTTAAGAAATATGAATGAAGAATTTTGAAACGAGATGTCAAGTTTTTTTTCAACTAACAAATGAAATTTATTGAAGAACAAAATTTTTGAGCGTTACGTAAATCCAAAACTTCTAATGGTGCACTGTTCTCAATTCGGCCGTGCTCAGCAACTTTTAAAAGTGGTGGATCCGTGGGATGTAGATGAAATCCACTCTTTGGTCAGTTCGCAATGAATTGTACACCATGGGTTGAGGTTAATTTCAATAAGCCAGTTCCATTATATTTTGGCGAGCATACTATTGCAATAGCGTCGGGCATCAGTAATTGATAGGAACAATGAGTGTGAAGATCCATGCTTGAAAGAAATGCTGTTTGCGTAGGATGAGTATGAATCCACCCTATTGTCATTAAATTATGTTGATCTTGGTAATCAAATATTTCTTTTTTGTTCATTGTCATACAAGAATCCGATGTTCTTTTTGCTTTGGTAAAATCAACTCATCCATCACTAGTTTTCCTGCTAGTATGCCGCATGTCTCAATATTTTTGGAAGTATTGCTCTGTGCCATGACTTGGAACATCGTCATTACTTTCACTGGTATGACCACAGGACGAATTTCTGCCTTTTCACCAGGTTGAGAAGATCTAGCAGGAGAATGCGATCCAATGTGTTGAACAGCTTTTTCACTATTTTTGTCATAGTTCATAACAATTCCACATACTGGGCATGAATGAGTTGTAGGCGACAGTATATCAGGATGTTCGATATTTACATGAAGCTTCAAGTCTGATGGAGAGTCCCAATCATTATTTTCCTCATTTATCCCATTCAATTCTTTGGTGGAGTTAAAGCCTTCACTAGTTTCATTTTCCTCTGAAAAGTCACTGGGATGATAGTTACCTCTTTCAGTGAAGCGAATTGATAAAGAACTTGAACTGGGGCTGCTTGGTATTGTTCTGGATGTCGAAATGGAAGATCTTATTACTTCTTGAGATATAGTGTATTTGTGCATTCTTTGTGGATGATTGAATATTTCATCAAAACTTTTATTCGCAGGAATAGAACCTAAGATAGATGTAGCATTTCGTCTTTGTATGGCAATACTGATGCGTTGTATCAAAAAAATTTCTTACTCTTCCGTCATCTGTTTTATTGATGAGTTTTTGACCAATATGGTTGATCAGTTCAGAGGCATAGCTACCAAAAGTATCGTAAGTTTCAATAATAATTGATGGTATCAAGTTGAGTGTACTCGACTTGACGACTTTTCCGCAATCGTCTTCGGGTGATAACTGACAACATTTCGAGATATGGTCGGTTATGAAGACACGATTTCCGTATGGTTATGCGCACTGGTGCTACTGAATTGGCGCGATGATCGGTTTTCAGCGGGAAATATATGTATCGAAGCGAGATTATCTTTCTCCAAGCCAGCGTTGGCCCGTCCTTCGGATAAGTGGTTTCCGGTTTTCTACGCTGGGGTGACTGAATGCATCGTTGTTGATAACGTAGGTGGCTTCCTTGAATTTTCTCTTGACACAGTGCACCTTCCTGTGTGTGACCTCGGCCCCAGACCATTTAACGCTGTGGTGGTTTGTCCAAACATGCTCCGACATTTCCGATTTAGTGGTTTCTCTTCCTGTGTTGTTCTTGTGTTCGCCCGTTCTCACTTCCAAAGGTCTTCTGGTTTCTGCGATTTAGGATTTGCCGCACTCGCATGGTATACGGTAAACGCAGTTGTTAGAGTCACTGTTTTTATTTGGTTGTTGAGTTGTTCTGAGCTGGCTGCATATTGTGTTCCCTAATCGAAAACAGACTTTGAAGTTGTATTTCCCTCCCATTCTCTCTGAAAATCCTTTCACGTAGGGGATGGAAAGAAATTATTCCAATGTTTCCTTGACATTACTTTGGTTCGTCCGGGCCAATGTCTGATCTCCTAGCTTCTTCATGTAGCCGTTCTTCTGAAGATCCCTTCTTATGTTGCTCAGTTCCTTGTCGAGACTTTCTTTGGTGTTGCAGAGATTGACGGCCCGATCAATCATAGACTTGACTATTCCCCTCTTCGTAGATTGTTGGTGGTTGGATTGCTCATTTAGGTATTGTCCAGTATGCGTTGGTTTCCTGGTCCTCTTCTTTGCTCTGAGATTATTTTTCCATTGTGAATTTGATGGTGGGCCTCACGTTTTTTGGGTATTCTAGAAAGGCCTCCAATCCTGCATCTCCGTGGTTCCATATTATGAATCTGTCATCGACGTATCTCAACCAGACACGGAGTTTCTTTTTGACGTGTTCGATGTCGAATGCTTCGAATCATTCCATGTAGATTTTGGCTATAACCGTTGGCAGTGGTGAACCTATTGGTAGTCCTTCATCTTGGCAATTCCATGATGCCTCCCACTGGTTGTGTTGTTCTATTTTCCAAACTATCATCCTCGGTCAGCTTCCTGTTGATGATCACGAGTGCCTCTCTGACGGGAACGGCTTACTACATCGAAGCTGACTAGCTGGTCTCCTTTGGCCTCGAATCTTTTCAAGATTTCAACGAACTGTCTGAAGTTCTCCACAAAGAACGAGGAGTTTCCTTGTAGTGGCTGTAGGATGGGAAGTAGGAACATTGTCAACTACATTCAAGAAAATGTAGTTGACATGCTCCAAAACATATAAGGGTAGCCCATCACTTGATCCAGAAAAATATAACAAACAAACCTCGAACAATTTGTATAAACCTATGCCAGACATGGTACACGGACTCATGGTACTCCCCTATTGCTTAAGATTTTCTTGAGAAATTCGAAATATTGAGTGTGCTCACAAAGAATAATTTTTTGATTTCGTGAGAGATTTTTCAACTCCTGGTGTTTCCGGAAATGACACGACAATCAATTTTCAAATGGAACTGTATGTTATTACATTTCTGGAATACTTTTCTGAATTCAGTGATATTCCATAGTTATTATTTGAATAATGGATTGGAACACACGTGGTTTTGTTAGGTGACCTGCAAGATCATCAGACTTAACCCTTTCTTACGTCTTGTAGCTCCGCGCATGTTATCGGTCAAGTTGTTATGAAACAGAAAACAATGTTTAGCGTTTCGATAAACTGATATTGTTAGTTAGATACTGAATACATTGTTGGATATTGTATTGATAGCAGAAATGAGTTGAAAATGTCACATGTTCATAACATAATCCTGGAAGTGGATATGCAGTCAATTTCTAGGGAATCGCAATCACTGATCACCAGTTGTTTTCGAAACGATATCCCGTATGATGATTTTCTGGCTAGAAATTACTTCAAGTGTCTTGGAGAGCGAAGTTCAGACTTTAATTCTTTATTCCCTTAGCTATTTTTACGTTTTGAGGTATTGGAGATTGATTCAACTTTTGGTTTTACCGGAAATGGCATTAACGTTTGATTTTCAAATGAACGCCCTGTGTGTTATTACGTTCTTTGAATTCACATAATTTTCCAAATCCAATGATGCCCCACAGTCGATTTTGATTAATGGCGAGATATTGATCAGAACACATGGTTCTGTCAGGTACCTACAAGATCACCCGACTTTCAGACACTCGAATGGAATTCTATAGTGTAGCCGTTGAAAAGAAAGAATGATCACGTGAACGGCACGCACCCTTTGAATGTTCCTCTCCCCAATGTTACAAGTCCGATTTACACCACTCAACAAAAACACACTCTCAAAAACGTAACACACCTAAATACAAAGCACAAATGAGTACAGTACAGTGTAAACAGTTCTTCATTTATTTCAGTTTAGAAGGCGTGGCTACGCCGCGCAGGCTATATAGATGCAGGCATTCACTGATCACGCGTCCTTGAATTCTATCTTTTGAACGGCCGGACTATAGCCCGACATTAGATCGATGATCTATTTCTCGTTCCTGTTATAAGCTTGTGGCATTTTTGACTCATTTCTATTAATTAATACAATCATCAACAATATATTCATTTATCAAAACGTTGATCGTTGTTTTTTTTTTTTATAACAACTTTCCCGATAATCCGCGAGGGTCTAGAAGACGTCTAAAGGGGTTGAGTCGGGCGATCTTGCAGACCACCTGAGAAAACCATCTGTTTCAATCCATAATTCGAATATCAACTGAGGGGTATTATTGAATTCAGAAAATTATGTACATTTCAAATATTCAATAACATACAGGGTTTTTCATTCAAGAATCAAACGTTGATATCATTTCCGAAAAAACCGGAACTCGAGAAAATCTCCCATCACGTCAAAAAGTGCCTATTTGTGGTCATATTCAATATTTCAAATTTCGTACAAAAATCCGAAGAAATAAAGAAAAAACAGGGGTGTACTATGAGTTTGAATGAGAGGTTCTATGTAAGATATAATCCTTGATAAACTTCAAAGAACTTCCATTAACATCACACATTATATTTACTGGTGATACTGAGATCCACATTTGGTCTACTACTCTGTGTTATACAAAAGGCGAAAAAGGGTCTACAAAAAAGTGCAGAGTGAAATATAAAAATGAGCTAATTTCATACAATGTATGCGGCATACGATATATTTTGATTTTAAACACTTGAAAACAACGCATCCGTAAAAAAAGTACAATGTACAAATGAGAAAATGTCATATTTCTCCCTCGCTCGATTTGCGGCACCCGCCTTCGGCTCATCAATCTTCTGCGCTCGTGAGAAATATGTCGTTTTACTCACTTATTGTACAATATACTTTTTCCACCTCCAAACTATAATCGCCATTTACCACTGTCATTTCCTATTGAAATAGTTTCCCGTGTATCGAGAATTATAATCCAAGATGAGGTTATAACAGAGTATAATTTCGTTTGTTTTTTGCACTCATTATAATTATGTAATATGTATTTGAAGCAAATATTAAATAAATGAATGCGATTATTCACCTTGAATTATTGGACGTGTTTTTTTCCAGTTAGACAAATTTATTTACACTAGATTTTCGCGCGCCGCGCCGTTACAAACAATTTTAACTAAAATATCATCAACTAGTGTGGAATAAGGTTTTATTTCTCTAGTGTAATGGGCTTTGTTCATTCTACAGGTGTAAATGATTACCTAAGCAACATATAATTAACTCTGTTTCCCTGAACTCCAAGAGATGATTTCAAGAACTATGTTTGATAAAAAAGTATTGTGTCTGGCATAATTCTTAGACATTTCATGTTTCTTTTGCAGGAGCGTCCGGATGCTTAGCCACTCTCATTCACGACGGTTTCATGAATCCTGCAGAAGGTGAGTTTTTCAATTGATCAACATCAATACAAAAAACTGGAGGTAAGCACACACGGTAATTTTGAACAATTTGATCTATCTCCGAACGCTTTCCACCGTTTCATGATAATGTTGATGGAAACCAAGAGGCGGCGTACATTAAACATATTTTCCACTGCTGACCTGTCTTTTCACACACTGCGGGAAATGCATTTTTAATAGGGAATAACATTTATCGGGTGTAATTACACAAGTGCTTCAAAATTACCGGTAATTTTCCATGTAAGCATGTTGTCTAAAAACTGCATGAGTTTATTATCATATTTTGTCGAAAGAGCCCGACTCCAAAGGAGGAGGGCTCTTATAGCAAAATATGAAATTAACCGAATGCAGTTTTTTTACTGACAACATGCTTGAATGGAAAATTATCAGGTTTATTTTGATGCACGAGTGTAATTCGGTAGAATATTTGAAACAACGTTTAAAATTCAGTATTCATGCCTGTCAAGATGACAAATGTACATTTTAACAATCGTTACTATAGATACACGGACCGAGCGGGTATTTTTCGATACTTACCGGGTACTTACCAGCCCAAAAATGTCCCGCCGGGAATTTATCGCTGTAATTGATCGAAAATGTCTCGCTTCATATGGGATTTTCAACATACGATGGAATGGAATTCTCAAATATTTTTTTCGCGAATCTTTATTATCGTCATATTATAATTTAAATAACTAATCAAGTCTCGTTTTGACATACAGAGAGATCAACATTATGTTAAATGATAAATTGGATTCCATAACACATATTTGTATACATAATAAATGCCCCAAACAGAGATGTAAATCATAAATCTATATTCCGAAGTTTGTTTACTAGGTTAGGTTAACTTATAGTGTGTACAACCGAACTTTCCACTGTCAAATAGCTAATGCAAAACTCACTTCTGACTGATTCACACTGAGCTGTATATGAATATAGCACACTCACGTTAAAATAATCTTTACAACAATGTAAACACGATTTTAGAGATGCATTATCCTTTCTCATTACCTTACACCACTGTTTTCGTACTTTCGCATCGCTTTAAATGAAAAAAACATTTTATCGGGAGTTATTCCAAAGTACTTTTACACATCGATACCATTCAAAACTCTAAGAAGGAGTTGTCTTTTTTCATGATCTGTATAGCAATTGAAACTGAAACGCTTACAATGAACAAACAGATACGTCACTCGGACATTTTCTAAAAGGCGCGCTACACTTTCACTTTGAAAAATAATATTTTCAAGCCTATTATATTTTTTTCTACGTTATGAAAGTGTGAATGAATAATTTATGACATGAAAAAAATCGTGCATATTCCCTGTTGTAACAGCAGCGCGAAATTTGGATGCTTTGCAGCTTTGCCTAGGGTCAACTACCACAGGAGGAGCTAATGATGATAATTGTTATCTATACTAGTAGTGAGGCTACTGAAACAGACGCTCTTATATCATGACGTCAACTGAAATTTCCGACAGTAACTGATATCCAGAAGCAATTTTGAATAAAGCAAGGCATAGGTTTTCAACTCATTTCAACTGAATATTTTTTCGTGAGTTTGAAGCATAATGGTTGATCCAGTGAATCAGAGCTTCAAACTCTTAACATCTTGTGGGCTAAGAATACTTTTCTTCGGAATAAGCAATACTACGTATTGAGAGAGGACTTATATTCAACACAAAATAATTTCCATGAAAAGAAACTTCATTATACAATTTCAAGCAAGGGAACTGCGTCTTATAATGCCAGTTCTCTTTTGCTACGTAACACCATATACTCCGAAGAAAAGTGTTTTTCTCAAATACGATGGGGGTTGGGATTTTGTTAGAGAGATATATTTTTATGGTTTGTCAGAGTTTAGTGGGTATAATGCAGTATTCTGCATTTTTAGATCTTTGTTTCCTCCCCTCATGGCATTTTGTCGTATGTTGTATGTGACAAAAGCAAATACAGCTACTAGAAATTAATTTTCACCTGAAAGAGCACATACAGAGTGGACCAATGAGAAGTATGCACCTTGCTTTTCTCCTTGATATGGATTTGAACCAAAAAGTTTCGGACACGTGAAGTTTACTTTCGAAGAGAACACATTTTACACATTTTTTAACCTCTGCCTTCAAACCCCCAGCGTGGGGTGTGAAAAGGTACAAAATTATCTTCCCAATGATACCCTATTCATTGAAATTCACCCAAACATTCAATGCAAAATCGGCGTTGAGAATATCAACCCGATCATTTTGGTACTGATGAAAAATACAAATATGTTTTGGGAATTAAGAATCAGAATAGCTACAAGATTTCAATGTTGACATTTATCACAATCATATTCCCCATTTATCTATTCCTTTTTTTTTCTTCTTACTTATTCAGTTTGGTTTCCTTTAAAAATTATTTCAACTTCAGAATAAAACATTGTTCATTCCAATCCGGACCAAAAAATTATTAACTTTAATTTTCAAAAAAAATGTTTTACTAGACTTTGGTGCTCGCTTGTTTGAGGACATTCATCCCGATAAAATCATTCGTATATAGCCGAATTTGTTGATACCTAATTCGTCTGTAATGTGCATAACCAATCACAGAATCCCATCAGAGCAAAATTTTGGAAATGAATTACAACAAAATCCATAATATTGTATAGAAGCAAATGGATCATCATATTTTCAATTCTTGTTGAAGTACCTAACGTTTCAATAAATTGATTCAACACATTTTCTTTTTTTTTACAAAGCACCGTTACATATAATAAGCATTGAAACCTACCATTGACTGTGAATGTTTCGATTCCTTAAGGTGTATTTCATGGCACTAAACTGCTGCAAGTGCAGTAGCTTTAGACAGATTTTACTGCTCAAGCAGTGACCTTGAAAAGTTCAAATTTTTCAACTTCATAGCAGCAAAGCGGATGTTATTTTGCAGCCATTTTGAATATCTGTAGGATCGTTTGTGTATGGGCCCTTGGATTTCTTCAGAATCAGTGAAATTTTCGTACTTTTATTCAGTTTTATTCTAATGTATTGTTTCAATTAGTTTTCATATTCTATAGTTTCAAATATTATTTAGATTTAATGGGTATAGGTTAGTGTTAGTGGAAGTGTAGGCAGTTTTTTGTTTGATTAGGTTAAGGTAGATCATTAGGTCAGACTCAAGAATATATCCTGATATAATAAAAACTATTTAATCAGTTTCTTTTGTTTTTTTAATTATTAAAATTCAATAGAATTCTAGGACGTTTTTCATTGACAACTGAAAATTGTTATTAAATCAAAATTTCTAAGCAATTCGAAACAAAATCAGTAATGACAAAAATATATACAAGGTTATATAATTAACTGCGTCTCTTAAATATATCCACAACCTACTTCACTTTTTTCTTGTAAGTTACGTCTCTTCTTTTTAAAAACCATAATACGTTATGTATATAGTTCAGTGGATAATACTTAATACAACACTAGCTATTTGCTTCCTTTTCTCACTTCATGCTGATGTATCATTTTATTTTGATTTTCATCAAAATTTGAAAACATTCCTGTCTCCATTTATATAATGTCAACGGATTCGACATTTTCAAAACATTAGATTTCCAGACCACGCCACACCTAAGAATATAAATCCAAACAATAAACTTAAACAGTGGTATAAATGACCAATGACATAAAAATGACTTATTTTACTGCTTTCAACCCTTTTCATGGAGCAGTTGAAATTCTACTGCATTTTCAGTAAAATCTGTACTGAGCATGCGCACTTGCATTTTACTGCAGTTGCAATAAGAATTTTACTGCTCCATGAAAAGGATCCTTTATACCCATAACTTATTTCTATTCTTCATCAATACCAAAATTATTGGGTTAATGTTCTCAACGCCATTTTTGCACTGATTCTTCAAGTAAATTTCAATAAATAGAGCGTCATCACAAAGATAACTTTTTGCCTTCTCACGTGATGTTTCATTTGACCCCAATTTCCGTTTGTAATTTTAGGGTTGTAACCCCTCGTCTCTAGGGAGTTGAATGCATATGTTAAAAATGTGCCCCTCTCTCATTCAAACTCTACGTGTCCCGAGCATTTTTGTTTCAAATTACAAACAAAAGAGAAAATCTGGGTGCATACTTTTCGTTCAACCACTCTGTCTAACATGTTTTTGTCGTGAACTATACTTTAGTATCTAAAGATCGTACGCTGTTTTCTTCGCCAGGATGGATTGGATAATTTGTACTCACCTAAACCTCTGTGATCTGTTGTCCCTTTTCATCACCGTGTAATGCAAACACATTAAAAGGTCTGATAAAAGTCTTTCAAACGTCCATTTATCTTACTCAAATGAAGCATTGCGCAATATGATATTGCAATATACCCTTAATACCAAAAATAAATAAGATCAGATAAATGCTTTTGGTGCAACCAACATATCTGTCCAGCGACCGTTCGGTATGGGACACATCGTTCAAAAACCCCTCTAGTGTATCGGTGTCTAATCTAAGCAATACTTTTCAGTTGTGAAACAAAGGATGCAAATGACAAACTCTCCGTACAAAACAGCTCTGCAGTGCGCGGTCAGTACCTACCAAAAAGAGGGATTGAAGGCGTTCTACCGTTCGTATACGACCCAGTTGACGATGAACGTTCCGTTCCAGAGTATCCATTTCATGATATACGAGCTGTCGACGAAGTGGCTGAACAAGGATCGGATCTACAACCCCGCGGCGCATATGGTCAGCGGGGCGCTGGCGGGCGGAATAGCCGCCGCCATTACCACCCCTCTCGACGTTTGCAAAACGCTTTTGAATACTCAACAAGCCGGTAAAGCCACAGGTCTGCTCAACGCCATCAAAACTGTGTATAGGTTAGGAGGTCCTTGGGGCTATTTTAGAGGTTAGTATCAGATTCATTGATTTTGGCGATGTCTGCGTGAAATCAATCAATCAATCAGTTCATTCGTAATTCAATTCAATGCTACATAGGTACAAAATATATATATATATATATATATATATATATAATATATATATATATATATACCGTTTCTCTAAATAATATTCTTAGGTAGTAATGTTACATTTTTTTTTTCAATAGTAATTATGAAATCATAAGAGGCTATGTTAAAATTATTACTAATTTTCTATAAATGAATATCATGAACAGTCAAACGGTTTCGAACTGGTATAAGACTGATCATGAACTTTATATTAATTACATATTTCATTGAATAATATTTTTTTCAGAATTACAAAGAAACAACAAAAATAAAAATAAAACAGAAACAAAGAGAGAATCCACCGAATTTTATTTTCTCATTAGGAGAAAATATTTTTAATTTTGATTTTAAATTCATTTATATATCTACAATCTTTTATGTTGTCTTGTAAGGTAATTATGAATTTCTGAATTCTTGATTAATATAAAATTAGATTTCATTATATTATTAATAATAAGATATTATACTTTCAGAGTATCCATTTCATAATGCTCATCCAAAGAAAATGTGTTTGTAATTGAATAAAGTTGATGTGTTGGAGTGTCAAATGGTAGACGATATAGTACTTTTAGAGCTTTCCTGTATAGAGCAGATATTTTATTAAAATTATTTTTAGAACAAGATCCCCATATATTAACTAAATGTTCCAAGGATATCCGTCAATTTCAATTTTATAGACAGACAAGCCGCTCATATCTGCAGGTTCCTGTTTTTTAATGAAACCTGGTGTGAATGGTAGTATAGGGAAGAATATCGACCGATGAGGGCGCTGGTGGTGGTCAAACTATATCAACACACTGAAGCCGCTCTAGATGGTGATTTATGCAGTTTCAGTTTAATTTTCCAAGCCTTGTACCTGTCTATTTTCTCTTTCAATCCACTCTCCGTAATGTTTTCCACCAAAGATGTATTTCTCTTCGGAAACGTGTGGAAAGATAACATTGGATTTCGGTTCCTAGAGTTGCGGCAACTTTGCACCAAACACTTTTTACGGCTCACTGAGCGATCTGCATCCATGATTGTTTGTTATTATTAATCAAAAAAATCACAACTTCAGATGAGATTTCCTAAATCAACACCAAAGAACTCAATAAATTCACACACATAAAATGGAAGCCGTTCGTTTGTTAAATTATAGCAGTGCGTTATATTTCCGCCAGACGTCGCATAAAATTATGAACTTCCCAATAATACTGTTTGATTGTTCGCGCTATTCAAATAGGAGGAATACCCCATATATTGTATTGTTGATAAAATGATTTTAGATATTATGTAATGATCAATGAAAAAAAATCCATTGCTGCCGTGTTGGCCTAAAACAATTAGTAACAACTATACTCAACTCCAATTCAATTCGGTTTGTAGTACAAGTTATTTCGAACAGCAATATCATGATTTGAAAGGATATTTAGGCGTACTTAGTATATTGAACTGCTGAACTAGAATCTGAAGTCATAACACAACAATCTCCCCTCATTTAGAAATTGTAGCCCTTCGAAGATCTAAAAAGTGTCGTATTCCTTTTTATATCTTTTTCCGCAACATTGTATACTTTTTTCTGTGAATATTGGCAATTTTCCAAGCATAGGAAAATATACATCTAGTAGTTGATAACTAAACTGAACCAACCAAATAAATGGCAAGGAAGTCCTGAAGCGGTATTAGTTTGGACTTCCTTTATCTCTCTATATAATCAGCTCTATTGGAACCTGTTGCAAAAAACTCATAGACTGATGAATGAATTACGGGTAATGGAATTGAATTACACGTTCAATCAAATATATAACTCGGAAACACTGAAATAAATGAGCAGAAGTCAATTTTTGGACAAACAGTCCATTATTAGTCAAATGCAGCATGAATTTCGCTCGGGAAAATCTACAAATACGGCTATGTTTTCATTGCTTGGTAAAATTATTGAACATTTTGATGCAGGAGAGTGTCCAGCAGTAATTCTTCGTGACTTAAGTAGAGCGTTTGACTGTGTTAATCATGAAAAACTTGTCTCAAAATTAGAAATGTATGGTGTCATAGGCGTTTCGCTTAATTGGCTAACATCATTTCTTGAAAATAGAAAACAGTTTGTGCCACTATAAGTGAATAGGATGAAATTGGGCTTTTCGCGTGGATTCTGATACTCTTGATCTTGATATGGGTGTACCACAGGGCTCAATATTGGGGCCCATGCTGTTTATACTTTATGTAAATAGTATTGATTCAATAGCAACAGGAAGTCATTATACTGCCTATGCAGATGACTTCTCACTTGTTATATCTGCATCAGATACAAAAATATTAGAGAGCAAATGTACCAGGATAAAGCAAATTACTCCAATAGTCTACATTTTAGAACTATGCATTTGTGTGTACCAAAATGGACTAAATTTCAAAAAAAAAAAACAAAATATTCATCAGTATGACACTAGAATTGAAAATAATTTCCATTTGCCTCTAGCAAGGCTCAGAATAACTTCCTATGCACCGGACTACTTAGGGACAAAGGTATATAATCATCTTTCAAATTATTTGAAGCCCATAAAGGGATTCGCTAAGTTCAAATATTGATTAAAAAAATATTCAGCGGAGAAATGTTGTAATACATTAACGGAATTCTTTACCTGATTCATTTTTTGTCTTTTGTTTTATATTGACACTTCCTATACAATGTATATTGTCTGACTGGAAATAAAAATTCGAAAAGCAAAAATAAAGAGAAAAATCCCGATAAATAATTGAATCAAATAATGCACTAAAGTCCAAACAAAATTATTGGAATGGATTCTGGTCAAAGAACAAAAACAGTTTTATTTGATCACAAAATCAATATTGTGACAAAATATACAATATAAATTAGGGAAGTCAAACAAAATTTAAATGAGGAAATCTGAATCAATATGAACAAATGTTTCAAGTTGAGTGTACTACCGACGAGGTATAGTCGGTTATAAAGAATCAGATTCCCCATTATAATATATGTATTAACGTTTATTGATCTAAGAAACATGTAATGTTTATAGAGGAACAATTAAAAAATACATGAATAATATCATTAACATTATCGATATTAACCTTATCAACAAATACACACAATGGTTGAAACTGAATATGATATGTATACACACATACATACATATATACATATTTATAGATATATATACACACATATATATATCTATATATATATACACGATAACTCACGGTTATCGAAGCCAGTGATCACTTATCCCGCAGTACAGGGAGTGGTCATTGAAACAGTGGGAAGTGTGGATCTGACCAAGTAGATTTAGACGAATTATAATGAAGTATTAGCTCTATTTGCCCGACAATAAATTCATTGTGGGACTGAAATTCATTGACACATATACATTATGAAACACATTAAATGGAAAGTAGCCCACGATAGCGAAATCGATGAGCTGTTTCCAAGAACAGATATTTTTGTCACAGATACCTGAAATTTGATTCAAAGAGAGTTTAGAATTCAGCCCTAATTTCAACTTTTTTCATTATCTTAGGTGTATGCCACTTGAGATATTTATCAGAATCATTCCTATTTAAGTCAATTATGTTTTACATCTCCCTATACAGGGTGTCCCTATAGTGCGTAATTGCGATAAACGAAAAAAAGTTTAATGATATCCCAATGGCCACATTGTGAAATCAGTTTCAGAAGTAGAGGGTGTTGCATTTGTTAGTGAGAGCAAATGATTAATTTTTTAAATGGAACAACGATGCTTTTTTTCTCTCAATACAAGTTCCCTACTCAAGGTGTCATTGCCAAGTTACAATTGTTTTGCTCTGAATGATACAGCTGTTATTAAGTTGTTTTATAAAAAATCTGAAATTTATTTGGTGAATGGCTGAGAACACACCATTAGTCCTATGTAAGACGTAAAATCAAAAAATTCACAAACACTCGTGTATATCATCAAAAAATTTTGATTCATTCACGAAAAGTAAGAAAGAGTTCAACTAAACCAGCTACTTCCCTATATAATTCACTGGGTCACATAGAAATAATTTTTTCTTGCTCAATTTGAAAACTTAGTATGAAGTAGATAGCTTACTTAGAAAATATCTACACAAAGCAAAATAGAGACAAGAGCTCGTTTCATTCAGGGTAAATTATCTCTTGAGCTCTTCACTGGGAAAATTTATGAATTACAGAATACTTTGCCCTGAAAGGCACTTGTTGACCAGACTATAAGGACCGATCACAAAAATACACAAATAATTGAACTAAAATATTACTTTTTCTACTTCCACTATTTTAAACCGTTACGTAATTACGTATTTGGTAGCTGTTAGAAAATGGCTAATTTAGAATACACATGTATTCTAAATTAGCCATTATCTAACAGCTAATTTAGAAAACACTTGTATTCTGAATTATTGGCGGCCGCTTTCGGAAATGTTTTTTGAAAACGATGGGATATGTAACGTTTGACCTGTTAAATTTTATCTAATATGACTACAGTCAACGGTCCAAAAACCAAACTTGGCAAATTTAGCGAATATTCGTTTCCAATTCTTAAAATTGAAGTCAAAATGATATTTTTAGGGAGTTTATTGTTCAACAGTTCCTGGATTGGTCAAGTTATATCCATATTTTTTTACCTACTTGCTGCCGTCCAGTGTGTGGTTGATCATTGAAAATGAAGGATAACGGAAAAATATTTGCTACACCAGCAGAAATTATCGCACAAGCATGGTGGGAGTAGAAAAAGTACAGTACGCAACTCGAGGATAAGGCCAATTACGTGCACTCGCGAATTACCGCACTCGGCTGGCGCCTCGTGCTCACAATTTTTGCTTTTTGCAAAAGTTGCCTATACAAGTTCTAATGAAATGCAACAACTCCAAAAGATGAATTGATAAGTACAGATAAGTCAGGTATATACGATATCAGTTTTCAAGTTTGCAACAAAAAGTGCATTGGCTAAAGTCGAAGAGCCATAAAAATCCGCTTCAAGGATCGCAATGTACGGAAGGACAGAAAAGTGCAGAGTCGTCCAGCATGATTTTTTCTCCATCAAACACTGTTTCGAGTGCGTCCAGAAGACAGGGCTTTGTGTGAGCAAGGTTCGGCTAATTGTCTGGGTGCTGAAGCGCTTTGACGCGTCTCACTGACTTTTACGGTAGCATGTTTGCTATTTCAACTATAGGGGACCCCTTCATTCAAACCTACCAAGATATTTGATTTTAGTCAGGGAAACCCAGAAGGACCCACAGTGTTACCGGGTTGTTTTCTGAAAAACGTACTGGTACTATATTTCAAACTGAGGTTGGGACTATAAGAAATGACGTAAATGCTCAGTGCATGACAAGCTTCTTGACACCTTCAACCGGTTTCACTGTGTTTCCAAGCGCAGGGTTCATTCAGAGGAAATGTTACGATTGGTGCTAGTATCATTATCATTATTTTATATTATGATTTATTAAAAGAAAGATACCAATGCTCATAAACTCACTTTAAATTTCGAAAAATCGTCTTTCTTGTTCATTGATAAAAAACCAATTTTATCACAATCGAAATTTTTATTGCTAGGACAACAAAAAATCAACAGGTCATGAAATATAAAATTTTTAGGTCTGAATATTGATGAAAATATTTCGTGGGATATTCATATTGATCTAATCCGGAAAAAAATATCACCAGTCATTGGAATTTTGTACAAGATAAGGAGCTCTATACCTTTGAAATATCTAAAATAATTTATTTTCCACTAATTTATTCGAAATTACAATATTTAACCAGCATATGGGGTACTGCGTCGAATACCATTCTGAAACCACTGAAGTCTTTACAGAATAAAGCAATTAAATGCATTTTTCATTTACTTTATTTGAAACCAACAAGGAATATTTATAAACCAAATCGTCTCCTCGACATCAATTCTATTTATATACTGAAAATATATACTATTTTGCATTCTATTGTGACTAATAAGAAACATTCTATTATGAAATTTTTTAAATCTGACAGTGTACATAACCACAAAACGAGGCAGTTCAATAATTTGTTTCCAGAAAATCTATTCTCTATAAAATATCACATATAATGGATTACCCACTGGAATAAAATGTTTTTCTCGAATGACCAAATTTAAATTTGATATGAAGCGTTATTTGTTAGAATAATGTTTTTTTTGAAAAAATATTACTTTATTTTTTTATGTTCGAGTAATAAACAATTCTGATTGAACTTTTTAATAAATGTATTATATAAATATTTCCTATATCTAAACTGTAGTTTCTTGGGAATACGTAATTGTTATTATTATTATTAAAAAAAGAAAACTCGCAGAATACTTTCAGTGAAGTTCCATCTTAACAAATTTTCTGTTTATAGGTATCCAAGCTCGAACAATGTATCAAATGCCTGCCACAGCAATTTGTTGGTCAACGTATGAGTTTTTCAAATACGCACTCGGAACGACGAACCGAGATGGGCTGGGCCTACCTTCGAAAAATGTTTGTACCGAAGAGGAAATGATGCCGGAAACAAACGACACTTGTAATGATACTCACACAAACGAGAAGTACAATATCAAACCGATAGAGCTCCCGGCCATGTCTGGGGGCAGTTTCGCCCTTTCATTCAACACCATGCACAAGGCGGACTACAAACAGAAAGACAGCATACTAGATGTTTGTCACACATAGTACATTCGTTTGTTGATGTTTTGTAATGTAAGTATTATTTCACCAGTCAAATGGTTTTTTATTCTTCATTCGATACTGTACAAATTGGTATATTTTGTGGAGGCTCCACTTACCAGAACAAAAATACTATTTGATAGTGGTGAGGCCAGAGTTTCCAAATGTGATATATAGATATTCAGAAAATCGAGTTATTCTGCTGGTAAGTTGTACATTGAGGAATTATTGACAATACTGCAAGTGTATAGATTGATACGAAAGGTGGACGTTTGTTGTTTTTTTTTCTGTAGAAATAAGACACTCAAAGTACGAGTAAGACTAATTCACTAAATCAGATGAGGTTAGGGATTACAGATTATATTTCAAATGCCTCTTCACATGAAATTAAGACAAAAGGTTGCAGTAGTTCATTTGTCAACATCTTAGCTCTGTACCATATTGATGATGAATTTCAAACTTTCATTGATTTAGGCTTACTTAAAATTGTATCCTCTTGGATCATACTGCCCTGTTGAGAACAGAGACTCGATTCATTTCACATTGATATGCAACATGTGCTATCCTCTTAATAACTCAAGATGCAAGGTTGATTTTCTCTAGCACAATTTTTATAGAATTGGGATTTTCAGTTTTTTGTTTCAAATTCCTAATTCAATACTACGAGGGAATGTGGTTTTTATGAGCATTGAAATCAGCTGATTCCATTATAGTAAATTGTGCAACTAGTGAGAAAAGTTGCACTTCTCTCTCTAATGAATTTACGGCTCAAACCGCAAAAAAGTGAGTGGAAATTTTTTTTTTCACGTTATACATTTTACTTTTCTAAAACTACATTTTCCACACATAGGAATAATCTACAAAACAGTACTAAAGGTATCTTATTCACTCAGGTATATTTTCCTGATGCGTGAGAAATGTTTCATTTTTACATTGAAACACTTGTAAGTGAAATAATACTGTCAAGTCGAGGTTTCAAATGAATTATTGTTGAATGTTGAACATTTTTCTATCAATCTCTATTGATTCTTAGGGTTCATGTGAAAAGACACGGCACACAGAATGGGATTTCTTTCATATTTTTGATGATGGTATATTCCTTAATTAAATATATTAATATGGGCCGTAGGATTGAGGTTTACTCCATTCCGTTGTTAAGAAAACTTTCAATCAATCTTGTATCTTTTGTTGTTGGAATCAGCATTCGAGAGCTACTGATCCTGTTTTGAAATGTGGCTGAATAATAATATATATTGATTTTATAACACTTGATGAATATTTTTCCACTCATAAGATTGGGAAATACTTGTTGAATATGCTATTGAAATGATGTGAACATTTAAAATATTGATTTTTGCCGTAACCTGTTTGATATAACACTGCCCAATGATTTTTTTGTCTCATACTCTCCTGTGAGAACCGTTCCCTTTCAGATATTCATATAGCTTGATTGTAAAGTGGTTGCCCCTGCGATATTTTTTTTTGTAAATATTATAAAATAGATTTTTTCCATTCATATAGTAATAGTATCTTCAAAGTTTTTTATTGGAAAAACCAATACTGTTTAGGTTTTTCAAACAGTAGGGCGTGGAAAACAATTTATGCAATCAAATTTCAAATATGTTCATATCATTTTATAGAAACTCATTAATTTGTTATCAGAATCATTTGAATATTCAGATCAAAATTAAGACTAAAAAAGTACCGATCTGAGAAATGGAAAAACTTGTACATTCATGAAGCATTTGAGTTTTTCAATTTCGCCCATTGTTTTGTTGAATTTTGTAAATATTTAATTTGTTATGTCAAACACAATATAAATTCATCAGACGAATCAACATATTTTGTATATGAATAGCTTTCGAACTAACCACTACCTTTTGAGGCACTGGTATTTTTATAGGGTATTAGGAAAAATATTTCATCAGCTTCATCTGTGTGAATATGTGAAATATAACATTTAAATCCACTCGACTCATCACAAATATGCTGATTGAATTGGTTAGTAGAGCAATAATTACATTATATGAGCCACGGGCGTAGCCAAGGGGAGGGTTCTGGGGGTTTAAACCCCCTCTGAAAAGCTTATATTATGAGCAATAAGTTTACGTTGAA
This sequence comes from Zygogramma bicolorata, assembly GCA_032362365.1. Taxonomy (NCBI): domain Eukaryota; kingdom Metazoa; phylum Arthropoda; class Insecta; order Coleoptera; family Chrysomelidae; genus Zygogramma; species Zygogramma bicolorata. Next base: position 91,752 of record JAVJAQ010001632.1, read on the forward strand.
ATCTTATATGCGATTCATGTGATAGTAAGATAAACAGAAACAGATTCAAACATTTTAGGATTCAGAATCAGTGTAAAAGTCCTTCCATTTCTCATCGAATAATCTATATTTTTATATTTTCGTTGAATTTATCTATTTTAAAACCATTCTGTTGAAATGATACTGAATAATGTATCAACTAGACTCGTTGATACTTCGTTCAATTTGTTATCAATTTAGAAAGACATTAGTTTACCATTTGTGTACGGCATTTTTAGGTGACTGTTGAGATTGGCAGTTATGTATATAGTTTTTGGCGAACTTGGTGATATAATTGGTCTTATGTAGATGTAACCTAATGTCAAAAATATTCGCAGTTCATCGATTTTGTCGCCAAAGATGGAACAACTAATTCAAATGCTAGATATAGATCACTTTTTTGACTGGTATGTGCGAACGAAGGTTTTTTTACTATCAGGGCGTATATAATTCATAGAAAGTGAATACATGACTCGGAACTCATTTGTTACCTACAAAGTTAACAAATTCAATAATCCATACAAATTACGTCGATACGAACTAAGTATATAATTTAAATGTTCTCATCCCTTAAGTTTCCATTTGCAGCTAGTTGAATATGATTTTGTGCTGTTATTTTTGATATATCCCAGTGATAAATGAAATTCGAGTCATGTGTCGTCCATGATATAGTATGTACATTTAGTTTTAAACCCCAAAAGATAAATCAGGTATAATATGATAGCCATAACTTCCACTGTGCTTTTATTTTTCGAAGGCGTTTTTGATGTTGATAGTAGTATGTAGGGTACTTGAAAGTTATTGTTTTTCACAAAAAAAAATCCAAATTTCTGTATACATACATGATTATGGAATTATTTCTTTTTATTTCAAAATAGATTTCATTTTGTCAGTACTAGTATATGTCGGGTGATATTAGTTAGGACACATAAATTTTAATCCCATTGAAGTAACATACAATATTTTTCAAGATTTGAAGAAGCTTATGTGGTCTTGTGGTACCTATTATGCATCTGTGGTAAATTGGCCACCCACTTAAATATTTTTCAATTTCTTTATCTTTCACAGTTTGACATTTATAAAAAGTGAAATACTCATTTAGAAATGAATTTTCTCTCTTATTTCTATTGTTTAATACAGAAAATTACAGTTACCTGTACGATTCTTACTAACAATGAGTTTACCAAATCGTGGTACATAATATAATAATAATAACAATTTATTCACAATAAATCTCAATATTACAATTTTAAAATAAATAATATGTGAATAAATATTCAAACCTTACGAAGTTATTGCACTTGTAAGGATTAGATATTTTATTGAATAACTATTATGGATTAAAAATAAATGATTTAATAATATAATAACATTTGAACAATAAATGAAAATGACAGTATAATCAGCACACTGGCAGTCACATGGAAAATTTCAATTCTATAAGATTCTGGAAAAATAATCTGGGAGTTTCAAGAATCCATTTTTTCACCAGTTTTTTATAAGAATATTTACTTCAATCGAATTTGGTAATTTATCGTAAATAAATGATGCTAAATATAAAAAGTTTTTTTGTGATTTGGCTTTGGAAATTTTTAATTTTTAGCAGTAATTTTGTTTTTATTTCGTGTATTATATAAATGTTTATTATACTTACAGCAGTTTTTATGAGAAAATATGTAAGTTATTATATTAAGACAAAATAATTGTCTGATATCCATTTTTTCACTTTCACAAAATAATTTATTGGAGGAATATCGAATATTTTTACCATACATGATTTTTAAGAACCCTTTTTGTAAATTTTCCAAATTTTTCAGATAATTCTGATTACCTCCCCCCCATGACAGTATACCATAATTTATTTGAGATTGAAATAAAGAAAAATAAATCATATCCATGTGTTTTTTACTAAGAATATTATGAAGAAATTTGAATTCTGGCAATAGAGGGCATAATTTTTTTATCAGATAATCAATTTGGAAATTCCATTTTAAATGCTTGTCTATCATGATGCCTAAATATTTTGCTAGACAATAGCTTCCTCAAGCAGGATACACATCGTACTTGAGAGATTGAAGAAGCTATTGTATAGAGAAACACGTGCGTGTTTTTTAAACCCATTGTTAGTGAGAATCATACAGGAAATTTTAAATTTTTGTTTTAAATATGGATTTTCATCAAGTATCGGCCAATTCAAAACTATAATTTATTTTGTGGATGAGTTTGGAATGCATCCACGAAATGAACGTTTTCCGTGCCACTACTTTCAATATGATTTTCACAATTCAAGAAATGTTCTGTTTCCAATGTTTTGCTCTTTATCGTAACATCAACACCGGTGACGCTGTTTTGGCTGTGATAAAGTCCTTATCAACTGTTCACGTATGATATTGACTTCGTTCAGATGGAAGTACTATCATATCAGTTTTAATTGTTTAGGAGGTTGCATTTCAGTTGTATTCTCCGTATTTTTGTGATAAGAGACCTTGTCACCATCTAGGTATAGATATTCTAGTGTCGTATATTTTTGTTTTTCAAATAATATTTGTAAAAAATCAAATATAATGTATGTTACATATTTCTGTATTATTTTTTTTACATAAGCCCTAATCCTTCCTGAACTAGACCAGAATCCCAGCAAATTCTTGAATGGGTCAACCCATAATTAAATAAGTGAATACCAAGATCAACAAAATGTTAAGCTAGTATATTTTATTTTTATTATTTTGGAGTTGCAGCTTGCTCTTAAATCTTGATGGCCTGATTTACCAGGGGAAATATGTGGCGAAATAATGAATTTGTGCTTTTTTCTGGGAAATGAAGACTAATAAATATAAAGCTGATTATTTTGGTAGTCATTATCAAAAGATGATACCACAAAATGCGGGTGGGAAATTGTTCAAATGTAATGTAATTTGATAATATGATTCCAACAATATGCATTTTTACGAGCTCAGAATTGACAATGTTTTAAATTATCATTGCAAAACTTGACCCGCATATCGTAGATCAAAATGTTAACAGATGATCTTTCCGAAAAAACCCGATTGAAACTTATTTTTGAGCCTGCAGTTTGTGAGTACATTATATGCTTGACAAGATTATCAATTTTACGTCGGCCCGAACAATTCCAGCACCACCTCCATACGGACCGAAGAAATGTTTACCCCAAACCCAAAAAATTGTACTTGTTTGTTTATCTTAACTATATTGGAAAGATAACTATTAGTTCTTAGGATTTTATAATGATCCCAAATGACAGCTCCTAGCCATGTCCAAACATGGATATTGTGCATTCTTACATCCATTTTTTGAGAAACATTGATTTGACATGCATTTAAACTATTCACAGCTTTTTGAAATATTTACCTAATGCATATGAATTGGAATGGGAAGTGATTAGGTGGCTACAATTTAAATCAGTGTCCACGACGTTTACCCTCAAGCCCTAGCTGAATACAGATTTTAAAATGATTTAATGAAAGTCAGCTAGCCGCAAATGTCACTAACGTTGCGTCCACTATTTTCTAGAAGTGCAAATGCAGCATATGTTGGGTAAACATGTATTTTTTTCCAGTCACTGCGCCCTTTTGTCATTTTGAATGTGAAATATGCAATTGCTTTCAATGAGTATTCGTCTGCCCAGCTCGATGGATTGTATTCAATTCAATTTTATTATCCCAAGAAACATTACATGTTTATAAACAGGTACTAAAACACACAAGTAAATAGTCAATAAGTGAAATTTCCAACAGTATAAAAGGAAGAAAAATCCATACACTCAACGAAATCAAACATTTATAAGCATTCAAAATGAAATGGCCTTTCAAACTGGTGAATACCAATGAAGAGAAAAAAACATGTGTAAATGTTGACCACATGGAATTGAGTGATATATTATGATGCCATCATCGTAAATTGACTTTTTTCCGAAATCTGATTGTGTTTTATTTGTTGCTAGTTTTTTGTTTGACTTGTGGAGTTATTATGGATATCAGCAATTTGAGTGAAAATAATATCTAACTTCTTACTATTATTTTTAATAAAATGGATGAAACAGCTAATTTTGAGTTTATGGAGAGAATCCAAGTCAAATAAATTGTTCGGTTTGTATAAATCCATTGTTGATTCTAAATAAGGTATTTCATAAATACATTTAATTGTGTTCTGTAAAGTTTTCAAAGGTTCGAATAGATTTACTTGCTGTCCTCCAAGTGGAGATGAGATAATACAATACAATTGTGAATAGATTAGACTGGAGTACATATTTTTCAAAAATTTGAGAGAAATGTAGTTTCTGATTTTGTATAAAATTCCAATGAGAGGAGATATTTTAATTCTAATTCTTTCAATATATTAATACCATGACAATCTCTCATCGATATATAAACCTAAAAATTTAGTTGTTTCTGTACATTTCATCAATTTATTTTTGAATTCTATAGGATTAGTAGGAATGTTGATTTATTGTTTGGAAAAATACATGTATGAAGATTTATCGAAATTTAGAGTTAATTTATGTTGATAAAGCCAAATGAGAATGTTATCTAGATCACTTTTCATATCATCTTCAACATTATCGTAACTATCCGAGAAGTATTGAAATTTTCCTCTTCAAACTTTATTCTTCAATTTTTTCCAAATCGTGAGTTCCTAATCCATCGGTCCCTGGTCGTAAATGTAAGTAGGGTTTGACTTAATAACTGATTATATTTCCCAGTAATGTGGCATTTTTCTCTTTAATAGCAATATGCCACCTACAAAAAGAAACGAAATCGCGAAGAAAAGAATTACCTATTAAGAAAGCTTCTGCAAAAGCATATTTGGAGGAAAATATAAATGATTCTGTTTTGTTGGCTGAAAATAAAGAGAAGGGACATCCGAAACATCTAAGATAAATAATAGGATAGCGAAAATGTAAAGACGATATGACCCTATGTGATAAAAGAAATTGCGAAAAAGCTGGAAGAAGTACTCATCTGATTATAGAAAGAACAAAAAAGTTTAGCGGGACTGTTTCACTTTCATTGAAGAAAATATGCAACCTGCGTCTGGCGAAGAGTTCTGGAGATAATATAGCCCTGCAACCAAAACATAATATTCTGATTTAACCATTGTGTGTATTTGTTGATAATGTTAATAATATTAATCATGTATTTTTTAATTGTTCCTCCATGAACATTACATGTTTCCTGGATCAATAAACGTTAACTGATAATGAAAACTAATGAACAATAAAATAAATAAATACAATGTTAACCTTATATGGATTGAAGAAAACTAGTAGCACCGGAAATTAAGAAACATAACGTTGAAGAGAAACTCTTGTACTATTGGAGATTTAAAAAGAAAGCTCAACACACACAAAAAAATTAAAAACAAGATATGACTTTCTCATGTGAAGAAATGTCATGTTGAATATAATGAATACAAGTCCCCTACATAAAATGTTCGTCCTTCGAGCCGGATTTGGAACTCGATTTTTGGTTAATTGATGCAGATTTAGAGATTTGCAAGCATTGTATTGAATTGAATGTTGATTCTTAGATTTGGCGACGGATCAACTACCATTGGCAGAGCATTGGGCTCATAACAGTAAGCAGTCATCGGTCACATTTCAATAGAAGTTATCAAACTGGTAGAAGAAGTAAGTAGTCCTCATCAAGATGAATATTCAACGTTTTTATATATATTCAGATTCACACGAAAGGAAAGCCCTGTAATGATCAAAGCACACCGCGTGAATCAAGGGACAGGAGTTACGAATTAACATTCACTTTGAATTTTTGAAGTTTGTAAGCCTCAGAAAAACTTCCTTCGACAAAGAGTTCCAAAGCTCAGCTGTTCTATTGAAAAAAGATCCCTGAGCAAGAAAGGTTCGAGAGGTCTCCAAATTCACAACAAAGGGGTGGGAATTCTGTACTCGTCGAGTCATCCGTGTAGATATTGCCAAGGGGGAACGATTGATAACAATTCGGAAGAGCATCGACCGTGAAAATATCTATAGAAGAGAGACAAGTCTTCGACCTTTCTACGATGTTCCAATGAAATGAGTGAGTCTGTGAGCGAAGAATCACCAACAAGACGGATTGACTTTCTCTGAATAGAATCGAGAAGCCTCAATGAATGTTTTGGTGCCAAACTCCACACATGAGAACTGTATTCCAAAACAGGTCGTATTTGAGCCTTGTAGGTCATTAGAAGCTGACGAGAAGTGAAGTATTTCTTCGCACGAAATGGAAATCCCAGTTTCTGGGAAGCACCTTTAGCGATCGACCTCATATAGTTTTTCCATGAGAGATTATCACTGATCGTAATTCCTAACATCGACATACTTGACTTTGTAGGAATAGTTACTCCTGACATCTGAATACTAGATGATGATAGATCGGCTTTCCTTGAGAAGAAACATGCCTGGTTTTTACAAGCATTAAATTCCACCAAGTTTATGTTACCCCATTCTATTATTTTTACCAAGTCATCGTTGATTTTATTGACGTGAATGTTACTTTGAATTTTTGTTTCTCGAGCTGGTATGGGGACTCTGGAAGAGAAACCAGTATGAAGAGTACTGTCGTCCGCAGAATTATGTACTGAACAAGATGTTTTTTCGAGCAAATCATTGATACGAAGCAGAAACACCAGCATTTATTGAGAGAATATCAGATGATACTCCATCAACAACCACATATAGAGACCTATCAGACATGAAACTCTTCAACAAAGCACATAACTGAGGAGGCGTAAATATGAAATCATGACGATTTCGATAATTGATGTGTAACTCGTGCACATTTCGCCGAGGTATAAATCAAGTATGTTCTCAACTTTCAAGCGATTTGCACAATATTGTTACATGCGTCTCTAGTTCTGGAGTAGGAGGATGTTTTATTTCTGAATCACATATTATATTGATTTCCTGCTGCTTTCTTCAGTAATCAGAAATAAGAAGTTACTAGCCAATATTGATATTATTAGATAACTGTCGATGGTGAGTGCGAAATGCTTGGGATTTCACACCCCAGTGCGATTATTTTTATTTTGCAATTCTGTAATAGAAATCGCCGAATCTACAATTAGATGCGATAGTTGCTCTGCTATTTGCCATGGAAAATGATCACAGCTGACTCCCTCAGAAGTTAGGGCAATTGTGTCAAGAAAACGTATCTTACTGTAATTTTGCATTTCTTGTGAGGATAACTTCAAGAAGGTTCCTAGGATTATCGAAAAGCTGAATGAAGTATTAGAAATCAACAAGACTTTATTGAAAGAAAATACAAAATTGCGAGAACTCATAGCAAAACAAAATGGAAACGGGAATGATAATAACATGAATGAAATAATTCAGGAAATCCAAGAAAGGCGAAATATAGGAGTATCGAAAAGCTGAATGAAGTATTAGAAATCAGAAAGACCACCGCGCCCCAGCAGTCCCCCGCCAGCGGCCCCCAGAGACCCCCGACGGTCCCCAACCGCACCGGGGCAACTGCGTTTTTCTCAGACGTTCACCGAAAAAACGAACGTTTGAAAAAAATCGAACTATAAGCAAATTGACTTTTCAAAAAAATCGAACGCGAATTGACGTTTGAAAAAAATCGAACACGAAGTTAATGTTTTTCTTGCCTGTCAATTGGGCAGATTAACGCGTCACCAACGGATCGAAAAAATGAAACGAAAAGCGATCATTCTTTCCACATGAATGCTTCACACAAGTTCTAATGTTTAGCTCCTATACATATAGCCAAAAAGGTCTACGAAGATCCTGTTCGAGAAGCCGAGCGCAAAAGTATTTTCGTTTTTTTTCAATGTGACCACAAACGTTCACCGTTTGAGAAAAATCGAACGCGAAGTGACGTTTGGAAAAAATAAAGCAAATTGACAGACGAAAATTTGACAAATTAATGCGTCACCAACGGATCGAAAAAATGAAACGAAGCGATCAACACTGCTAGAAAGAACATCAATTTCGCGTCGTCAAAGTATGCAAAAACAAAAAGCCAAAACTTCAGAATAATATTCATATCAGTATTGTGAATCTTTCTGTTTCTAACTAAAAGTACGGTTGAAAGAGATTCTCAGCGGAAACAACTGCTATATCACAGAGTCCCGATAACAGGCTTCCTGTTTTCGTGAAAGCGCGCTAAAAATGTCTTCAATTTGTGACTTGTGCTCGTTGAAGTGAAAGGAAATATTAGTGATTATTTCCCTCAATGCGAATAAACGATGAAACAGTTGAAGGCTAGACTGCTTTTACAGAGTTTTAGAGCGATTAAATGCACTAGACCTCTTAACCGATTAAAATGTTCGAAATAAACCGGGCGTTTGGATCACTTTTCAGGTACTATCTCTGGTACTATATTGTTCCTGTGTTCGATTTTGATGTTTCCTGAGTTTACATGTTTTCTGGAAATAATCTAAACATATATCCCTCCTTCACCAAGTTCAATCGACCAAAATGCGTGCATTTCCATGATTTTCAAAATTTTGCTTTCAAGCAAATGCTTTCGTGTATAATAATTTAAAATAAACCTGCGGTCTCGGGATTTTATCAAATTATCATACATTCAAGTCATTTGCAAAGCAAAATTTCGAGAATCATGGAATTGCAGCACACATTTTAACCGATTCAACTTGGTGCACTCGGGATATAACCCCCGAGAAAAATCATACAGGGTGATGTCGTCAAAAATTACGCCTTCAAATTTAAGTCTGGTCTACCAATGCGAAGGAACACAAAGTTGTGTGTAAAGGTGAAGGGAATTTCTCTGAATTATGCAGAATCTCAACTCGTCAACTTTAACACCATCAAATCGGCTGTTTTGGAAAAGACCACCCAACCGATCAATGTTCCATCGAGAGCCATTCTTCGAAATGCCGAGTACCAAGTTATAACGAAGAAAGTTTCGAAAATATATAAACCAAACTCAACAAAAAGGAAATTCAAAGATGATTTAACTTCGCTTTGGAGGCTTGTAAATATTTAATTATATGTTGTTTAGCTTACCATTGTAAATAGACGCTGACATATATCGTATTCAAGAAGTGTAAGTTTTTGAAAAAATTTCAGACTAGGTATAATAACGAAATTCTTCTTTTTCATAAATTTCACTATACACACTGTATAATTTTCTATTTCTAAATCAGAAAGGAATATCAGCAAAAGCAGGATGTTATTTTATAACTCCATAAAAGTGAAAGTTTCAATATCAAATTCTTTTGGAATTCATGAAATATGTAATGAAGGATTAAATTGCGGTGAGTTTGATGGCATATTTCAATCATTTTAAAACAAAGATCCTAAAAAGAAATACCCAGTGATATGATTCAAAAAAACACAAAAAACTAATAATCTTTCATTGAGCCTGCAAAAGAATCTTGCATATACATTATCATCGTAAATTTACCTTGAGTGCCCAGACCGTTATTACGGCCCCGCTCTTATTAATAAATATTATATGGTAGGGGCCTACTGACCCAAACGAAATGAATGGTGGCGGCGGCGCAGGCGGCGTCTCCCCCACCTCCAATTTTCCCTCAAGGCTTATTCTGTGAAAAGAAAAAGAAAATTAGAGATATTGATTTTGAGATGCCTGACCAGTCGTGTGAAGAATTTATCTAAAATCAACACTTCAAACTATGACAGTGAAAAGCTCACAGAAAAAAATCAATCAAGTGATGACAGAAAAAAAATGTTAAGCATTCTATTCAGGGACAAATTGAATTCTGAAAATACAATCAGATTCGTAAATCAAATTTTTCATTGAACAATCAGACTCGTAAACTAATCTCATATTCGAATGACTATTGTTCCATTTATATCAATTTTGAAATTCTTGAGGATAGAACTGATACAGAAAATTGAAACCGGTAGTTTATACGAAAAAATTATAACAAAGCTCACATAAAATAATTCAAATGAAAACTTCACACCAAACAATCAGGTTCGTAATCTATTCACATAAATGAATTATGGGTGTTGTTTCGGATATTTCAATTAGAAATTTTTGAGAACTGATACAGAAACATAGCAATGATATCGAATCAAACTATAACAAAGCTCACAGAAAAATCAAGTGGTGACAGAAAAAATGTTACAACTAATCAGCGTAATTCAATTACATTTTCGAATGATGGTTGATGTCTCTATTATATCATTTCAGATAGAAATTCTTGAGGATAGAACTACAGAAAATTAAATCTGATACAAAAAACATAGCAATGATATCGAATCAAACTATGACAAAGCTCACAGAAAAATCAAGTGGTGAAAGAAAAAATGTTACAACTAATCAGCGTAATTCAATTACATTTTCGAATGATGGTTGATGTCTCTATTATATCATTTCAAATAGAAATTCTTGAGGATAGAACTACAGAAAATTGAAACCAATAGTTTTATACGAAAAATTATAACAAAGACATATCTCATAAAAATTGAATAAAATTTTACTCTTTCCGTTGGGGTCAGGTGGCCCCTGATTTTATTGATTATTCTGTTACCTGAAATTGAGAAGCAATGATTCAAAACACTAGAGAAAAAATCAAACGCGTTTCACCTCTAGAATGTTAACAAAAGATGCTTACCCATTTTTTTCAAACAGAGTGTGATAACTGTGATAAGAGTATCACAGAAGCAACTTTATTTATGTACTTCGTATAAACCGCAGATTCCTGGAAGTATATCACACAAAAATGTATTTTTATTACGAAAACCACAAAATTCTGATATGCTTTCATTTTCCACTCAAAGTTTGTTCAGTTCTAATTGTAGAAACAGTTTTTCAATTATCAAACAAACTTGTCAAACATAAAAAATGTCTTTTTTGGGGACCAAAGAAAACCTATTTGAGTTTCATTCGAATGTTCAGATGAAATTTTCTGAAAATGATCATGGATTATGTGTAGGATTTTTGTATTGGTCTATCTCTGTTTAAAGGCAAAACATATACTGAATAGGTGAATTTTGATCAATATGAATTAGGTATGAACAGTCTACTCGGTAAGATTTCGTTTTGTTAACACAATACGAGATCCGTAACAGCGCCACCACGTGAAGGGGTGAATTTTTTCCTTCTTAGAAATTCAGAGAAAAATATTCACTTGTAGACTCTAGGACGCCGCGTTAGTGGGAAAATGTTAGTGAAAAATGATCGTGATGACTGTTAGAAAGTTAGTAGCAGGGGCGTAATGAGATCGATTTTCATGGAAGGATAGGTAGGTGTAAATGATTATGATTCGAAGCTCTCAGATGGGCACAAACTGGTTTCTCACTGAGAGTGCTGTCAGTTATTGATAAATTCACGTTAATTTTTGTAAAACTTACATGAAATCGAAATGTCCTCTAATATCCTTTCAAAATACTCAATTGGAGGAGGCGGATTGTAAAAGCCATGTCTAAAAAGTGAGACTCGATTTTTTTTTAAAGATTAGACTATTCATCTTACAAATTGGATATTTCCCTGGCCATATCAGTGTAAGGAAGATTGAAAAGATCTAACAAAGCTGTTCGATACCTCAAATCTTCTTCTTCCTCTTCATTAGCAATCAATGAAGGATCATTGAGAATAACCTCCTTATAGGGGTGAGTGCTAAAAAAAAGGATTATTTGTCCAATTATGGTTTTTTTCACTTACAAATTTGTGGAATCTGAGGTAGATATTTCTCTAGCCGTATCAGGGGAAGGAAGATTGAAATAATCTAACAAAGGTATTCGAAATCTCATATCTTCTTCGTCTCCATTATCATTCGATGAGGGGTCATTCATAATAACCTCCTCATAGGGGTGAGTGCTAAAAATGATTATTTGCCCAATTATGTTTTTTTCACATACAAAAGGAAACTCTATTCTCAGAATCTATTGTAATATTCTGAGGAGCCCTATTAAAATAATTTTCACATTACTCGTATGATCCCCAAACTTACTGCTGGAGTCTGTTGAAATATATTAGCGGTGTTGGGGTAAAAAATATTGAAATTGAGTCAGATTATAAAGTAATGGTTCGTTTTTCTAGTGATTTGCGTGAAATAACTTACTCAGAAGAAGTACAACAAATTGGCGACTGGGGAGGCCTGAAATTATAATTTTTTGAGAAATGTCAGTGAAGAATATACAAAAGCACTTACACTTCAAATTGAGATGCCTGACATTCCTCAATGCTGAAAAATAATCTGTTCAAAAGAAGTTTTTTTTTCAATTTTACATTTACTTTTTGTCGTCATCAAAATAACCCCACATTGTTTCCATTCCTTCTCTCAAAACACTTGAAATATATTTTTCCAGTTCTCTAAAATTTTTTTGTCAAATAATCATTGTTCGAAAGAGATATTGGATAAAAAGTACTCACTCTTCTGGAAGGTTCTCAAAAGAGTCACCACTTGCTTCTGGAAGGTTCTGGAAAGAAGACATTTTCTGAGTTTTTCACTAAAATCGTCACTGTAGTAAGAATCAAATTAATTTTTTTTTGAGCTGTGACAATGATTAAATACTGTCTTCTTGAGGTGGAAAAATGACGTTCAAAAGACAAAGAACAAAGAAATTCATGAAATATCAGTATAACTGTTTTTTTAATATTAATTTCCTCTGCGATATGATTCATCTTTTTTAACTCATACGGAAATGTGTATTGATAGTATATCATAATCTCAAGTCGGTTGATTTTCTACGACGCAATTTCAGCCAACGCCTATTCATTAGAGAAAAAATCGTTTACTGAATAACATTTTCACCGCAGGTTAATCATGAAGTGTGGTTTTTATCAAGAGCATTATGAACATTTTTGCTGAAGAAAAAAGATTCAGGTCTCCAATTCGATATCCCCCCAATTGTCACTTTCAGATATTGAAAAGATTATGAATAGCTTTTTTCCCAAGGAGTTTTGTGTGTGTCAGTCCCCAAAATACATGATATTCAGACTCAGTCATACAAATAATATAGATTCCCTGCTATTTTGTTAGCGACTTCCCTAAATGAAACAAAAGTTGTTTCAATAATTTTTTTTGTGACGTACACATTACGACAAAAATATGTTTTCGTCTAGTGACGAAAAAACAAACATTCAATAGTTCTTCACTGGGCTATATCCAGAATATATTTGAAATGTGATGCTGTAACAAAGTTAAAAATTGCATTATTTTTCATGGATATTAGAAATACCAAAAACCACTGTTTATCGTGAAGAAGGGAACCTTCGTATCGACCCTTGAGGTCAAATCAGCCACATAAAAAATAAAAAAATCGTTAAAAGTAGCTGCTTCGATAGTCTGAGAAATATTAACAGAAATCAGTTTTATTACGCCCAAGTGTCTAAAATATGGTATGAACTCTGAACCCTATTAAAAATAACTACTTGAAATGTCGAATAAAGAAAGAAATTTATTCGACAAAGGTCATGTGACGCTGACCTCATATTGGTACGACCACCGCATAAGAGATATAGTACAAACGGCCATCCAAGCGACATCTAGGTGTGAGTAGTAAACACTCCATTCTCTACGAAACTCAAGAAATAGAGAATTCTATCGACAATATTTGTCAACTTATCCGTCGAGCTGAAAGAGGGCAATAAGAGTACCATCTCGAAAGTACTTGGGGCGCGACAATTTCACCCTATGGAATGCGTGGCCTGGAAGCTTGAAAAAAAAGTTAGTCTGGAGTCGGGTGCCAACTCAGTAGTAGGTAGGTTGAATTTCCTACTTAGTCCGGGGGAAGTCTGGAGTGGATTGAAATACGATTTATTTCAAGTCACTGTTGCGCGGTGTGAATTCGGAAGTTAAATCTATTCGGTTGAATTATTTGGAAGATTTGTTTTGTAGTTTCAGAAATTAAGAAAAGATTCAAAACAGTTTGATCAAAATTATTCGCGTTTTTTTTTGACATATTTGTTGCGAGAGAACATTTCGAGTTCCGAGTTGTTTCTGAAGTTGGAAGTGGCTGTCCTTATCCTCGGTTCTACAGGAGAGTTCCAGCTTTGATTACTGGGTGAGCGTATTTGTAAGATTCACCTCTTATACATGTTTTATGTAGGAAATTTACAAGTGGCACATAAGATATTTTTGAAATTATTAATGATCTACAAATCGGGTTCCCTTTTTCCCTTTTTTTTTATACTAGTGTTATATTTCATACAGGGAGGAATGATTAAGTGGGCCTCTTAATTTTCCTCAAATTTGATGAAGGTCAATTTTTCTTAGATTGCCTCAAGTAAATGGAGGTAGCTGAATGAGTTTTTTTTAGAATTTGACAAAAAATAATAATACATAAGTTCAAATAAATTCATGGGAGGTTTTATGAATTGTTTCCTTCAGTAATTTATAAGCTGAAGATTCTGTATTATAATTTAATGATTGACATTATTTTTGATTTCACCTTGTAATCACAAAGCCCCCAGTTTTGTTCATTTTTCATTGCTAATTTTGTTTGTTTATTTTTATTTATTCCTGATAAAAATTTTGCGTACTCTATTCATTAATAAAGTTGGTTTGTAGAAGCTCTGCTTATATCATTTCATTCCCTCAAACATTTAAAAGATCATGCATTTAGGCCGTGGCCGAGTCCAGTCTCTGAGGACATATTTGGTGACAACTAAGCCGACCACTCTCTGTGCAGGTAGAATAATAGAATTATCAGCAGCTGACCACGCTAACCATTACTTATTCTATATACGTGTGATCAAAACGGATTCCAACTCAACATTTGATCTGGTGGCAGTACTTATCACGCTACCACATTTAATTAATAAGTGATCCTTTCGGCTGAACGATCCCATATACAGGGTAGGTTCATCTTCTAGTGGGGATATAATTATTATTATATAGGACTAGATGTTGAAGGGATCGCTTTAGACCGTAGGTTATTACAACTGGTGGCAGCGGTGGGATCTATTTTATTTGAGGGAGTGGAAAAAAAGCAGGTCCAGAAAGAAACATAATAATGATATTCTTCTTTCAATTTTTTTTTTAATTTTCATTTCATTTGGGTTGATAGCCTACATCAAAAGTTAATAAGAGTTATCAAAGTAGGGTTGATTCAGGGAAAGATAGGGAAGTTCAGGATAGGATAGGAAACCCTAGAAATAATCCGATTTGTGCCTATAAGAATATAATTTCATCTGAAGTTTTGCAAGGTGTCCAGTTCGGTAATTATTCAGATTATTGAAATGACTACTACAGGAAATGTACCAGGGGCTGCACCCGTAACTACACCTGTTAGAGTGGCCACCCACTATTCACTAGGGATGATCGCGGCAACCCTAGATGATTTTTCAGGAAAGGATGTTGTAAGGTATTTTGAGAAATTAGAATTGCGCGCCAGACTAGATAATTGGTCGGAGGAGGAAACCCTCCAGCTATTTAAATTTAAACTTGTGGGTGACGCCCATAATTATTTTAAATCGGATGAGCAGTTGGATACAATAAATTTCACTGATCTTAAGAGTAAATTCATAAAAAAGTTCACTCCTTTCAAATTACCAGGCGAAAATCAGTGGAATTTGAGTAAATGTTTTCAACGACATGACGAAGACGTATCTTCGTTTTGTACTAGGTTGAGAATTTTAGGTTCTAACTTACTCAAGGAAGATTTAGCAGGAGCTAACGCTGACGAGGAGGCTGGAATAAAAAGAAAAAACCGGGAACTTATTCTAAATCAATTTAAGGTTGGGTTACGAAAAGACCTCATGAAAGAAACTGGCGTTTTATTGTTGAGTGAGAAGGATTTGGATTTGGAGAAGGCTGAGGAGTTGGTTACATTACAGGAAACAACATTGATGATGATCCAAGGAAGATGTGCGAACTTGAGAATTTCGACAGTAGATAGGCAGAGCGAGTGCCAGGCCTGTGGCGGACATTTTGAATACCGGTCTAGGATCAAAAGTGGGGGGAGAAATAAAAACGAATATGGAAGTTCCAGAGGTTATGCGAACAGAAATAACCCACCTCTTGGGAGAAATTGTTACTCGTGTGGAAAACCAGGTCATTTTTCCAGAGAATGTCGCAGAGTCCAACCAGATAACAGCAATGGATGTTATGTGTGCCACCAAGAAGACCATTGGGCAAGAAATTGTCCGAGAAATTATCAGAGTAGGGGTCGATCAGATTTTCGTAGGCATGATAGAGGGAATAAGGTAGCAGAATTTCAACGACGTACAGGAAATCTAGTCAGAAACGAAGTTGGAGACGATAGAAGTGGAAGATCGAATTCGGAATCTGAAATCAGTAGAGAAGCGAGACAGAGTACAGGAGCAATACCTAGACAAGCCTCACAAGCATCCTCGTGCTCAGGGCCACGCCAAGACAATCCTTCTCACTCAAAAATAAAACGCCAGTTTCTTTCATAAGGTCTTTTCGTAACCCAACCTTAAATTGATTTAGAATAATTTCCCGGTTTTTCCTTTTTATTCCAGCCTCCTCGTCAGCGTTAGCTCCTGCTAAATCTTCCTTGAGTAAGTTAGAACCTAAAATTCTCAACCTAGTACAAAAACGAAGATACGTCTTCGTCATGTTGAAAACATTTACTCAAATACCACTGATTTTCGCCTGGTAATTTGAAAGGAGTGAACTTTTTTATGAATTTACTCTTAAGATCAGTGAAATTTATTGTATCCAACTGCTCATCCGATTTAAAATAATTATGGGCGTCACCCACAAGTTTAAATTTAAATAGCTGGAGGGTTTCCTCCTCCGACCAATTATCTAGTCTGGCGCGCAATTCTAATTTCTCAAAATACCTCACAACATCCTTTCCTGAAAAATCATCTAGGGTTGCCGCGATCATCCCTAGTGAATAGTGGGTGGCCACTCTAACAGGTGTAGTTACGGGTGCAGCCCCTGGTACATTTCCTGGAGTAGTCATTTCAATAATCTGAATAATTACCGAACTGGACACCTTGCAAAACTTCAGATAAAATTATATTCTTATAGGCACAAATCGGATTATTTCTAGGGTTTCCTATCCTATCCTGAACTTCTCTATCTCTCCCTGAATCAACCCTACTTTGATAACTCTAACTAACTTCTGATGTAGGCTATCAACCCAAATAAAATAAAAATTAAAAAAAAATTGAAAGAAGAATATTATTATTATGTTTCTTTCTGGACCTCCTTTTTTTTCCACTCCCTCAAATAAAATAGATCCCACCGCTAGACCACCAGTTGTAATAACCTACGGTCTAAAGCGATCCCTTCAACATCTAGTCCTATATAATAATAATTATATCCCCACTAGAAGATGAACCTACCCTGTATATGGGATCGTTCAGCCGAAAGGATTACTTATTAATTGAATGTGGTAGCGTGATAAGTACTGCCAACAGATCAAATGTTGAGTTGGAATCCGTTTTGATCACACGGATATAGAATAAGTAATGGTTAGCGTGGTCAGCTGCTGACAATTCTATTATTCTACCTGCACAGAGAGCGGTCGGCTTAGTTGTCACCAACTATGTCCTCAGAGACTGGACTCGGCCACGGCTTAAATGCATGGTCTTTCAAATGTTTGAGGGAATGAAATGATATTAGTAGAGCTTCTACAAACCAACTTCATTAATGAATAAAGTACGCAAAATTTTTATCAGGGATAGATAAAATAAACAAACAGAATTAACAATGAAAAATAAACGAAACTGGGGGCTTTGTGATTACAGGGTGAAATCAAAAATAATGTCAATCATTAAATTATAATACAGAATCTTCAGCTTATAAATTACTGAAGGAAACAATTCATAAAACCTCCCCTGAATTTATTTGAACTTATGGATTATTATTCCTTGTCAAATTCTTTAAAAAACTCATTCAGCTACCTCCTTATTTACTTGAGGCAATCTAAGAAAAATTTACATATATCAAATTTGAGGAAAATTAAGAGGCCCACTTAATCATTCCTCCCTGTATGAAATATAACACTAGTATAAATAAAAAGGGGAAAAAGGGAAACCGATTTGTAGATTATTAATGATTTCAAAAATATCTTATGTGCCACTTGTAAATTTCGTACATAAAACATGTATAAGAGGTGAATCTTACAAATACGCTCACCCAGTAATCAAAGCTGGAACTCTCCTGTAGAACGGAGACAGCCACATCCAACTTCAGAAACAACTCGGAACTCGAAATGTTCTCTCGCAACAAATATGTCAAAAAAAACACGAATAATTTTGACCAAACTGTTTTAAATCTTTTCTCAATTTCTGAAACTACAAAACAAATCTTCCAAATAATTCAACCCAATAGATTTAACTTCCGAATTCACACCGCGCAACAGTGACTTGAAATAAATCGTATTTCAATCCACTCCAGACTTCCCCCGGTAGGAAAATCAACCTACCTACTAATGAGTTGGCACCCGACTCCCTGACTAACTTTTTTTTAAGCTTCCAGGCCACGCATCCCATAGGGTGAAATTGTCGCGCCCTGAGTACTTTCGAGATGGTACTCTTATTGCCCTCTTTCAGCCCGACGTATAAGTTGACAAATTTTGTCGATAGAATTCTCTATTTCTTGAGTTTCCTAGAGAATGGAGTGTTTACTACTCACACCTAGATCTCGCTTGGATGGCTGTTTGTCCATATATCTCTTATGCGGTGGTCGTACCATGTGAGGTCAGCGTCACATGACCTTTGTCGAATAAATTTCTTTTTTTATTTGACATTTTAAGTAGTTATTTTTAATGGGGTTCAGAGTTTATACCATATTTTAGACACTTGGGCGTAATAAAACTGATTTTTGTTAATATTTCTCAGACTATCGAAGCAGTTACTTTTACGACTTTTTTATTTTTTATGTGGCTGATTTGACCTCAAGGGTCGATACGAAGGTTCCCTTCTTCACGATAAACAGTGGTTTTTGGTACTTCTAATTTCTATGAAAAATAATGCAATTTTTAACTTTGTTACAGTTGAGCCCCGTCGAGTTGGATTGGTAAATGGCAGAAATTATTTCCTAAATATCATCAAATGTTACTTCGCCAGCCAGTTTGAATCGCATCCATCCTTGACCACGAGCAAAGTCCTTGGAGCAAAAGGTAAATCCTAAGTAATCGGTAGGAGCCACACCCTCCACACCTTTCTCAACGATACTCTCGATTGCATCTTTTACCCATCGTGTGGGTTCAGCTCCTCCAGGAATGGAGCGAATTTTGAAGTCGAGAGTTCTCCCTTGAACTCCGAAACGACGAATTTTTCCCACACAATCTCTGACAATCACAAATTTTTCCATTGCACTATCACTTCTCACGGCGACTATGAACACTGTACTCGAAGACTGATGAATGAGCTGTCTCTGCCCATCCCTGTTTATTAATAGCTGGGTGATCACGTTTCCGGTGCGTGTTACAAAGAAGATTCTAGAAAAACTGTTTTAATAGTGTCTTCTTGGGGAAATGACGATGTAATATGGTGAAAACCTCAGGAATGTTTTGAATGATGTGTGTGAAGTTAGCAATGAAAATGTAGCAACGTTTCTGTGAAATTCGTTGCCAGCAACGATTCCATAGTGCGGATTTTATGCAATGAAATCAATTTGTCAATTTGATTTCATCGAAATCGTAGTTTTCTAGGCATGACTCGTTATTATATGAATGGGTTATGTTCCAAAAATGTTCAGACATTGACAAAAAATACTAGAGGACTTTTGAATAGGATGGAAAGAGTGAAAAAATTCAAAAATCACTCTTCCTTATAAGTTTTAAGTTATATAACTACCACAAGTCGAAAATGAGAAAGAAAGCCACATGGAAATTTTTACAGAATACTCAAAATATCATGTTTTTTCCGTATAATTATAGGAAGGAATTTTCAGATCGGGCAGAAAGCCTGGCAAAATTGAAAATTGTTATTGATGGTATCACTTTCATAATATGATCGTTGATTACTCGAAAACGAAACAGAAAGCCACCTGGGAAAACTCGCAGAATACGTGAAAAATAATGTTCTTTTCGAATAAAAATAGTACGAAATTTTCTGATCGGACGGAAAGCCAGGAAAAATTTAAAATTGTTATTGATGGTATCACTTTCATAATATGATCGTTGATTTCTCGAAAACGAAAAAGAAAGCCATCTGGAAAATCTCGCAGAATACGTAAACAATCATGTTCTTTTCGAATAAAAATAGTACGGAATTTTCAGATCGGACGGAAAGCCGGGAAAAATTGAAAATTGAGATATAACACAAACTAATATTAAAAATCACAAACATTAACAGTACAAATATAAAAGCCATGACATTAATCAAAACAGACGGGAGTATTCAAGTACTCATAATTTTTTTTTCGTTCTGTTTGTCGCTAAACATACCTTTTGTAGGTTTTTTTGTTAATACAACGGACAATATCGAAAAATGCGTACACACTATTTTTTCCCTGATGAATTTTTGACATGCCTTAGTATCGATGATCAACGGAGTGGTGCGATAATCGAATGCGATTCCCACTCAACTTTTTTTTGTCCTTTAACGAAGCGATAGACGTAACGATCAGTCCGACGCTGCCTCGCCACGTTCACACCGTCATCATTACTATTTTATCGCTTTTCGAAGTGAGCGCTCACTGCGCGGCTCTCCGTGAGATGATTCATCGATCTTGGTCACCTGGTGCATCAGAGGTCTACGCAAAATTTTGAGACGTCAAGTTGGACCACCTGTGACGCACACCCTGTGACAGGTCCGTAGTCATTAACGTTACCCTGTGGGGCGCAACCCACCGACAGCCGCGGCGCCCCGCGAGACAACGACGCCCCAGGGGTCTTGTATACCTCGACGACGTTTTGGTCATGGGAAAGACATTCGAAGAACATCTGCACAATCTGCAAGAAGTCTTTCAAAGATTCAGGGACGCCAACCTCATACTGAATCTTCAGAAAAGTTCATTGTTCCAGAAAGAAGTGGATTTTATAATAATAATAAAGGTCTTTATTAATATTTATACAATCATGTATGAGTAATCAATACATTGGGCGAGATTCAGCGTGGCAGCCTGTATCCGTGAATACAGACAGCCATCTGTTCTTCCACCTAACCCGAAACAGACTCTACAGATGGCTCAATAAACAAACTCTCGAATACATATTGATTTTATTTCTCACGGGATGTTATGCTCACAACTTTTAGCTGATATAAATTTTGATTCTATGATCTATCAAGACAGGATTTAACTAAAACAAGAAAAATAAATGAATAAAAGTCATAGGACAATGAAGACCTCAGAAAAGTACATTAGTTGTACTTCCATAGGAGAAACCCGATAATTTGGCCTCTGAACGCCGACATCGGAAAGTTTTTCATTTTCGATGGTAGTGTATTCATACACTTAGTGATATTATATGAAAATGACCTTCTGAAAAACTCAGTGTAAAACAAGGGCGGCATAAGGAAGAATTTGTGTCGAATATTGATGTTGTGAATATGAGAGCGATACGTTATTTCATTATATAAGTAAGGAGGAGTTTTATATTTACAAATCTTATTGAAAAAGCAAGCAGAATGGAGGAATCTTCGGTCACTCATATTAAGCCAATTGTTCAATTTAGGAGTGTATGAAATCTTATCAAACTTTCTTATACCATAAATCAACCTCAAGCAACTATTTAGTAATTTATGTTCCCGACTGAGGTCAATAGAAGTTATACAAGGACTATAGAGAACATCACAGTAATTCAACCGTGATAATACCAAACTGTCACATAAAAGACTTTTAGTTTTTCTGTTCAGAACTTGCCTATATTGATAGATGAATGAGTTCGAGATTACAATATGCTTTCTGTAAGCATTTACTGATGTGATAGGAAAATCTCATGTCTTGGTCGCACCATAAGCCTAAGTTTTTAACTTTGTCAGAAAGTTCAATGGTGCTTTCCCCAATTAGAATGTTTTTGAAATGAGCTTCACCAAAATTTTCCCTTGAATTTTTGCTTCCAAAAATGATTGCAGTTGTTTTGGATGAGTTTAATTTCAAACTGTGATTCTTAGAGAATACTTCAAGGTTATGTAAATCATAATTCAAGGCACTAACAGCTTGTGAAAACTCATCAGGTTTGAATGACAAATACAGTTGAGTATCGTCCGCTTAATAGTGCTGTGTATATGACAAAAAAGATATAGGAAAGTTACAGGTGTATAAACTGAACAGTAATGGTCCCAGCACCGATCCCTGTGGAACTCCTTTATCAATGTTTGAAAAATTTGAAATTTTGCTTTCATATAAAACTGCCTGCCTTCTGCCCTTCAGATAGCAATTTAGTGGGTCAGAAGCGTTTTTGCTGAATTCTACAAAATTGAAAATAGCTTGTAATAGTCTATGGTTGAGAGTGTCGAAGGCTTTGGAGTAATCCAGTAGTATTAAAACAGAGACCTTTCCCTTGTCAGTAGCATCAATTATGTCATAAGTAATTTTCAGAAGGGCTGAGGTGCACTTATAACCTAGTCTGAAACCAGATTGATTGGTTTGGATAATATTATTTTCGAGAAGATGTTTTCGAATTTGATTATCAATAGCCTTCTCCAAAATCTTCGACAGCGAAGGAAGGATACTAATGGGTCTAATATCATTCAGGCTAGAAGGATTTTTCTTCTTGGGTAGGGGAAGCGCATAGGCTTGTTTCCATGCTTTTGGAAAAACAGAATTGCTGAGGCAATAATTTATAAGATGTGTAATATGAGGCAATAAAAAAGGGGTGCACAGTTGTAGCGTGAGAATATTAATACCATCTATGCCAGTGGCTTTGCTTTTGATATTTTTCTTTATATTCAATATTTCTATCTCAGTAACTGATTCAAAATTCAAAAGGGAGAATGGTGATGTTTTCAAGTTATTTTCGTAAAATTCAGTAGTATAGACATCAGGAGATAGATAAGGAATGGAATTGATGAAATGATCATTTATGGCATTGACATCAGATATATTTTCTGGTAGATGATGATTTTTTTGTTGATGCCCCGTCAAATTTTTGAGAGTAGACCAGATTTTTGTTGTTGGTGTGGAACTTAATTTCTGCGAAAAATAAAACTTTTTTTCTTTTTTGATAGCCAGAGAAGTTGCGTTTCTCATCTGCTTGTAATGAATGAAATCACGTTGATCACCAGATTTTTTATAAACAAGTTGAGCTTTGTCTCTATCTTTCATCATAATTTTAGTTGTATCAGTAAGCCAAGGTGCATATGGTTTGGTTATTCTGTGTGTGACAAAGGGAGCATGCATATCTAAGAGTTTGGTGATGCTAGTAGAAGTACGGACACTAGACACTTGATTTACATATAAAACCCAAAATTTACAAAATTTAAATTTACATATAAAACCCAAAAACACCCTCCAAACAGTCGTGACGTCACCAGCGCCAGCGCACCATGGGCCAGCGCAGTGGCTAATGCCATAACCTCAACACCCCAGAGCCCGCGCAAATGTAAACATGACGTCACCCACACACCATGAGTCCTGCGCCAGCGCAGTGAGCCAGCCACACCCCGCGCCAAGCCTAACCTCGCTCCAAGTCATGTAAGCCATAACCTCAACTCGCGTCAACCACACCCATGTGACTGAGCCGTGACGTAGCCCAGTGCCAAGGTCAGCCTAAATAAAAAACTTCCAAAGTTGAGGATTGAACCCGGGCCGCTCAGCATGAGAGCCAGGAATAAAATAAAAATAAAAAACAAAATAAAATAAAATAAAAATAGTTTATTTCGCCCCTTTTCTGGTCATAATTCTAGGTAAGTATAACATATAAATATTGTAAAAACAGTACAGTGTATAACGAACATAAAGGTATAAATAAAAACACACAATATGACATCACACACGCACTATTTACACAAGACGGGACACGTTAAAAACGGGACCTGGAGCAGGAAGTGTATCCACGGGTCATCCCCCACCCTTGCGAGTGACGAACGGTCCGCTTCTACCCTCGTACAGAAGCACCGACTCGACGGGATCGGTCAGGCATCTGCACCCGCGATGTTATGCGGTGCTCTTATATGTTTGCCTTATCTTCAATCTCTCAGAGGTGAAACCCAATCTCCTGCCCAAAGGCTTATATGCAGGTTGCGAGTCAGGGAATAAAATAATTAAGCAAATATGGCTTTGATTGGCGTGCTATTAGAGCCTCGATAGAATGTGTCGGAAAAAGCATGAAAAAACCGACTAGAGACAATTCTCATCCCCGTGGGGGATGTCTAGATTGAAGGAGTTTAATCTACTTCATGAAAAAGTCGAGAGCCTCATAAATCAACCCATGTTTCAGGTGCTGACCATGATGCTCCCTGATGCCGGTGATACCCCTTGTTAGAGGGCTTTTCGGGAGGAAAAACGTATAGAATTTATTAGACAGTCTTCTAATGTGGTCTGTGACCGTCTCTAATCTTGTCATATCTCGCAGCTCCTCGAGTCGAATGTATCTATCACTATTCGTGATGATACGAAGTACCTTGTTCTGCATTATCTCTAGTCTCATCAGTGGAGTCTTTTTGAGACTACAGAACACTGGACAGGCGTACAACATCGCTGGCCTGATGACCTGTTTATATATAAACAGCTTGTTGGTAGTTGCGTTTTATCGCAGCTCCCGCCCTCTGGATTGCCAAGCTAAGGTGCCTATGGAAGTTTAGGCGCCTGTCCAAGGTTACCCCCAGGTATTTCACGCTTTCCTGCGTATCAACCCGTCTATCTCTGACTCTCAACTTTTCGAAGATTTTCACATTTGTGAACTTCCTCGAAGAGTTGATCGCCGTCGTCTTTTGCGGATTTAGACAGATCTTGTTCTTCTCCAGATACGGCACGATTAACCGATCCAAGTGAGTTTGAACTTGCTTGTTCGCAACTGCACTAGAGAAGGAATGCGCATATATTGCAGTATCATCTGCATATATGGCGACATTCGTTCTCTGGATCATTGGAAAGTCATGCGTATATAGAGAATACAAGTGCGGGGATAGGCAGGACCCCTGCGGAACACCTGCTTCGACTGGACGAGCTGGCGAGATACTTTCGTTAACTCGCACCCGAATAGTCCTGTTAACTAGGTAGCTATCTATGAGCTTCACCATGTGTAATGGCATGTTTGCCCTCCACAATTTGGCTACCAGTCCCTCCGTCCAGACTTTATCGAAAGCCTTTTCCATATCGAGCAGAACCATGACTGTGTTTTTGTCTTGGTTGAATGATTGCTTCACCCCGTGAACAACCCGGACTACCTGTGACGCCGTATTCCGGCCTCGGCGGAAGCCGAATTGCTCCTCAGGGATCAGCTTCAATCTTCCCTCGATTCGAACCAGCCTGCTCAGTATCACTTTGTCCATCACCTTGGCGACCGCACTCAGCAACGAGATGGGTCTGTAGCTTGTGACAGAAGACTTTTCCTTGCCGGCCTTTAAGATTGGTACAACCTCGGCATGTTTTAGACAACTCGGGTAATGCTGCCATTTAAACACCGCGTTTATTATGTGCACAAGTTGGACGGTGCACTTCTTTGGCAGGTTGCGCAGTAGAACCGCCGCTATCCGGTCAACTCCCGGTGCCTTGTTCTTTGGGATTCTTCTGATAGCCTCAGTAACCTCTTCATGGTCCGTCATCAATCTCTCAAAAACGGGTAGAGAGATCGATGCCGGCGCCATGTTTCGGATTTCCTTAGCCTGTCTGGTAGCTTCCCTGTGTCTATCAGAAGAATCGGGACTCGCCTTATGCACACTCCGGAAGTAATCCACAAATTTACTGGCCTTTTGGGGGTCCGTAACCGCATGCTCGTTACCACTCTCTATGGTGGGTATGGGCTCGAATCTTTTGTCAAGTCGACGCGCCATCCTCCACAGAGAGTTGTCCTGAGCGTTCAAGTTGGCTAGTTTATCCTGCCATCTTTTATTATTGAACTCCTTAATTTTGGAGTTTACAAGGCTCGCTAGTTGTAGTAGCGAGTCCTTGTGCTCCGGATTTCTAGAGCGTTGCCAATCTTTTCTGGATCTATTTTTTCTTTTAATGAGTTCAATAATATCGGGTGGTAGGATATCCTTTCCATCCTTGACCACAATCGATTTGATTGACGTGTCCCGAGCGGTCTGAATGTTTGAGATCAGCTCCTGTGTACAGTTGTCTATCTGATTACGTTCTAGCTGAGCTTGGATGTTGGTTTTCATGTTCAGGATGCGTCTGAACTCCGACCAGTCGGCGGTGATATAATCAAACTTCTTTTTCATTCCTTTCGGAAAAGTTCTGTTCAGATTAAATACCACCGGCCTATGGTCGGAGCTAAGCTCATCCAGAACTGTCAGCTCTCCTAAATCTCGAACATTCTTATTAATTATCAAATCTATTGTGGTCGGTGTACCCCCATTCCAGGGAAAAAACGTCGGTTCTTCCGTATGTTCTATTATGATGTTATTATCTATGGAATACTCCCAGAGCGTCTTACCATTGAGATTTGGCTGGACGCTGCAGTTCCACTCCCGAGAGCCAGGAATCGTTACCTCTGTACCATCAGAGCAATAAGGTATTGAGAGGAGAAAGGTAGGTAGGATGATGCGCTCGCTATATTCAATAATAAAAAAAGTAAGTTTTTAGTGTTATCACATTAAATTGTAGACAGGCTGTAGGTGAGTATTGAATTATTGACTTCTCTTAGCCAAAAAGGTATAAGAACCAGTCAAAAAAGCGTCCAACACGCATCACAGCCAACAAAAAAAGACCCCGAAAAACTTTGAGCGTTCCTTTAAAAACGTCCAACGCTTCGTGAAAAATGTATCTAGCTTCGTGAAAAACGTCTAACGTTTCGTTAAAAACGTCTCTAGCTTCGTGAAAAACGTCTCACGCTCTATGAAAAAACGTAAAGAAAGTTCAACGTTCCGTTAAAACGTCCCGTAAGCATCACACGCAACAAAAATGACGCCCGTTAATGCCAGCTAAGGCATCGCACGCAACAAAAATGGCTCCCTCTACCACTTAACACAGCGCTAATGCTTCGTCAGAGCATCACACAAAACAAAAACGACCCCCGTTAATGCCAACTAAGACACAGCACGCAACAAAAATGGCTCCCGCTACAACTGAACACAGCGCTAACGCTTCGTCAGAACATCACACAAAACAAAAACGACCCCCGTTAATGCCAACTAAGACACAGCACGCAACAAAAAATGGCTTCCGTTACCACTTAACACAGCGCTAACGCTTCGTCAGAGTATCGAACCCAACAATAATGGCTCCCGTTAATGCATCGAACACAACAAAAAAGACCCATGGTCAACACACCCTGAAAAAACGTCCAACAAGCATCACACGCAGCAAAAATGGCTCCCGTTAATGCATCACACACATGCAACAAAAGAGATACGCCCCAGCTGTTACGTATCGAAAATTTTTCCAGAAATAATTTTACAACAATCAATAATATTTGTGGCTTCGCAACGATATTTGCTGCGACATGAAAAACATCAGGTAATTCTCCACCATTACAGAAAAACCAATGAAATACACTTCAGGAAATTATTGAGTAATATTAGTAGCTACACCCTATATTGATATCTAGACTCATGCAGAGAAGAGGCGAATTTATTGCACTGATATTACACTTCCGCGGGACTACCAAAACGAAATATGAAATATTTCATTTTTATTTTGTACATGAGAATGAACAAGTTTAGTGTTTGCGTGATGGAAGAATACTCCGACTCCTATTTTTTTCTGAGGTGAGTGATTATTTTTGTATGTCAAAAAAGAGGTGTGTGTTGATATGTTTATAAAGTATAGTGACGAAATGTGAGTACTTACTATTACACCAATAGGTCTTATGTTGATGAGAATGATATATAGATCATTTTTCTGCTTCTCAAACTCCATAGAGTTTTTCAGTGAAGTTGAAATGGATTTATAGGGAATACAGAGTGGTGAAATAACTAAAAATTCTTGGATACATATTTATTACATGGTGAATTATTTCCAGTACATAAACTTTTGAGTAACATTTTGTGAGAAAAAAAATACAGAGCGGAAAACTTTCAGTAACATTTTGTTAGAAAAAATACAGAGTGGCGAAATAACTAAAAATTCTTGGATACATATTTATTACATGATGAATTATTTTCATTTGGTACATAAACTTTCGAGTAACATTTTGTGAGAAAAAAATACAGAGTGGTGAAATAACTAAAAATTCCTGGATACATATTTATTTCCATTAGGTTCATACACTTGAGTAACATTTTGTCAAAAGAAATACAGAGTGACAAAAATTCTAGGAAAAAACTTTGAGTAACATTTTTTTTAGAAAAAATGCATATTATCATATGATTAATTATTTCCAGTACATACACTTGAGTAACATTCTTGTAAGAAAAAATACAGAAAAAAACAAAAAGCAGTTTAAATTATTTCCCCATTACATATACATTAACTAAAAATTGTGAGGAAATTACAGAGTGGTAAAAATTCTAGGAAAACTTTGTGAAAAAATACAGAGAGGCTGGCAGACCTCTACTTTGAGGGAAAAATATATGTGTTTTTTGGATGAAAAGTAATACAGAGGTTTTAGCAAAAAAAATGCAACAATGAAGATATAGTGTGTGTGTGTGTTTTGGCAACCAAAAATTTTTGACTATAGCTCTCAAATAGACAGCACGAACACTAGTCTCCAAATTAATGAAGACGGTTCATTGATTCGTCTAGTAGTTTTTTCGATTAGACAGCACGAACACTAGTCTCCAAATTAATGGAAACGGTTCATTGATTCATCTAGTAGTTGTTATTCTTTTCCAACAGCATCAACGCAGTCTCTAAATTAATAGACGGTTCATTGATTCGTCTAGTAGTTTTCATAATTTTTTTGATAGATCATTGACTATATATAAAAAAAAACATCATCAGAGAGAGACACAGTGTTGAAAATTTCAAGTATCAAAAGCAGCTGATTTTTTGTTTTTATTAGTGAAAATATAATGATTTTGTGGTGGTGGTGGTGGTGACCCATCAGTGGTATCATGGGGTATTCCAAAGTTTTAAGGAAATATGCGGTGAAGTTGGTTCGTCATCATTGTCACTACAATTAGAGTTGTGTGAGCAATGAAAAAATTTTGAGCATAACTTTTTTCGAAAAATAATCATACCACCAAAAAAAGTTTTGTGTGTGTCACTCGAGTTTTTTTTTTATAACCATAAGGTACAGAATCAAAGTCGTTCATACGCATACGTTTGGTGAAGTAGGCTCGAAAGACTTTTGTCACTTCTCGCGTAACGACAGAGTGATCGTGTAGTCTCAAAATATTTTTTGTTGTGATATATTCTTCAGAATCATCGTCGTTGAGGACCATGTCTCTGAGTGTTTCAAAATTTGCCTGTTTATGTGTGTTATAATTTAGTGTAATTCCTTTAATTAATTATGTCAAAAGTTTTGTTTTTCAATATAGAATGTACACGATATGCGTATAATTTTGGCCCTCCTGAAACAAATTCCACAATGTAACTACCCTCACCATACTCGGATAGTTCGTCTATCATGTCACCCAAGAAATTGCCCAAAGGTACATCATATTGTCCCGGTCTCGAAATATAAATAACAGCATCAGTATCATAATATGCAATTCTTGTATCCAGTTTTTCCAAATAGCTGTATAATATTAGCCTTACATGGGCGGTGGTATATGCAGCTAACACTACATTGACAGTGGAAAGAGGTTTGTAAACTTCGTCTTTGAAAGACCAATTGACAATTAGAGTGTTTTCATTGACGGGAAAAATGCTGTTCACTTCAATAAATGGTTCGTGATAACATGTCAAAAAATTCAGCAGTCTCAGTAACTATAGAGGTTTATTGTTGATTCTCACGCTGACCGAGCTCTCCCCAGAAACTTGTTATAACCGATTAACAATTTGACGACGCCCCGGATTATATTCAATTTCGTCGGTACACAACATCACGCCCTCCCTGTCATAATATTCTCGAATATAGTCGTTTTTCTGTTGTTCCGAGTACAGTGTGTGGGCCAGCCGGAAGCCTGTTGTTTGATTTTCAAAAATTTCGAAATGTATTCGGAAAATAGGCTGCCCGACTTCGTAACGGAATCATACTGTTCACATTCATATTTCCAAATTTCGTAGATTTCCATAACTTTATACCCTTTTTCTAAAGCTTTCACCACCTCATCTATCACCCAAGTACCGGAGAGAGCGCGCTCTTCCTCACAAACGTGTACACATTCATCACCACTCATATTTTCACAGCAAGAACGACAAAGAGGAAACATCAATTTACCATTCATTTTCACAGGTAAAACGGGGTGATATAAATTTTGGGGTGGAAGAACTTTACATTTTATAAGCCCATAAATTTTAGTTAAATCAAAATTTTCACAATCCACCCCTACAAGTACTCCCGGATGTCCTTTAGGTGTCTTTTTATACATATTCACGAAATGGTAGAGAGGTGTAATGTCCATATATTTTATTAATTCACCCTCTTTGACCTTGTAATATAATTGTGTAGTGTCCGTTCTGCCACCATAGAAAGCGTCACGAGGATTCAAAGGTAATTGACAAATTAAAGGGTGTTTTTCGCAGAAAATATGCATGTCTGGATCGGCTAGAAGCTCTTTTCGGAAAGAACACTCCCACTTCTCTATTACCTCATATCCTAAATTCCGCAAACGTTCCGTTTTAGCCAAAGTTGCCTCGTAACGCATGGTTCGTTACCAAATATTACTATTATTTTTATGAATTTTTTTATTTTTACCTTTGATATAAATAGTTCGAATACCTTTATTTGTTTTGATTGCATTCACAATTTATGCGTGTATATAATTATTTCCTAATATCTTTGCTAATTTAATAGAGAAACCTATTTGATCAAATCCTTCAAATCTCCTTGTGCCGATTCTGTTCCTTTTTTTCTGAAACCGATTGTTCCTATCGATATGCGAGGAGCAGAGTGCGTAGCAGTGAAGAAACTTCTTCGTCTTGACAAAATTGTCGTGCTGCAAAGAGACCTATCGAAAAATACCGGTGGTGTAATAGTTATCGTTACGAGATGAAGGAACATCCATTTTCCTTTCATCCTCATAGATCCCAATTCTCAAATAAGGTGAGTTGACTTATTCATCTTTGTTTCATTTGCTACTTGATTCAAATTGGCGATCATACCCAAGGTTTGCTACAACATGCAACGAATCTCAAGGTCAATAAAGGAACCCGCGTCCCTATCAAATACACCCTTTTTTTCAAAATTGTACATGGTCCTTCAAGAGCTCGGATGTTATTTGAATGACATTTAGATTCGTTGTGGTATTTAACCTTGCTCTGATATAAATTTTGAATGCAATCTTTATTGGTTTCGTATATATTTGTTCCCAAATTCAATATATTTTATCCTATCATTGCATAATATTCGTCAGAAAACTTTCTGACATAAATATCAAATAACCAACAAAAGTTTATAGATATCCTGCGAGTTGGCTTTTTACGTACTATTTTTTTCTTCAAGCACAGGTGTTTTAGTTCAGAATCTTTGTAGAGCCAGGTCCGTAATTGCTTGATTTTCATTAATAATCTTTTGAATTTATTCGATTCGAAAACATGTCTTCAGATGAGAAGATCGCTCGTGCTCGAGCGTTACGTTCAATTGCTTTAAGTCATTTCAAATTGATTGAAGAAGCATCAAAAAATGTTGCTGACGAGGAACATAAAAATAAGTTCAAAGTAAGCTTTCGGAAGTTGAAAAGGGTAATCAAAGATTTTGAGAAACATCACAATACCTTAATTAGTCTGATTGCCAATGAACCCAATATCTTAGTTACGGAAACTGCCATATTCGATAACTTCGCTACGAGGTGTGATACTGTGGAAACTATTTATTATGAATTGTTTGAACTTTCTACAGAGGAACAGGGGGAAATGACTCCGCATCCCACCTCGAATAGTACTCTGATGACTCCCAATGAAATTTGTTATTTGCCAAAATTGAAGTTGAAAACATTTTCGGGTGACATGTCAGAATTTCCTGCGTTTCATCAGATGTTTCTGTCATCGGTGCATACCAACCGTTCACTCTCTAACGTAGAAAAATTCAACTACTTGATATCAGTTTTGAGTGGTCCGGCACCGGAATTAATTGACGACATTCCAGTGACTGGTGCTACTTATCTATCTGCTTATAACCTTCTTTTGGAAAGATTTAATAATAAACGTGAGCAAGTTTTTCTCATTGGAGTAAAATAGAAGCCTGTCCACCACTGCACACTGAAGATGCAAATTCCTTGCGAAATTTAATATTCACTTTCAAAAAAAATATATCTGTGTTGAAAATTATGGGTATGGAAACTGATAAATGGGATTTTATTTTAACTTACATGCTGCTCAATCGTTTGTATCCACAAACTCGAAAATGTTTTGAACAAAAACATGCCTCTAATGCTATTCCGAAATATGAGGATCTATTATCATTCTTAGAAAAACAATGCATTGCTTTAGACTCAGCGGTTGATAATTCTACCGATTCGAGTTCGTCCAAGGTCAAAAATAAATCCAACACTATTGTTTCATTTCGCAAAACGCCCAACACTTTTCATCCTCAGAACAAATCTGCTTTTCTTGTTCGATCTCATGAAAAGGATAGATGTTTTTTGTGCTCTGCTGATCATATCATTTTTCATTGTCCAATTTTCAAGTCGAAAGGACCCAAACAAAGATTTGATATTGCTAAACAAAATAAAGCATGCATAAATTGCTTAGCTACTTCCCACAATACTTTACAATGTTCTTCTCCGGGAAGATGTAAAATTTGTAAAAGATCACATCACACGTTATTGCATTTTGATAATAAAAATAATAATGTGGAAGAATCTGAAATGACAACTGATCCGAATCTAAATTCGAATTCTCCTCAATCAGGCTCTTCTACAAATAATAACGATACTTCTCAGCTTTCTCGAGTCGGAATGTTATTCAACGCAAATTACGAAGTATTGTTGTCTACTGCGGTTCTTAAGATTAAGGATGGTTTTGATAAGTGGCAAACCATACGCGCCGTTCTTGATTGTGGAGCACAATCTTCATTTATCAGTAGATCTCTAGCTAATAAATTAGGTTTGAGAAAGCATAAAATTTCCATGTCATTACAGGGGTTGGGTGAAATGTATTCAACTGCCCAATCCGGGGTCAGTTCCACAATTTCTTCAATAAGTCAACCAGATTATTGCACTACTATAGAAATGATAATCATAGATAAAATCGGGGATGAGCTTCCCTCAATTTCGTTTTCAAAATATGATATGCCGTTCATAGAAAATCTTAATTTAGCTGATCCTCACTTCAACAAAAAATCTCACATAGATTTATTATTGGGTAACGATATATTCCCTTACATTTTGAGAGACGGAAAAGTTTCCTTAGGTGAAAATAAACCTGTTTATCTGAATACAATTTTTGGTTGGATTGTTAAGGGAAAATGGCCTCAACCATCTTCTAAAATTGATACCAGAAAAGTTCATTCATTTTTTGCAACAGTGTCAAATCCAACTTTGGATAATATTCTACAAAACTTCTGGACTCTAGAAGAGGTACCAAATATTAAGGCAATCTCTTCTGAAGATAAATTTTGCGAAAATCATTTCATTAATACCACCACTCGATCTCCTGATGGGCGATACGTAGTGTCCTTGCCTTTCAAATCAACCCATCTTGATTTTGGAAACACCCGGGAAGTTGCTTTACGGCGTTTGCTTTCTCTGGAGAAACGTTTTTCTCAAGACAAAAATTTACATTTTTTGTACTCGAACGTTTTAAATGATTATTTACAAAGAAACCATCTCATCAAAGTGTCTCCACCTTCTGCAACAGAAATAACAGATTATTATTATATACCTCATCACGCTGTAATAAAAAAAGAATCTTCATCAACTCCTGTTAGAGTTGTTTTCGATGCATCGAGTCATTCTTGGAATAAAGTTTCGTTGAATGATACTGTGTTTGTTGGTCCAAAGTTGCAAAATGACTTGGTGAAATTACTCATATGTTTTCGATTGCATACGTACGTATTCACTTGTGATATCGAAAAAATGTATAGAATGATCTGGTTAGCAGAAGAAAATCGCAAATTTCAGCGCATTCTTTGGCGATTTTCGCCTTCTGAGCCAATTGCAGATTATCAGCTCAATACCCTTACATTTGGAGTTGCCTCTTCACCGTATTTAGCAATTCGTACTTTACATCAACTGGCGAGTGACTATTCACAATATCCTCTTGCTTCAGAAATCTTGCTTCATTCTGTATATATTGATGATATACTGGGGGGGCATGATTCATTGAAAACTTGTATCACTATGAAAAATGAGATAATTGAATTATTGCGTAAAGGAGGTTTCGAGGCTCGCAAATGGGCTAGTAATTCTCCGCAACTTTTACTTGATTTACCTGATTCTCATAAACAAAATATAAATATTTGTTTGGATTTGGAAAATAATATAACGAAAATCTTAGGTTTATATTGGAATCCAACAAAGGATGCATTTTTTTACTCTATCTCGACTGACAAAGATAAAATATGTACAAAGCGTAGCATTTTATCAGAGTTAGCACGAATCTTCGATCCACTGGGTTTTTTAACCCCAATAACATTCCTTGCAAAATTATTCATTCAACATTTGTGGTCATTGGGTCTCGGTTGGGACGACCGACCCCCTTCTGACATCTTGAATAAGTGGGAGAAATTCAAGTCTGATCTACCCAAAATCCAAGAAATCAAAATACCTAGACAATTCTTATCATTAGGCGGAAAGGAATATGAATTGATCGGATTTTGTGATTCCTCTTCGAAGGGGTACTGTGGGGTTGTTTATCTTAGAACGACTTCCTCACAATCTGGGTTTGAAACTTATCTCGTTTGTGCAAAGTCTAAGGTTGCACCCTTGAAACAGTTGACAATCCCTCGATTGGAATTATGCGCCGCAGTGCTCTTAGCAAAACTGATAGAGTTTCTCCTCGATACCTTAAAAGACAAAATTTGTTTTAAAAATATTTTTGCTTTCACTGATAGTTCGGTCGCTCTTCAATGGATTCGAGGATCCCCTCACTGCTGGCAAACTTTTGTGAGCAATCGGGTATCTTTCATTCAAGAACGACTCGCACCCAGTTTTTGGTACCATATTTCTTCGGAATTGAATCCGGCAGATTGTGGTTCACGCGGTACGTTTCCGAATGAAATTATTAATAATGTTTTATGGTGGAATGGGCCTCCTTTTCTCAAACAACCTGTTTCATCTTGGCCTTTGGATAAATTTCCACAGGTGAAATCTGCGGACATTGAAACAGAGAGACGGAACATCGTTCTGAACATCACTATGAAAAGGAATCTAATTGATGATCTCCTAGAAAAATATAATCCATTATCAAAAATAAAAAGAGTAATTGCTCTCATTGTGCGTGCGAATCATAATTTTAAAAATTTTAAATCACGAAATACAAGCTCTTTAACATATCAAGAGTTACATGATACCAATGTTCGCATACTTCAACATATTCAATCTGTCTATTTTGCTGATGAAATAAGTTCATTGATGAAAAGTATACCTCTTTCTAAAAATTTCAAATCCCTGAATCCGTTTATCGACGGGAACGGCTTGTTACGTGTGGGTGGAAGAATTACTTATTTCTCGGTTTCATATGATAAAAAATATCCGATTCTTCTCCCAAATACTTCAAGATTCACCAATTTGCTTATAAATGACATTCATATTAAATATTTACATTGTGGAATACAATCCACTCATTTTCTCTTATCTCAAAATTATTGGATTATTTCTGCTAAAAAGGTTATCAGAAAGGTTTTGAGTAAATGCTACGGATGTTGGAGAATCAAGCCTGAGCCCTTACAACCCCCCATGGGCAACTTGCCCAAATTCAGAATTTCTCAAGCCAAAGCCTTCTCGAATGTTGGAATTGATTTTTGCGGCCCTTTTTCTATGAGAACCTCTCGTTTGCGGGGAGCAAAAATTGTTAAATCTTACGTTTGTTTATTTATATGCTGTGCAACTAAAGCAGTGCATTTGGAACTAGTTTCTGATATGTCATCAGAGGCCTTCCTAGCAGCTTTTCGTAGATTTATTGCGCGAAGAGGCAAATGCCTGAATATATACTCCGATTGTGGCTCTAATTTTATTGGGAGTGCGTCATACCTACGTCAGTTATTTGAAAAATCTGCTATTTCTGAATCCATCTTGTGGCATTTTAATCCTCCTTATTCTCCTCACATGGGTGGAATTTGGGAGGCGAACATAAAATCTTTCAAAACTCATCTTCTACGAATAATTGGCAATCAGATTCTCACGTATGAGGAATTCAATACAATTATTATTCAAATAGAGTCAGTGATGAATTCCAGACCATTATGTTCTATCAGTACAGATCCCAATGATTTATATCAGTACTCACGCCCGGGCATTTCTTAACATTAGAGCCACTTTCCGCTTTACCCGATTCTGATCTCTCTCATTTGAAGATGAATCGATTGACCAGATGGCAATTATTACAAAGGCTTCATCGTGATTTCTGGAAGCGATGGAGTCTTGAGTATTTGCATACCCTGCAGCAAAGATTCAAATGGACTAAACCCCTTGAAGAAGTCACTGTAGGCACCATGGTTGTTATCAAAAACGATAATACCAATCCCTTGGAATGGTTGATGGGTCGAGTAACTGAATTAATTTTGGGTGCCGACGGGGTCCCTAGAGTTGCTCTTGTGAAGACTTCCAAAGGCCTTATGAAAAGGCCCTTAGTTAAATTGTGTCCTCTTCCTGATTTCGATAAATAGTTCAGAAAATACGCTTAGTATTTTCAGGGGGGTGGGAAATGGTTCGTTACCAAATATTACTATTATTTTTATGAATTTTTTTATTTTTACCTTTGATATAAATAGTTCGAATACCTTTATTTGTTTTGATTGCATTCACAATTTATGCGTGTATATAATTATTTCCTAATATCTTTGCTAATTTAATAGAGAAACCTATTTGATCAAATCCTTCAAATCTCCTTGTGCCGATTCTGTTCCTTTTTTTCTGAAACCGATTGTTCCTATCGATATGCGAGGAGCAGAGTGCGTAGCAGTGAAGAAACTTCTTCGTCTTGACAAAATTGTCGTGCTGCAAAGAGACCTATCGAAAAATACCGGTGGTGTAATAGTTATCGTTACGAGATAAAGGAACATCCATTTTCCTTTCATCCTCATAGATCCCAATTTTCAAATAAGGTGAGTTGACTTATTCATCTTTAATTCATTTGCTACTTGATTCAACTTGGCGATCATACCCAAGGTTTGCTACAACGTGCAACTAATCTCAAGGTCAATAAAGGAACCCGCGTCCCTATCAAATACACCCTTTTTTTCAAAATTGTACATCTCTGTGGTGACAGTGGGGTCTTCAAAAGTGTAATCGTTTCGTTTGTATTTCAAACATGTCGGACATCCGTGGAAATAAAAACCGTGAAATTCGAAAATTTGACGCGTTGACTCGCAATAACCATCCACTTTCATATTGAAAATGGACGCTTCAGGCCCTCAAGCCGCGTGTTGTATTTTTATCCCTCTTTGTCGCTCCTCACACAACAACCATTGCACCGCTATTTTAGACTGATTATCCCTCCACCTGTAGCCATTTTTGGGTATGAGACCTATAGTCTC
The DNA here is from genome assembly GCA_032362365.1 of Zygogramma bicolorata. Lineage (NCBI taxonomy): Eukaryota > Metazoa > Arthropoda > Insecta > Coleoptera > Chrysomelidae > Zygogramma > Zygogramma bicolorata. The sequence continues at coordinate 129,400 of JAVJAQ010001632.1, forward strand.
TGGTTTCAGAAAGTTTCTCCTGAATATTTTATTACACGCCCCAGGTAGCGTTATGGCCTCCGTGAACAACAACAAACTTTTATGTCTGTTCCCAGACAATTTTCACAATGTTGTCGATAAACACACTATAGTCGGGCCGTTCAAAAGATAGAATTCACGGACGCGTGAACAGTGAATGCCTGCATCTATATATAGCCTGCGCGGCGTACGATGCCACGCCTTCTAAACTGACATAAATGAAGAACTGTTTACACTATACTGTACTCATTTGTGCTTTGTATTTACGTATGTTACGTTAATTCAATAACGTGATCTTTCTATCTTTTCAGCGGCTACACTATAGTTTGGTTTATGGAGTAAAGAACCATCAGGCAACGCTTCTTCCTGAGTACTTTCCAAATCATAAAAAATCAAAAGTACCCCGGAAAATGAGGGTCGACCGGTATCTACACAAATAAAACAGTTGTGTGGCGAAACTTTATGTTCCCTACACATTCTACAAAATATTTCCCCGCAAACATGCTGTCTGTTTTTAGGAAACATTTATCGCAACACATTATCTGTTCATAAATCTTGGCAGCTATATGTTTGTCGAAACATTGTTGCCCTCTAAAACTCCGGTTACAAACAGTACACAACATTCTATCGTCTGTTGGGAGACAAGGTGGTGTTTGTTGACACGCTGGGCAAGTTTTATCACATTTATGTTCCTTTTTACTTTGGTAAGGTATGTGACAGGTGGAACAAAAATAACCGCAACAGAATGCTGCTGTCAATGAGAGTATCACGTTGTAATGGTTGTTGTGATGTAGGAGGTTTATTTTCTTGGCACCCCCCACACCCTCATAAAGAACAACCCGCCCTTTATTTCCATATTCATACACCACAATTTTGTAATCAATCAAATAATCTTGGAATTTTTCGAGTTCGCTTATACCCCCACCTTCTTTAGGTATTTCTACTCCGCTCAGTTGTAATAATTCAAGAGTACGAGATGTTTGTACTTTCATAACATCACGTATTTTTTTCTTATCCGGAGAGTTATCAGCGTACGCTTTGGATACCACAAGAGCCCTTGCAAGGCAAAGGTGGTCATTACTTTTTATAGTAATGACCCCCTTTCTTCTAGCACACTGCACTGATACAGAATGTATCGGTGTTCAACCCCGTCGAGTTTGACTGATATATGGAGCATATCATACCCCATATATCTTCGAACAAAATTTTCTCAGCCGGTTTGAATTTCAACCAAACTTAACCGCGACTAAAATCTTTTGAACAAAATGTAAAACCAACCTGTACCTTGAGTTACTTTCTGCACGACATCTTCTATGGCACTTCTCACCCAGACAAGAGGATTCGTATCTGCGGGCGCGGGTTTGAGTTTAAACTCCAAACTTCTACCCACCAAATTAAATTTTCGAACCAACTTCACTGAATCTTTCACAACCAAAAATTTCTCCATTTTTGGAAATTTTCAAAAGAAATTTCAAGAGAGACAACTCAAAATGTGATCTTAAAGGAAGAGACCGCGAGAGCACAATGAGCACACCTCAGCCGTGTTCTTACTTTTATACAGATAGAAAAGTGGGCGTAGCCTAAAGATGTCACACCATTTTCACCAACAATTGGCGTGCACACTATAATTCTCGAGAACATTATTCAAACAAATATTATGTATGAATAGTATGGGGTGTTTCTTTTTCAATTGTGATGTCTCAAAATTCATTTCTTGTTACAATTTTCCCATTATTCTTTATTTTACAGATCACGGACGAGCCCATTGTTCGAGGGTGAGTCGTGTGTGCGGACGAGTTCATTACGAGGAGAGTGAGGTTGGTTTGTTTCAGGAAATGGAAGAGACACCAGTGGCGTTCACATATGAAGTATTCAAAAAACGTCAGTATAATTATGTGGGGGTACCCCTCAGCCTAAGGACGTGTGTGGAGATACAGGTAAATATTATACATAAATGTGTTGCTATTGGTTGAATAAATAAGGTTTTTCAAACCTTATTTATTCGTAACGATAGATACGACGAGAACGTTGCAACACCCATCTATCGGGATAGTATTGGGGTAAGAAAAGGATTAAAGGATAGGTGTGGCAGGGATTTTGGTAAAAATAGGTCAACTACTACTTCTCTTTGGATGGTGGTGATGGCAGGCTGAAAAGAATATCGTATAAAAAATGAAAAATTGATAAAGTTAACTAACTTGTAAAATTCTGGAGGACCCTCCAATTCTAAAATGTCCTCAGGCTGTTGGGGTGTTGATAGACTAACTAACTTGTAATGTTCTGGAAGACCCTCCAATTCTAAGATGTCCTCCATCTCCTCAGGTGGTTGTGTCGTCGTCGTCTGTGGTGTTGATAGACTAAAAAGAGAATATAAAAAGAGAGAAAATTGATAATGTTAACTAACTTGTAAAGTTCTGGAGGAGAGAAAGAGAGAGGGATAGAAGGAAAACCTGCCGGTGGTTTGGTGGGTGAGACAGACTCCTGGGGGGAGGCTTATGTGTGAGTATTATTAATATTTTAAAATTACTATTTTTTGGGACAGAAATATTTGTGTGCCGCCTAGGATTTTCTTCATAGATTGACCTTGTCACGCTCCAGAGATTTATGTCTCAAACACGGATGTTGAGTTTCCTGTTCACGGCGTGTGCAGATTTATCAGCATTTTTGCTCACGTGTCTAAATTTTTATTCTATCGGAAATTTTTTATGGCGTAGTCATAATCAATAACTATGTGGTTGAGAGGGGTGAAAGGGAGAGCTAAGAAATATGATTACGATTTGTATCACTACTTTCATTCGGGTTTGAAGGCCGTCGTTTTTTGGAATTTCTTCCAGAAGAAATTCCAAAAAAACGACGGCCTTCAAACCCGAATAAAAGTAGTGATACTGAAAACCTCGGCCGCGAAAGCCTCAACTATTTTGTCATTAAAATTTGTTTCCAACACACCTTTGGCAAAAAGGTTGTTTTGATCATTCACCAACATAAGACTGTTATTATACACATGCTTTTTTCAGGTGAGTTACCTTGGTTGAGAGCATTCAACACTTAGACAACACCATAGTGTGGGAGAGAGAGTATTCAACACTTAGACAACACCATAGTGTGGGAGAGAGAGTATTCAACACTTAGACAATACCATAGTGTGGGAGAGAGAGCATCACTTGGAAAAACATCTTGGTGTGGGAGCATCACTTGAGGAACATCTTAAACTAATGAAGGTGTGTATATTTAGTTGCACGATCTTTATTGGTAAATGTTTTTTCAGATGACAATGCATCTTTCAAATTGATATGCTCACCCATGGGTACGATTGCCTTTTATTTTGGTTTGAATAAATTTCCTTAGGTACTTCAATTCTACACCTCAAAAGAATGCGTTACGCTGATCATTCTCGATGTCAATGTTGATTATTAGCGTTACTGAAATCGATAGGGTGAGAGACGTTTGTCCATTTCTTCAATGGAACCATACCTCTTCTTTTAAGACGTTTCTCAGCCATGCCAACCATCTTCCTGACTTCTCATCAGATACCATTCTTTCTCATGCTCTACCTCATATAAACCGAGACTTCTGCGTTTTCTGGCATTAATTGGGAGGGGAGTCAATCTTGGTGCAATTATTTCCCTCAAAATTGAAATATTTTGTTCTATTTGGGTGTTGAGTTTTTGTCGACTAGCTTCTGCTCTTTGACGTTCTAATTCCACAGCTTTCCTATCTAACTCTGCCTTCTGTGCCTCGATAGATATAATTTCCTTCAAATCATTGACAGAGTCGAGGAGTTGCGAATTTTGAATACTCAAAACTTCAGCTCGATGCTGTTCGAAGTATTTCTCATACTCACAATACTTTATGAGGATGAACTTCATTAGGGAAAATAGTTGTCGTCATTCGATGGCTTTCGAAGATCGCATCTGCATAAGTAGTCCTTCGAAATCTATGGCATCCAAAATATAATAACTTTTTCGAGAGTCCAAGTCATCGTTAACTGTCTTGCATTCGATATGAGAATTTTTCTTCAATAATCGAGTCACACCCCACTTTTTCTGAGAATATGTCCCAGAATAGCCAAGCCAATCCAACACATCTTCCGTTAATTTCACGTGTTTGGTCACATTGATATTCCAAAAGAAAGCATTACGGTGGTCATGTTCAATATCAATGTTGAATTGTCTACAAATTTCTTTCAATTCAACTTTCACTAAACCTTGGGACCACTGTGTCACATCACAATCACGAATTACTTTCATAAGAAACATTGTTGAGTGCTCGACTGCAAATCAATAACTGAACATTTCCATCACACGTATGTAGTACTAATTGATTTTGGAATTCAGCGGGAGGTCACCACAGAAATCCGTCAACAATCATATCCTTTCCAAGATGATCTGACACAGAACGCTAATTTCAGATCCGTCGACAATCATATCCTTTCCAAGATAATCTGACACAGAACTCTTCAGATCCGTCGACAATCATATCCTTTCCAAGATGATCTGACACAGAACTCTTCAGATTCGTCAACGATCCTTTCCAAGATGATCTGACACCATATTCCTTTCGAGGGGATGAAATATTCAGAAAGATCATGAAATGTATATTGGTAAACAGTGATGGATTTATGAACACACATCTTGCAATTCACTGACCCTTGAGACCGCTGAGTCACATTGTAATCTCGAGGTAGTTGAGTGATACAGCCAAAAATTACAGCAAATCAATGAAACGAAATTTCAGTAATTTCAAACAGGTGGTTTTCTCCTTCTATTCCTCTCTCTCTCTCTCTCTCTACACCTCAAATACTTTCGTACAACTCGAACCGTAAACCTACAAAAGTCTACATAGTTTGCTCTACTTTTCACATCATCTAATGTTTTACCCAACAATTGGACCAATTTATGTTGATGTTCAATGAGTGAGCCGCCCTCCTTCACAGATATATTACAACAAAGTCGGTATGTCGATGAATAAATACCGAATTTTTTCAAATAACGCTCTTTCAACTCTTCGACAGTCTACATCTCTGACATTGTACCTGTAAGTTTGATGGCTATTGAAATGCAGAAAGCTGAATTAGTTTTCGACAAACTCTTGTACATAGGTATGGTCATCTCGGATCTTTCAAAAACTGTAGTACACCATTTTTACTACCAGTATATGTTGTCAAAATTCGGTATTGACGCTTGCAAGCTTCTTTATACTGATTCCGAATTTTGAATACGGTGTTCTTATGTGTCTAAGAAAATTTCACCTAAGGTCATAGTTGTACTGACATTTTTTGAATTACTCATATGTGAACACCATAAACCGAAAACTATCTATAAAGCGAAAACTGATTCTGCATTCGTTCACATGCTTTGTGAAGGAAATGTACTTCTCTTTGGTTATTGGCAGTAGATCAACCTTTCCTTCCATTCTATTGGCAATATCATCAATAATGAAGTGTGCATCATAACCGCTAAGATTATGGAAGACTATTGGAATAGTATGAGAGTCCTTGAAGTTGAAATCTCTTTTCCCATTTCTCATTGTGGTGATGTTTCTCAAGCAAGCTTCCAGATGTTGCTTTTCCCCCATAGAAGTAGCATTACCCAAGGCTTTTTCGACTCCTTCGCAGACCCTTGTTACATTCGTTCAAACCTTCCTTGATTCCTGCTTCATCATTAGGAGTAATAAGTCCCAAAATGGAAGCAATGTACTTAATCAATTAGGCGAACATTTGTAATAAATTTGTTTGTGTACTCATGACCTCTCGAATTTTTCTTTTCCGGAGAGTTGTCGACACAAACACCAACACACTAGCATGGTGTTCTTCATTTTTTTTATTGTAATAATATTTTTTCAACTCGGGTCTCATGACTTTTGGCAGCATGCTGAATATTAACACCTCTTTGGTGTTCCTCTCACAATAACCATTGAATGACAATTTTCGATTGATTATCATGCCATCTTTACCCTCTTTTGGGAATAATACCAATGGTATTGGGTTTGAAAAGTTCCTCCGAAATACTTTATTACATGAAGACGCTATTGTCGTCGCCTCCATGAATGGTCATACGTTCGATTCTTTGAGCAACAATTCTCTGAATTTCAAACAGGCCTCTGTCAGAATATCCACATCTGAGAGAGTCAATGAATTTTACATTACCCACAGTCATGGAAATGAGTTTGGTGCCGCGCATAATGAAATCGGGAGTAAGGTTTGTCTTGGTGAGAATATAATTGAGGACAAACTGGTGATCGAACCCACCACCATTGTGATATCTTGCAAAAGATTTCCCCACAAGTATGGGACCTATTATTAGGTACAATTTTGGAACACTCTTCACAACGCTGTATTTGTTCACAAATACGGTGTTGCAAATGATTTTCAAGACACACTCGTCCACGGAAAGTTCTCTTGCAAGAATCGCATTTCACGGACAGCTCTTCACAAGAGCAAGATGGTGACTGTTGGCAACCAGGACACGTTTTATCACACCTGTGATCATGTTTGTTATTGAAAGGTATGTGGCAGGTGTCGCAATAATAATCGCAACAAAATGCGGCAGTTAACGAAACTATTACATTGTAGTGCCCCTCGTATACAGCAAGTTTAGCGTCTTTGTGGTCTCCGGTCCCTTGTACATTACATCACGACCCTTTGCTCCATATTGATAGACAGTGATTCGAAAATCATTAAGATGGGCCTGAAATTTTTGCAGCTCGGGTATGCCTGCGCCTTCTTCAGGTATAGAAACTCCTGCTTCTTCCATTAACTGAGTTGCTCTAGTATTTTTTAATTTTCCAATATTTCTATATACTTTTGTATAGTCGGGGTCTTTTTTCGACGAAGACCTTTGCTGTTACTGGCGCACGAGGTAGACACAAGTTGTCGTTGTTTTTAATTTGAACAATTCCACGTCGTTTAGCACATTCTTGATCAAAAGAATTGTACCTTGCACCTCGACCTTGTCCTTTAGGCATTTTAATAACTGTTGTAACACCCAAACAGAAAGTTTCCGTGTTTAACCCGGTCGAATTTGATTGATAAATTGATGATATTGTTTGCCAAACGTCGTCAAATTTTCACCTCAGGAGAAGAAAATGATTGATAGTTTTTAGTGAGAAGTAAGTTGGTGTGACTTTTTTATTAGGAATAAACCTTTTGTACGAGATGTTGTGGCTGTCGGAGCTTTTATCTGGCAGGGGTTTGTTGGTGGGAACTCCTTTTTTCACCCTTCCTATACTTAGTTTTATCATGGTTACACGGCAACGTACTAAGACTCCGGCTTATTCTGTAAGTACCTGAATTATTGGGGTATTTTTTCAACATTAATTTTTCTTGAAAAAGGTTTGTTGTTGTTAATTAACTTGTATAAATTTGTTCAAGAGAAATATTTTTTTTCAGATGAAATACAATGCTTTCATAGTTGTACTGACATTATTTTGGATGCTTTTTTTTTCAGCGGTTTGAATCCTCACTGATATGTCTAAAGACGTTGAAGTAGCTGAAGGTCTATTATGTAATATTTACCAATACCTTTTTTTACATTCATAATATTTATTTGATTCACACTAATTTCTCTCTTTTGTTACCTCTTTTTGAGGTTGTGTGTGTGTGACTGAATATACATACTGAGTTTTGCTCATAAAACTCTCTCACTTTCAGCCTCTATCCAAAAGGACCATGAAATAAGTCAACTACAAGCCGAGACCTGTGTGTGTAGACAATAATAGATGTGAAAAATTTGCAGCCATTTGATATTTTTTTTTAATAATAATAATATTTATTTATCATAAAATAAGTACAAACAAATACATTGTGTATAATGACAAACAGTAAATGACAAACAGTAAATAAAAGAGCGGTCCACAAAGGGATGAATCCCTGTGCCGCCTGTGCGTGGGTTAGCTGAGTATAATGTGTAGCATAAAAACATATACAAAGACAAAATCATACATAAAAAAAAACATATTACAAGTTTATTCTTTAGGGTAGTGATACAAATAATTGATTGAGTCGAATAGAATGTATTTACGTAATTATTTTTCTAGTCTTCAGAATAATATATATTTTTTCGGTCTATCAATTGATGAATTCTACATCGAGATATGGATTGAAGCCATTATTTAATTTTTTTTTTGAAGAGTTCAAATGAGTTCAGTTTCTTTATTGGTTCCAGAGTTTCGGCGTAAAGAATCGGGCTCAAATAAGTGAAGCATCTTTGTGATATTGTTTTATGTACTTTGGGTATTGCTGTCGTTTTAGTTCTGTGTCTTGTATTATATGTATGTTCTATCTGTTTCAAAGTATGTTTTTTTTTGTAGTGCCTAATAACAACATTTTGAAAGTATAATTTGCGTACATCGAATAATTTGCTCTCCAGGGGCCTGATTTTCAAATCAGGTAGACCTTCATATCGAGAGAGAATCGAATGTCTCTTTCTATTTCAAATGACATTTTCTCACAAGATAGAAAGAGACATCAAAATTCTCTCTACATGCGAAAGTTCACCCGATTTGAAAATCAGGCCTCTGGAATAATGTTTCTGTGGGAGTGTCATAACTTTTTTTGTAAATAATTTTCATTATCCATTTTTGAGTTATTTCTATCTTTCTCATATGAATTTTTGTTATACCACCCCACGCTATGATTCCATAGGACAGATGAGGTTGCACGAGTGCACTGTAAAGGATTTCTAAATATTTTGTATCTAATATATTTTTGAAGAATTTTATTGTACTGATTAGTGTCCTTAGTTTTTTGACTACGTTATCTGCATGATAGTTCCATTTAAAAAAACTATCGATAGTGATTTGATTTCATTTTTTTGTTTCATATGGATCGTGCTATTGAATATGTTAATGTCGAGCATTTGATATGTAGGTATCATATTTTGGTTACAAGCGAATGGCAAGTAAAACGTTTTTTCAGTATTAATAGTGCGTGTTCTGCTGTTGAACCATCTGATGATATTAGTAAAATCCAATTCAGCTATTTCTTTGAGGCTTTTCCATGATTCTGCTTTATACAATATGGCCGTGTCGTCCGCAAAACTGACTATCTCCCCAACAGATGATATCTTAAACAGGTCATTCACGTATATACTGAACAAGAGTGGTCCTAATACGGTTCCTTGAGGTACACCATAGCTCATTGATACGACGGAGCTCGAATTATCTCTTATATTCACTTGATATGTTCTTCCTCTCAGGTAACTCACCATCAAATCATAGGCAATCCCTCTGAATCCAATTCTCTCCAGTACATAGAGTAGTTTTTCATGGCATACCGTGTCGAAGGCTTTAGCCAGGTCCACGAATATGCATAATACGGGTTTCGACTCATCAAGTTGTTCATAGATTTTCGAAGTCGAATGAGCCATTGCATCATCTGTCGACTTACCCTGTCTAAATCCGAACTGTTTATCTGATAGTAATTCATTTTTTGTAAGATAATTTGAAATTCTTTTCTTCAGTATCATCTCTAGTATCTTTGCCAACTTACTTATGAGACAAATGGGCCTGTAGTTGACAACGTTATTTTTATTTCCTTTCTTATAGATCGGCTTTATGACGGCATGTTTGAAAGCTGTTGGAAACTCTCTGCATCGGATAGCTTTGTTGATCAAGAATGTTATGGGTTGTAATTTACCAATAGTTTCAATGTCTCAGATCTTAGACCATCTGGACCTGGGGCTTTCTTGGTCTTCAAATTATTTATGATCTCTCCGACTTCGGTCTCGTTAGTCTCTGAAATGTAGATTGACTTACTAAAATATGTGTCGGCGTTATTAAAACTTGGATCAGCGATTTTATTCTTTGCCAACGTTTCGCCTACTGTACTGTAGTGTTCAGCAAATGCGTTGGCAATTTCTCTACGATTATTTTTCATTTCTCCTGCAACTTCAATTTGATTTATTTCAGTTTCACTTTTGTTTTTGTTTTTTATATGTCTTAGACATTTCCATAAATTATTCGGTTGATTTGAGTTTTGTGTGATCTGTTTTTCATAGTATTCTGTTTTTGTTTTCAGTATGAGTTCTTTTAGTTTATTCTTATATGTTTTAAATTCTTTTTTGAGCTCTTCATTTTCGGGATCCTTTTGGAGGTTTTTGTAAAGTTTATTTTTTATTTTGACCGATTCAACAATTCCATTCGTTGTCCATTCCTTACGCTTTATGTCTTGATGTTTCAATTTTATTTTGTGCGTGCATAGTTCGATATGGAAAAACACATTTTCTCGATGGTATGTTGCTTGAATTTAAAACGGATATGATATACTATGATGCATTTCCTTTGTGTGTGGGAGTCTCAGATATATTTATGTACCGATAAATAATTTGTCCTCACACATCTCGTGTGCAAAACACTCTTGTTGAAAAACAATTTGAATTATCAGCTCTACAGCCACCGCCGGAAAACGCCTTTTCATTAATAAACACTGAAAAATCAAATTGAATCGTTGCGAAGCCACAAATATTATTGATTGTTGTAAAATTATTTCTGGAAAAATTTTCGATACGTAACAGCTGGGGCGTATCTCTTTTGTTGCATGTGTGTGATGCATTAACGGGAGCCATTTTTGCCGCGTGTGATGCTTGTTGGACGTTTTTTCAGGGTGCCATTATTGTTGGGTTCGATACTCTGACGAAGCGTTAGCGCTGTGTTAAGTGGTAACGGAAGCCATTTTTTGTTGCGTGCTGTGTCTTAGTTGGCATTAACGGGGGTCGTTTTTGTTTTGTGTGATGCTCTGAAGAAGTGTTAGCGCTGTGTTAAGTGGTAGCGGGAACCATTTTTGTTGCGTGCGATGCATTAGCTGGCATTAACGGGCGTCATTTTTGTTGCGTGCGATGCTTACGGGACGTTTTAACGGAACGTTGAACTTTCTTAGCGTTTTTTCACAGAGCGTGAAACGTTTTTCACGAAGCTAGAGACGTTTTTAATGAAACGTTAGACGTTTTTCACGAGGCTAGAGACATTTTTCACGAAGCGTTGGACGTTTTTAACGGAACGTTCAAAGTTTTTCGGTTTTTGTACGCCTGCCCAGTGTTCTGCAGCCTTAAGAAGACTCCTTTGCTGAGACTCGAAAGGATGCAGAACAAGGTACTTCGTATCATCACGAATAGTGATCGATACATTCGATTGGACGAGTTGCGAGATATGACAGGAATTAAAAACGGTCACTGATCATATTCGAAAATTGGCCTATAAATTCTTTAAGTTTTTCCTCCCGAAAAGCCCTCTAACACGTGGAATCACCGGCATTAGAGCGCATCATGGTCAGCACCTGAAACATGGGCTGATCTATGAAGTTTTGGATATTTTCCACGAAGTGGATTGAAGTATCCAAGCAACCTGACACCCCTATACAGGGTAAGAAATCTTTTAAGTTGTTTTTTTTCATTGTTTTTCCGACCTGTTGCCTTCGCCATATCTGACGCGTGACTATCATACCTGTGCCACATTAATTATCTTACGTTCTGACAACGCAACCTGCACACAAGCCCTTGGGCAGGAGGTGCGGTTTCATCCCTGATTGAGCAAAACTTAGCCGAACACAGCTAGAGAAGCGCATAAAATCAGCGCATACAGCTGCCTGACCGACCTCTCTCGGTTCTGTGTTGCTGTAAGGGGGTAAAAGCGGGCCGGACACCCACCGAAAGGGGGGTGGACGGTCCGTGGATACGCTTCCCGCTCCAGGACTCCATTTTAATATGTTGTCCCGTCCCTGTATAAAGTGTCCGTGAATGTTTGGCATTTTGTGTGTACTCTGTATTTTATTTATACATGTGTGCGTTGGATGTTCTGTATCTGTATCTGTAGAGTAGGGAGGGTGAGTATAGACCCACAGCACTTAGGCCACAATATGGCCCATTGTACATCCTCCCAAGGATTCGCCCTCCTAGGACATTGTCCATTCTGCCTTATCCAGGAAGGAGGACAGGTCACCAGGGGACATCTCCTTAATATCGGCAGGTGTAGGCCAAGACTCACCGAACACACACTCTCTTATCGACGATAGCTCCGGACATTCGCATAAGACATGCCTGACAGTTTCATCTTCCTGTTCACACATCCTGCATAGAGGTGTGTCCACTAGCCCCATAATATGGAGGTGTTTCCTTAGTTGACAGTGTCCAGTCAGAAATCCCACTATTAAACGTAGGTTCTTCCTGGTCATCGCCAAATATTTATTTGGATCCAGCTTCTCAGGGTCACCCAGGGTGATCCTGGTAAAACTGCATCCTTTGGTTTCATCCCATCTTTTGAGGGTTTGAGTATGGGTGTAACGTTTGGCTAGTTGTTGTAGCAATTGTCGAAGTCGTCAAGCCATGGGTGTCACCTGGTCCCAAAATGTTCATTCCAGCCGCCATCCTGGCCAAAGAGTCAGCAATGCGGTTACCTTTGCTCCTGTCGTGCCCTTTCACCCACCTTAGTACGATATTATTATCTACCGAGGCGTTAGCTAAATCTTGGTGGCACTCTAGTGCTAACCCTGAGATAATACGTTGTCTATTCAAGGTTAGTAGGGCTTGTCTACTGTCAGTGTAGATTATTATGTCTTTGCCAGAAATTCCTTTTCTGGTTAGCTCTTTTGTGGCGATTGAGATACCAGCCAGTTCTGTTTGAACCACGCTGGTATTTTTTCTCATTCCCCACTTAATCCTTAGGCTAAGTGATCTAGAGTAAACTCCACATCCTGATCCTTCTTTGGTTTTTGAGCCGTCTGTGTATATGCGTATTGCATTTGCAGCATCCGCCTCAGTGTTCTGTTTCATTTGTATTTTGTAGGGTTTATTAAACACAAACCTAGGTTCAATTGCGTCACTGACTGCCTGTAGCAGAGGCACCGCAGTGAGTGCCTCCCTCCACAGGCCCCGCCTCAGTTGACCCATTCCTACCTCGGGGTTTACACCAGCCGTGCGCAATCGTAGCATGGCCATTAGCGCAACCTCCTTGACGTGCAGGTCCAGAGGTGTCAGACCAGTAACTAATTCCATTGCTGCGGTTGGTGTTGTTCTCATGGCTCCTGTGATGCTCAGACAAGCCATTCGCTGTATTTGATATAGTTTTTTGATGGCCGTTGCTTGTAGAGTTTTCGGTCCCCATGCAATGGCTCCGTACGTTAGCATGGGACTTATTATTGCAGTGTAGATCCAGGTGACTACACGGGGCGAGAGGCCCCATGTGCGTCCCACTGTCCTCCGACACTGCTCATAGGCCACATATGCTCTTTTTGCTCTGCTCTGAATGTGCGAGTTCCATGTTAACTTCCTGTCGAGGGTAATACCGAGGTATTTCACCTCTTCAGAGAAGTTTAGTTTGCTTTTGAAGATTTCGGGGGGTTTCAAGCCCGATAAGCTTCTTTTCCTAGTGAAAAGGACCATCTCCGTCTTCTTGGGATTGATCGACAGTGAGTGTTCTTTACACCATGTTTCTATTGATTTGAGACCATCCTGCGCTCTATCACACAGTGTGTTCACAAATTTGCCGGTCTGCAGGATAACTATGTCATCTGCATATGCAATTGTGTAGAAACCATTACTGTTGAGGTGATTAATCAGGGTATCCAGGACTATGTTCCAAAGAAGGGGTGATAAGACCCCTCCCTGCGGACATCCCCTCATGACCAGTCCTCTCTCTCACAGTAATGTCTTCTACATTTATACTTATTGCTCTACTAGAGAGCATCTTGAGTATCCACTCTCCTACTACCAGGGGTATATTCCTGAAGTTAAGTTGCTGGGTGATTGTTGGGAAGGTCGTTTTATCGAACGCTCCTTCGATATCTATGAATATACCCAGGGTGGATTCTTTATTATCCAATGATCTCTCGATTCTGTCAACCACTTGGTGAAGGGCCGAATCAGTGGACCTTCCCGGAGTATATGCATGCTGATATGGATGAAGTGGATTGTGAACTAAGACTTCATCTCTTATATACCGCTCGCACAGCCTCTCCATTGTTTTCAAAAAGAACGATGTTATTTATTTATGTGGTGTACTTATACAACTCTGTGTTAGGTTTTAAGTTATATCTGTGACAAAAAATTCTATATTCTCTAGTTCATAAATTATTCTCCATGGTATAGATTTCAAATGTGAGTCAAATAATTGGTAATTCAAATTTCTGAAGTCTCTGGAGGTTACTAATCGCACTGTTGAAAATTCAGTTCTATATCTTACTGTGGCGAAAACAAGTTCATGATCACTCTCCTCTGGAATATGTTTCACTCCCACCTCTGTCACAATATCCTTATTTTATGTTAATACATAATCTTATAATGTAGCTGACTTATCAGGACCACAAACACTTCATTGGCATACTCGGTGGCTTTGCTGTTGCAATCGAGTAGATCAACGTTAAAATCACCTAAACAGATAATATTGTTGACGAGGGGTATTATTGTTGTGACTTCGGTTTCAAATGTATTGAAAAAATCCCGATAGTTTATCTGTGGAGGTTTGTAGATGACTCCAATACCAAGCATACTCGATTTTATTTTAACTCTAATCCAGACCTGCTCAATATCATGTGATGTTTGTATTAATGAGGTTTCCAATTCCGATTTGATATAAATGCCTACTCCTCCACCTCTACCCGCTCTATCAACTCGAAAAAACTTGTATCCATCAACATCGATAAAATCACTAGTAAAGTTAGTATTCAGCCAAGTCTCACTTACCCCTAAGATATCGACGTCAGAGGACAACATCAGATTCCTAACATCATCTATATGAAACTTTTCCTAGAGATCACCAAACTGATATTTTTGCACTCGACGCGCGTTTCGCTAACAAGGTTAGCATCTTCAGGAGAAGAAAATTGATACTATATGTGCAAACAGAGATCTCACATTCAGATGAGCACATTTGATTTTTTTATTCATTATGATCAACAACCAATTCAAGAGAAGAACATTTCCCAAAGAAGATGTTTGTAAGAATTTTCAAATTGTCCTATCCTATTCTATTAGATATAATTTCAAATATATATTCACACCCCATTTGTTGTTAATATAAAGTATTGTTATTCTTCGAGTAGCTAATACGAAAGCAATAAAAATATCCAATTGATGTATTCACAAAATGGAATAGAAGATAAAAAAAGAAATTCAAATAAAAATAAAGTTTTGTATCACTTATTAGCCATCCCCCTAATTATTTATAGCGTTTCAGTTTATGTGTGTTCATTTGCTTCATTTTCAGAATGTCCAGTATTAAGCAATAGAAAGTCATCTACAGTTGTTATCCGCGACTTTACGTCATTCACATTAGCATAAACAGTACCTTTCCAAGTCCAACAATTTTTCACTCCTAGCTTCGATCGCACTTTATTAAGCAACTCACAACATCTCTTTTCCATTTATTTACAAATTTAACAGCTATGGGCCGAATCTTTTTGTTTGTCGTCTGTTTTTTGCCGATCCGGTAGCAGTAGTTGATATCAAACTTCTTCTTGTAGATCTTCCTTCTCCTTCTCTCCCATACCATAAACCACAATAAAAGTGTTCGCTCGTTCCTGTTTTTGTATGTCTACCTCTTTCGCACTTGCAGCCACCTGGTTTTTTATTTCATTAATATCCAATCTGAGGGCATTTAAGGACTCTTGAAATTTATTTTCGAAGGCAGCAATAGTATTCATAGTCCAGACGGAATGTACATGCATTTGGACGACTTCTATTCAACAGCCGTGCCAAATCGCTAATTTTTTTGTAGGTAGTTTGGACCTCAAGGAATATAGTGTGAAATTTGTGGAATCGAGAAATGACGATTTCTGTCAAAAAAAAATTATTGAAGAAAACAAAAGACATATTTTGATGTTATTATCTTTGGAATAAACTTTATCGAAAAATGTTTCGTACAAAAAATGTGCGCCGTGATGAAATCTACAAAATAAGTCCTATGCAAAAATCACGTAGAATCATTAGTTTGGCGGTAAATCACTGTTAAACAAAAATTTTTCAAAAAAATTGTTATTGTATTCACGAGGTTTATCTATGAAGTACTGTCCTCAAACTCATCCACCATCTGGAAGAAACTCTCCTGAAGAGATACCGGTAAAGTTTATCCAGCCATGTTATATAGTTTAGCAACAATGACCGATTTTCGTAAATCTGGCGTGTCGCTATAGCATTTGTTCCACAAGGCCGAGAACGTGCAAAAAAATCATGGTGATTCTTTTCAGCATGTACATTCAGGATTTGAGTGAAAAAAATATTTTTAATTTTTTTTCAACATGTTTTTCGAATATGTAAGATTTTAGCTTATAAACAAATAGAAGGTACGCCTTATATATTCAAGTTATTTGAAATGTTCCTTAAGATTCCCGTAGGTCTTAGCGAGACGCGTAATTCAAAAAAGAAAAAGTTCCAATATCTTTATTCTAGGCCGAGATACAATACCTTTTACGTTTGTTTCATTTGTTATTTTTTAAATAAACATTTTCACGAAATTCAAGTTTTCAGGCATTCGTAATAGTGTTAGGCATAATATTTGATATTATAGAAACCGTTTCGAGCATTGATCTCATGGCAGATCATGATTGCATTCGGTCACTCGCACGCGAAATATACTGACGGCGGCCTCGGTCCAGCCGGGTGACGCGTGCTGGCCTGCTAGCCTCGCTCCAAGGCTCCTCTCGCGCGGCTTACTTAAGAATTTCCATATCTCCCTTATAAATTGTCGTAAACAAATGAATTTTTTTTTGATTCAACGTATTTTTTTCTCGTGAATTCAAAAATGTTCGTGAAAATCATTTTTTTTCAATACGTACCCCAAAAAATTGTTTTCAAATTCAATGTTGATGTTGGGTGGCCTATAAATAATCTTATATTTGAAAGGTGAGGAGAAAAAAAGTAAATTTGAATTCGTCCGAGATTTTTTTACTACAATTATCATCTACATACATTCTTACAAGTACCTTATGAAATACTTTTTTTTCTCTCCGGTTCATAGCTAGCGTTATCATCGTTATTTCCTACAATATTTTCATCGTCACTCAATGCAAACGTTACATTCTCCGTATCATCTATATCGTCTGGAATTCCGGAAAATTGTTCGTCGATTTCGTCATCGCTTAGAATTATTTCAGGTTCGATGACATTCGAACAATTTTGTCCGCAACATTTTTTGCACAATATTGTGCATTTCTCCCCTTCTTTTCGACACGCACAATTAGTTTGACATTTACTTGTATCGCAATCGCAAGAAATGATTTCCAATAAATTGGCCGGAATTGGGTATTTTTTACAAGTGATCGGCACCAACATACTATACTGTTGCTTCTTTTCCACCCCCATTGCATTGAATCCTTTGAACAATCGCCTTGCCATTGGCACACTCGTAAATAAGTGCGAAGCGAATGTTCATCACATGCCTCAGCGGTTGGGGGAAGACAGCTTAAATTGAACGTACTTTTAAGGGTTGACTTCGTAAAACATAAGTACCGAAATTCATCAAAAGAGAAGTTATCATTTTTTCGTGCGCCATATAGCGTCATAACGATGTTCTGTCCGGCTGCCTGTATCGAACTTCTCCTGATATACGACACCTTATCCACGCTTTTACAGGCTGTGACACAACGTCTTCGCTGTACAAGCAGGGAAAAGCCAAACTGATTAAACTTTTGAGGAGTGACCGTAATTATCTCAAGAGAGAAGCTAGTATTTTCAATGATCCAAATGCGTTGAAAAGTTCGTATGTAGATGATAATTGTAGTAAAAAAATCACGGACGAATTCAAATTTACTTTTTTTCTCCTCACCTTTCAAATATAAGATTATTTATAGGCCACCCAACATCAACATTGAATTTGAAAACAGTTTTTTGGGGTACGTATTGAAAAAAAATGATTTTCACGAACATTTTTGAAATTCACGAGAAAAAATACGTTGAATCAAAAAAAAAATTCATTTGTTTACGACAATTTATAAGGGAGATATGGAAATTCTTAAGTAAGCCGCGCGAGAGGAGCCTTGGAGCGAGGCTAGCAGGCCAGCACGCGTCACCCGGCTGGACCGAGGCCGCCGTCAGTATATTTCGCGTGCGAGTGACCGAATGCAATCATGATCTGCCATGAGATCAATGCTCGAAACGGTTTCTATAATATCAAATATCATGCCTAACACTATTACGAATGCCTGAAAACTTGAATTTCGCGAAAATGTTTATTTAAAAAATAACAAATGAAACAAACGTAAAAGGTATTGTATCTCGGCCTAGAATAAAGATATTGGAACTTTTTCTTTTTTGAATTACGCGTCTCGCTAAGACCTACGGGAATCTTAAGGAACATTTCAAATAACTTGAATATATAAGGCGTACCTTCTATTTGTTTATAAGCTAAAATCTTACATATTCGAAAAACATGTTGAAAAAAAATTAAAAATAGTTTTTTCACTCAAATCCTAAATGTACATGCTGAAAAGAATCACCATGATTTTTTTGCACCTTCTCGGCCTTGTGGAACAAATGCTATAGCGACACTCCAGATTTACGAAAATCGGTCATTGTTGCTAAACTATATAACATGGCTGGATAAACTTTACTGGTATCTCTTCAGGAGAGTTTCTTCCAGATGGTGGATGAGTTTGAGGACAGTACTTCATAGATAAACCTCGTGAATACAATAACAATTTTTTTGAAAAAATTTTGTTTAACAGTGATTTACCGCCAAACTAATGATTCTACGTGATTTTTGCATAGGACTTATTTTGTATATCTCATCACGGCGCACATTTTTTGTACGAAACATTTTTCGATAAATCTTA
Source organism: Zygogramma bicolorata (assembly GCA_032362365.1). Lineage (NCBI taxonomy): Eukaryota > Metazoa > Arthropoda > Insecta > Coleoptera > Chrysomelidae > Zygogramma > Zygogramma bicolorata. Next base: position 148,172 of record JAVJAQ010001632.1, read on the forward strand.
TTCCAAAGATAATAACATCAAAATATATCTTTTGTTTTTTTGAATTATTTTTTTTTGACAGAAATCGTCATTTCTCGATTCCACAAATCTCACACTATATTACTTGAGGTCCAAACTACCTACAAAAAAATTGGCGATTTGGCACGGCTGTTGAATAGAACTCATGTATTAGTCCACTGGCCTATCAGGAGATGACTTACGTTGTCATTATTGGCAGGATTTATTTGGGATCTCAGATCATTCAAGACTGGTCGATACCAAGAGACAAACATGAAGTGAGGAGTTTCCTAGGTTTCTGCACCTACTACCGTCGGTTCGTAGAAGGATTTGTTTATATTGCGGCACCCCTACATAAGTTGGCAGAAGATCGAGTCAAATTCGTCTGGTACAACGAAAGTGAACAAGCATTTGGGAAACTGAAAGTTGCTTTATGTTCCAGCCCCATTTTAAATTTCCCACGACAACGAGGCCTGTTTATTTTGGACACAGATGCCAGTAATAATGGTATTGGAGCCGTACTATCACAAGAGCAAGAAGGTCAGGAAAAAGGATTTGAGTTCTACAGCAAGCCAGAAAGGAATTATTGCGTAACAAGAAAAGAGCTACTGGCAGTAATCAAAGCCGTAGACCACTTCCACAAATATCTGTGCGGCAGAGAGTTCCTCATCAGAACAGATCATGCAGCTCTGAAGTGGTTACTCGAAATGCAGACTCCTGAAGGACAAGAAGCAAGGTGGATTGAAAAGTTGAACCAGTATCACTTCAGGATAAAACATCGACCAGGAAGATTGCATAACAATAACGCAGATGCCTTGTCCAGAAGACCTTGTTCGGATTCTTGTAAGCACTGTGAGCGAATTGAACGTCACGAATGAATCAACCAAGTGAGATTGATAGTAGACGACAATTAGACCAGAGCAAAAATGCGACAAGACCAGGAGAGTGATCCAACCGTTGCAGAATTTTTGAAATGGAAAGGAAATGGAGCGGAAAGACCCACCTGGAAGGACATCTCGATCGATCACCAACGTTCAAAGCATTGTGGGCACAATGGGATTCCTTGATTGTTGAGAATGGCCTGCCAAAGTTGGCTTGGGAGTAGGCCGATGGCAAGAAAGTAAGTTCACAACTGGTTGTGCCTATGTCGAGATGTAATGCTGAGCATTTTTAAGTGAACTCAATATAAGTATACGCACCCTGTATGCGAGTTTCATTCAAACGTATGGGAATTTCATTTGAGATTTTTCTCTCACGAAATATTCATGAATAAACCATATAAGATAATCGGTGGACTAAACAAACATTCTCTCAGAATCAGCCCGACGAATGGTTCCATTCATCCAGCGTGGGCGAGTTTGCACGCTGTGAAAGATTTGCGATTTTTGCAATATTTGCAAAAATGAGAGTGGACGAGAAAAGGTCGCTCTTAGGGAGTTGAACGGGATTCGCGCTAGAAATAAGATCGAGAGATCTGAGCGAGCGGGAATCGCGCGTTGAGCGCGGGAGGGATTCGTCGTCCCTCCCAAAGTTATGGGATCGCGTCTCAAGTCACGGGGGTAGAAGTTAATTACAATCAGTAAAAATAAGAATATTAGTAATTCGTGTGCAAAGTGCCATATCTTGGAATACCAAAAAATCTATGGAATGGAATGGAAACAGTCATGCAAGATAGACAGAAGACTTGGTATGTCAATTTTGATGTGTGTTAACGTAAATAACCATTTTATTCACTTTCGCGAAGAGAAACCATCATTAATTTTATATCTGTTGTTTGAATCACAAGTTGAGAAATCTTTCTGACTTTCTCTGACATCGAGTAGCTATTGGGATGGGCCGTAGGGCGGCCTATAATATACAATTAGCCATTAGGGCAAATTTAGAGACATTTATTGATATAAGTACCTACATCAGATTTTTGTGTTCTGAGTACACATTTTTTCTGTTTGTGGAACTTGCATTATTCTTATGCATAGAGAAGACCATTGCCGGTCTCAGTTCATTTTTCAATATTTTGATTAAACTAAATAGTACGGTACATGTCATTTTTTTTGTTATAAATTGTTTTCACTGCATATTTCTTTTGTTATATATTTTTCTCTAATCTATTTTGTAAGTTCCTATTTTCATTTCGTTGCTAATATATTGCTTAAAGTTACCAGAGGATTTCATTTCCTACAAGCCGCCCTATTTTCAAATTTCAGAGTATACGAGGAAGCAGAAATTAAACCCTAGGTTTCTCACTAAAGACCCTTTCTTCGTGCAAAGGGCCAAATTCATGTTCCTTTCGGAAATTGCCTTGACATCCAAAATTTGACGTGGAGAAATCTACGTCTGGTGACAGTCGCTGCCTTAATGAATTCAAAAGCATTTATCCAATTATTCCATCTAGTAACGTGCAGAGGGATTGTAATCTGTTGAAATAGAGGTACAGTGTTAGAAAGAAAATATTGAGGGATTATTGTGGGTACCTAGAAGAGTAATGAAAGTAAAACAACAATAACAAACCCTACCGGTCGTTACATTCTGGTGACAGCGGTGGGATTTTTGTGAAAACTTAGGGTTGAAATTTCATTATTTTGAGTGGAATTTTTGTGATAATTCAGGAGGAAAAATATCACTTAATTTGGTGGAAAAATAGTATATATGAAGAACGAAGATACGTTTAATTTGTTTACAGAATTTTTCAGGCAGTTTGAAGTAGTATAAGTTTAAAGTGCCACTAGGATTTTTGTTGAAAAGAGATATCGAATGGAGAATTTAAGTGAATAATAGGACACGTTTCAAGAGCAAGTAGCGTTCCGTCGGAACATATTCGAGCGAATTCAGTTTGTTGAATTTTTTGAGACACATATGAAAATGGGATTTGATAATCTTTCGAATAATTCAGCGTAAAGAAAGAACTATTGAGTTATTTGAAAATTAAGTTGATTCAGTAAATAAGTATTTACTAGAACGAGGAATTGGATAGGTATTCACTATCACAAAGAATAGTGCAGGAGGGAATATTGTTTACCGGAAAGTTTTGTGACACTTATGGGTTGTCTCAGAAATAATAGCCATATTTTTATCGCGAAGAATAACGTATAGAGAGATATTGTTTTCCGGAGAGTTGTGTGACACATACAGGTTGTGTCAATATTTTGCACTGGCGTCTGTTGAATGTAGTTCAATACCCGTCGAGGTACTTGCCAGGGGAGTAGTTGTTTTTCGCCAGATGATCAGTAAATCATGCCATTGTAAGGGTTGCTGAGACTTGCTTAGAAGTATATAGGTCAAATGTGTTAATTAGAAAAATGAATCTTGAGAACCGATTTTTATACATTTGAGATGAGGAATACTAGCGAATAAATTTACCTGTGGCACTCTGAACATTCGTTTTCGTGGTATGTAAAATTAATATTGAATATTCTAGAAATTCTGAGAACATTGGTTGGGAATTTCATTATTGTTCTGTTTTCAATAAATGCTGGAAAAGATAATCATAGGAATAAAACATTTTTGTTGATAAATAGAAAATAGAATTTCTATTGTTGTGAGTTTTCATTCAGTTGTAGTGAATATAATTACGGAGTAATGATTTTTTGTGTGCTCATGAAGTTGATTTGAATTTTTGTATTTAGTTTGGAAGTAAATATAATCACCGAGTGAAGTAAAAATAATTTTTTTGTGCTCATGAAGTTGATTTGAACTTTTTCATTTAGATGGAAGTGAATATAATAGAGAGCGAAGTAACGATAATTTTTTTTTTGTAGTGTTTATGAAGTTGATTTGAAGTTGAAAATAGTTGAAAGAATATAAAGCGATAAAAGTTATTTGAAACAAGGGTAGAGAAAAATTTATATAGTTGAAGGATTATATCACTGTTGCCCGAAGTTGAAAATTTTGAAATAATTCGTGGTCATGTAATTTCGTGATGTTATTTAATGAAAAAAATACTGCTTCAGACTGCATTTCAGGTATAGAAAAAGAAGCTAATAAAGGTAGGTGGATATGCTTTTTTTTGGGATTTTATTTTTGAAAATGGCCATCTCTTCCCAAAATACTAACACAATTTCGACAAGAAGATCCAGCTAGAAAGAAGACAGCAGGAGCATATTTTCGTATTTGCCTACAAATGAAGTGACAAAGCGTCCGCTTGGTATATGGATAGCAAATTCTGGGCACGAAGTAAAAGGCCTTCCAAAAATCTGGGTAGATTCATACATAAAATAACAAATAGAAGTGAAGAGAAAAATTTGTGAAATTTCGTTTCACAAAGGTAATAAAAATAAAAGGGGATTTGTGATTTAAATTGCATCAGTTGAAGGTATTTTTTGAGGCGTAGCTTCTAGATAATTCAAATTTTTCTATAACATATACAAGGTGATTGGAAATATTTTGTGCGTGAGAAAAATAGCTGATAATTTTTTTGTAAATTGAATTGCATCGGTTGACAGTATTTTTGAGAAGTAACTTATTAACGAATTGAATTTTTTTTTATGAAATATACGGTGTGATTTGAAATATTTTGTCCAGGAGAAATATAGCTCGTGTTGTCTTTCTGCTAAGACTTTTTCCGAATACTGAAAATTATGAAATCATTTTATACGAGGTGGAAATATATTTTTTTCGCGAAGTAACAAGAAAAGGGTAGGGTAATTTTCTAAATAATTGGAGTCAAGTAAATTTTTTTTTATTCAAGCAACTTTCATTGAATTCGATACATTGAAAATTTTTTTGAGAAAGACCGTAATGAGACGTGACCATAAAGGGGGAAGAAAATGGGTAGGAGATTTTTTTTTAGGTTTCCGCAGCAGAGAGAGCTGTTGAGAGCACGCTAGAGCGATGGGACGTGGCTCAAAATTTTTGTTTTTCAGGAAAGCGGCCAGAGGAGAAAGACGGTAGCTGAAGTAGGCCGATATACAGCGCGATTAGAGGAGTCGGACTCTAATTTTGCGAAGCGAACCATGTCAAGGGGTAACATGGATAACCGCCGGTCCTCCGAGTGTCACGCTAGAAAACTGCAAGACAGCCTAGGTGGCAACATTTGCCCTCAACACAGAGTGTTGGTAAGGAGCAGTTTAGTAAGCGGTTAAAAGTATTTAGTATTATGTGCTGTACTCACCTCCGAAGCCAAACCGACTACTGAGGACAAATAGTACCAGTTTTAACTGATGAGGCCAATGCGAGAGTGATATAGGTATTTTTTATAGGCTCCAGGAAAGCGAGAGGACAACCGCTGGGAGAAAGCGATGTGTTTTAATAACCTTGTCGGGGACAAGATGAATGGGGATATTCAGCCGAGAGTAGTTGAATTTTTTTTTCAGAGAGCGGGGGACAATCGCTGGAAGAAAGCGAGATGTGTAATAGCCTTGTCGGGGACAAGATGAAAACGAGATGTTTAGTAGCCTTGTCGGGGACAAGATGAAAGAGCAGCAGTCTAAGGATAAGTTGGAGCCCGAAGGGAGGCCAAGTTGGAAGCCGCTAGGAGGCGCAGTTATGTGAGGTTCTAGAAAGATTTTTTTTATAGGAGGTTTGGTGCCCGAAGAGAGGCCAATTTTGGAGACGCCGAGGAGGCGCAGTTTTGGAAAGACATAGAGAGAGGCATTGACAGGCGAATTTTCCTTTGCGAGTTTTCTGTTGGAGATATGTTGTGCGAGTTGTTTTTCTGTCGAGAGCGATATATTGTTCGACGAGTTCTAGAAAGATTTTTTTTTTGTCCATTAAGGTAGTTTCACCACCAACCAATTTCCCATGAGTGAGATATCGAAGGCAACGCCTACCAGGTATTTATACCTGACTGGGAAAATCATCAAAATCATTTTATTTTGTATCAGAGGTTATTGTAATAGTTTAATTTTTTTTGTAGGATAGAAGTTCTTATTTCATATAGTTAAACCTTTATTTTTTTCTCGTTATAGACTATACTCATACATTGTAATGTTTATATGTACATAAATCCTGCGTAGGTTATGTTACTTAACTTTAGATGCCCTATCCGAGATAAGACTTAGATAGGTTAAGAATTTATATAATCAATTTCGTTGTTTTTTTTTGGAAATTGGGAATAAGGAAAGACTTTTTCATAAACATTCAGAAAAAAAATGTTTACGTGATACGCCTACGATCGAAAGACTTATAAGAAGACGACACGTCAACATGGGGGACCCTGTATGAGGTCATCGTCATCAGCACGGGGGTAACCTTGCTCATGATCGCCGGATTTCCAATCCAGGTGAAGTTGTTCCAGTTCAACGGCGGCGAGTAAAAGATCGAAACGTCGACCAAGTGAATCGCGCAGTTCGCGAAGTGCTCGGAAACTCAGACTATGTAAAATCGAGTCGGGCAAGTAAAAGTATTTCAGTTTTGATAAGTCGCGCCTGTAGTACAAAAAAATACGCGAGTAATCCAATTAAGCGTTTTTGGGGAACTTTCAATTACGTACCACTTGAGATCGCAGAGTGTCATTCTGCTAACCAGTTACCAGGGGAAGGAGAGATATAGGCATTAGTGGCCTACCAGTTTCAGCACCATGGAAGGAGTAACCCAGTCGCAGATAACATATGTGAAAGGACAAGGATGTCCTAGGCATGTACCAGTAATGTCGCCTGACAGGCAGTCAGTTTGGTTTTAACCCTTAGTTGTGGGGTAGCAGTATCAGCCGTATATTGGCCAAAATCCCGCAATAAAAAATTCTGGCACCGTGAGCCGGACGTTGCAGAAAATTTTAAACGTTTTCACTCTGCAAATTCGTATAGACTTTGATTTCCCCTAATAGACTTTCTTTTGGTTAACGCGAATTAGTGCGTGTAGAGTCCAAATAAACGCTTTGGACAACTATAGAGCTCATTGTCATAGGCTCTAAAGTCGACTGCAGTAACGACGGCAGCCGAGCAGCGGCGTCGAGAGCGTCGAAGTCCTGGGTTTCCCGGTATCATGAAATAGGTTACTCTCATTGTCATCCAGCGTGGGCGAGTTTGCACGCTGTGAAAGATTTGCGATTTTTGCAATATTTGCAAAAATGAGAGTGGACGAGAAAAGGTCGCTCTTAGGGAGTTGAACGGGAGTCGCGCTAGAAAGAAGATCGAGAGATCTGAGCGAGCGGGAATCGCGCGTTGAGCGCGGGAGGGATTCGTAGTCCCTCCCAAAATTATGGGATCGCGTTTCAAGTCACGGGGGTAGAAGTTAATTACAATCAGTAAAAATAAGAATATTAGTAATTAGTGTGCAAAGTTTATTCACTTCTGGGAAGAGAAACCATCGTTAATTTTATATCTGTTGTTTGAATCACAAGTTGAGAAATCTTTCTGACTCTCTCTGACATCGAGTAGCTATTGGGACTGGCCGTATGGCGGCCTATAATATACATTCAGCCAGTAGGGCAAATTTAGAGACATTTATTGATATGAGTACATCAGATTATTGTGTTCTGAGTACACATTTTTTTCTGTTTGTGGAACTTGCATTATTCTTATGCGTAGAGAAGACCATTGCCGGTCTCAGTTCATTTTTCAATATTTTGATTAAACTAAATAGTACGGTACATGTCATTTTTTTTGTTATAAATTGTTTTCACTGGATATTTCTTTTGTTATATATTTTTTTCTAATCTTTTTTGTAAGTTCCTATTTTCATTTCGTTGCTAATGTATTGCTTAAAGTTACCAGAGGATTTAATTTCCTACAAGTCGCCCTATTTTCAGATTTCAGAGTATACGAGGAAGCAGAAATTAAACCCTAGGTTTCTCACTAAAGACCCTTTCTTCGTGCAAAGGGCCAAATTCATGTTCCTTTCGGAAATTGCCTTAACATCTAAAATTTGATGTGAAGAAATCTACGTCTGCTGACAGTCGCTGCCTTTATGAATTCAAAAGCCTTTAGCCAATTATTTCATCTAGTAACGTGCAGAGAGATTGTAATCTGTTGAAATAGAGGTACAGTGTTAGAAAGAAAATATTGAGGGATTATTGTGGGTACCTAGAAGAGTAATGAAAGTAAAACAACAATTACAAATGTATGCATAGAGAAGACCTACCGGTCGTTACAGAGAATAGAGGATGTATTGTTTGAGATTATTTGTGGTAAATCAGGTGGACATGTAGGAGTTAACAAGACCTTGGACAAAATACGGCAAAGGTTCTACTGGATCCGATGTCGAGAAGATGTCGAGAGATGGTGCCGAAGATGCCCAAGATGCGAAGCAAGCGATGGTCCTAGAACAAGATCAAGGGGCGAGATGGAACAATACAATGTTGGTGCTCCCTTCGAAGGAATTGCCATCGATGTAGCTGGACCGTTCCCGATGACGAATGATGGCAACAAATATGGGGAGAGTGGGTAGGAATGGGTCATTTTTTACTTGAGAGTCGCCAGCTCTCTAACGATCGACTTTAATAATCAGGTATTATACACAATTTTCTGATATGGAGATGTGCTACTCGTACTTGACTACTTTTTGGAAATATTATGAAAGCATTGGTACTGGCAAATATAAATGTCTCCAAATGTCGGAGTGAAACATTCCACCCACACTCAGGTGGAATGGGTCAATGCGCAGGAGGAATGGGCTATAATTAAAACCACTCTGGTCAAGGAAAAAATAAATGCTTTATTAAGAAAACTTTGTTAGGCAAGAATATTCAATTTAATAATAATCTAACGCAGATTTGTAAAGTTGTTCAAGTCAATGTCAACGTAAAGGATGGAGAATAGCCTGCTGCTTCCACCGGATTTGATAGGTGACGGGAGTTTTATCTTGTTTTTGTATATTTGTTATATCCGGGACAGTGGGAAAAATAAAGCCGGTTCCTTTTTTTCTGAGGAAATTAATTTCATATTCGTCGTCCACCTCTTTTTCCATTCGCCCTACATAATGCACAAGGGTTGTTTTTGTACAAAATTCAATCAACAGAAAATCTCCCCTTCTCACCATTTCAGCGGGATAGTCAAAATCAGGATTAGAAACTGAACCTCCACTGGAATCATCATCTGCTTCAAATGATTCTGGTTCACTTGTGCTTTCATCTAAAAACACTAACTTTGATGTTGATGAGCTTGGTACTCCATTATCAGAATGTATCTGAGAGTTTGGATTTTCTAAAGGGCGGTCGGCTATTGAAGCCATTAAAAAGTCTTCTGAGAAAATGTTTCTATTCAAAGGCCATATTCCAGTTCGGTGAATGCCACTCATAAAATTGGTTTTGCTGAAAGCGTGAATGAAGGCTTTGTGGGACAATTCAGCAATATGATAAATTGTGATTGGTTTTCCTGGATTAGTTGCCATAAAACCATCACACGCTTGATTATATTTAGTCTTCATTGGTCCATATATTGTCACATCTAATGGTTGAAGCCGTTGACTTGAATGTGGTAGAAAAGTTGTAAGGTGGACGCCTGCACCCCTTGCTGCTAAAATAATTTCAAAAGACACATGGCTGTCAAGGTTATCTAAAAAAGGAACTGCAGGCCTTTCTTGGGAACACCTGGCATGCTGAATAAAGTGATGGAAAACTTTCACAAAATGCTTCGCTGTCATCCACCCACTCGGATGTCCCAGGATTAAACTATTCGGAGGTGCAGAATGTCCTATAATATCAAGATTTCTTTGTCTGGGAAAAATATATGCAGGTAGAACCCGAGTTTCTTGCTGCGTTTAAAAAACAGCACATGGTTACTAATTGACCTCTTTCTCCTGAGGTAATTTGTCCAACTTGTTTTAACCCTTTTTCCGCCAAAACTTTTTGTGGTTTGTGGACAGTAGTTAAAGCAGTTTCATCACAGTTCCATATATCTTCTGCAGAAAATTCACAGCGCACATAAACTTGTTGAACATTTTCAAAAAAATGGTCAACGTTGTATTTATTGAAGCTAGTGGATCTACTTAAGCTAGTAGCTTCTGGAGTTCGCATGCCTAGACGAGGATTTCTTCGAAGGAAAACAAATAGCCACTCACGCCCTGCCTTTTTTTCATCGTTCCATTTTTCGGGAAAGTTAATGTTTAATCCATTGCATATTTATATGCAAATTTTCTAGTATCCGTGGAAGTAAGTCCGTAATGCATCTTCGAGCACTTCTGGAGGTATTTAACCATCCTTTTCTCTTGCTCTGATGTGAAAATTTGCCTAACTGATAAATTTGGTTTATGTTCAAATGTTTCGCAATCTGCAAGGGACTTTGCTCGTGCGACATGTCTTTGTAATACAGAAAAAGAAATAGTGTAATTTCTAGACACCTCTCTTATAGAGGAACCACTTTTAACTTCTTCCACTGCAGCTTTAATTTCATCAGGACTCTTTCTGACACGTTCTGTCTTTTTCATCCAAATCCTGGGCATCTCTGCATAATTGAGAAACAGGAAATCAAAATGCATAATATACTATATCGACAGCAGGAGGAATGGGTCAGACCCAAACCTCCTGCCGGCAGGTGACTCGTTCCTCCTGCACATATCTCCCTAACTATTAAACACGTCTCATGAAAAATTGAGCTTGAATTAAATTACTCTAACAGTAGTATTGAGTAGTGAAAATTATATGCGTTTTAAAAAAATACACGTTGAATCACTGGAAAGCGTGCATCGACTTTATGGCGCCAACACTCACGTGTAATAATGCGTACACTAACTGCCACCTTTTGGTCAATAGGCGTCAAAAAATGAGTGCGCTATTTAAAAAATATTCTAAACGACTCATTCCTCCTGTGACCCATTCCTACCCACTCCCGTATCTTCGTTACCATCGATTATTTCAATAAATGTGTTGAAGCTACGCCTTGCCTAATCAAGAAGCATCCACAGTTGCAAGAGTCCTGGTGGACAACATGTTTACAAGGTTCGGAGTGCCAATGGAGATACATTCCGATCGAAGAAGAAATTTCGAATCTGATTTATTCAGGAAATTTTGTGAATTGATGGGAATTAGCAAGACCAGAATAACTGCCCTCCACCCACAGTCTGATGGCATGGTCAAGAGGTTCAATAGGACTATGGAAGAACATCTTTCCAAAGTAGTGGAAGAGCATCAAAAAGACTAGGATCGACATCTTCAACTATTTTTGTGGCCTACCGGGCAGATGTGCACGATTCCACAAAGATCACTACAGCCAGTATCATCTTTGGGAGAGATCTTCGTTTACCCTGTGACTTGGTGATCGGATCCCCAAGTACTGAGGAAAAAGAGGTTTAGGATTATGCGGATGAACTGCGAGACAGCCTGATAAGGGGTTCACGAAATTGCAAGAAGAAGATTGAAGATTACTAGTTGCAGGATGAAGGCTCGATATACGATCTCAAGGCAAATACTGGTGGATTCAAAGAAGGAGATCGAGTTTGGCTGAACAACCCTCGTCGTAGAAAAGGAATTTCTCCCAAACTAACACCATGCTGGGAAGGACACTATTCGATAGTCAAGAGAATAAATGACGTGGTGTAAAGGATTCAACGTAGCCCCAGAGCAAAAATGAAGGTCGTTCACCTAGAAAGACTTAACGTTACAATGGGCATAATGACGTATTGTTTGATCGGGACGAACAAAATTGAGAGGGGGATAATGTTACGAAATGTCCTGGCGCCGGCCCTGTCGCCCATGGATGCTCATATATTGGTATGATGGTTCGAGGAAAGATTGTACCTGCGTAATCGGGGCTCACCCAGAATATTCGATTATAGGGATTTGTCTGGAGGATTCTCCACTGTATGAGCGGCTATATAAACGGGAGCCGCTCAGTGCGACGGCAGATTTTTTAGTACAGAGAGTTTTAGTGCCGAGCATTGGAAAGTTAGCGGAGCAATTTAAGCGATTGTATTGTATTGTGTTGCGATAGAAAGTTGTAATAAAAGTAGTGAAGTGTTGTTTGGAGTTTTGATTAAACGAACTCAAAAGATAAATCGTACAAATATAATCAAAGTTAAGGGTATCACATTAAATTATAACACACATAAACAAGCGAGTTTTGAAAAACTCAGAGATATGATCCTAAGTGACACACCTGACGAGTATATAACAGCAAAGAATATTTTAAGGATTCTTGACCACTCCGTTATCACCAAAGAAGTAACAAAAGTCTTCCGACCCAACTTCACCAAACGTAAACGTATTGACAATTTCGATTCTGTACCTTAATTCTGGTTATAAAGAACTTAAAAAATCCCCCCCCCCCCTTACCCAAAAGACGAATCAATGGACCGTCTCTATTGATTTAGAGATCAGTGTTCGTGCTGTCAATAAAACTCGAGACTCTAGACGAATTAATGAACCGTCTTTATTAATTTAGAGATCAGTGTTCGTGCTGTCATAAAACTCGAGGCACTATAGACTCGAGACGAATTAATGAACCGTCTTTATCAATTTAGAGATCAGTGTTCGTGCTGTCAATGAAACTCGAGACTCTAGACGAATTAATGAACCGACTTCCTTTATTTAGAGATAAGTGTTCGTGCTGTCAAAAAAGTCATTCGAGAAAAAGATACCACCAGGTGTTTTGTGTTTTGTTCAAATATTGTTGATTTTTTCCTTGACTTTTAATATTTTCGACATCGTCCTGTATGTTTATTCCCACAAACATTTTCCTGTAAAGAATTTTTGATGATACCACCCTGTATGATTTTTCTCACCAATATTTCCTTAACTGCTAATATGATATCTTTCATATTTTTACGCACCAACCCACATAGCAATCAAAAGCATATTCATAACTCGAGCACATGCTGAGGATATGTTTCAACTCATATATATTCCCCAAATAATATCCCTAGTATATTCCCAGCATAAGTACTTTACTGCTATGAATGTTCTTTTCATCATATCTGTCTAGGAATATTGTAGCATATTCTAGGGATCTTGGGACACATTCCCGTAAATACTTCAAAGAATATTTGTTTCAAAAAATACGTACATAACAATTCAACATTCACATTTTTGTGAACTAACCACTCAAATCAACCCCGTAACCTTACTTTTCAGAATCTATATTACATTCTAATACAGTTTCAACTTGACTTTTAGTACAAACTGGATAGGTTGAAATCCCAACTGTTGGTACTTCGTTAAAATCTTCCTGGCAGCACTGCATGCATGCATGCGTGCGTGGCGTGGCAAGTCGCAAGCTAAGCTTCCATTTTCCAAGCTTTTTGTTCTTGTTGAAATTGAATGTTATCCACAATCTGGTTACCAGTTAAATTGTTTATTTTCAAAGAAGACATTTTATCAGTGTGTGTTCAGTGTTCTCTATTGTGGATTGTGCATATTCGATACCGATAGTGAAGTGTGGGGAAGTTATCGAAAAAAAAAGTTAGGTTAGGGTAAGCTTTCTTCACGGCTCTTTTTATCCATAGAATAATATCTTGTATATCTATTTTAGATGCTGTTCAATGTAATGAGAGAACACAAAATGCCTGTGAAGATGAAATTATCCAAGAAATAAAGAGATGGTTAGCTAAAGCTAAAGAACGGGTTAAAAATGAATTGAAGAAAACTGAGATGAGGTGAGTTTTGAATTTTGGACCCTACCACTGTCCCAGTATACCTACATGTTCCAATGGAATATCTCATAAACCAGAAGTGATTTCCGATATTTACATTGCTCAAAGCAATATGTATAATTATCTATATTGATTATTCAGAATTTTAAATTTTCATTATTTCAAATAAATGAAATATTCCATTGTAACATGTATACCGGGACACCCGGTATATTGTTCTAATCCATTATATTTTTAGGTCCCAAAATCAGTAGCGTTCCCAGGACACTGAAATAGGATAAAAAACAATAACATGTGAATAAGAATTTCTTAGTTTTTCATAAATGTTTTAAAAGTATTTGAAGTCTTTTGTTTGAAGATAATCAAGGTTGGCAAGAAACTAACTACTAGAACCTTTAAGGATAATGATGTTGCATCTCCTAAAGTCCCTCACCAAAATATATATTCATCTTGGACATATCCAGTTTGCACATATAGGGTATATTGAGCATATATATAGCATATGCTATGTTGGTGATATAGGTATATTCTGAGGATATTTGAATATATTCAGGGTATATATTTCAATCATATACGTAGCATATACTACTTGTGGCCAAAAAAATATACCTAGCATATTCTCAGCATATAGTAACCATATTCTGTGTATATGCTAGGGATATAATCTCAATATTCTTATGCGTTTAGGAATATGTTCAGCACATACTTGGTATATAATTTTGCTATGTGGGAACTCTGTATTATTTTTCTCAGTGATGTTTTTCAAAATTTTTCCATATTTTTCCACCCTGTCTGATTTTCCCTATTAATATTTTCTTATATGCCGTAAAGAAATTTTGACGACATCACCCTGTATGATTATTATCACTAATATTTCCTTTACGCTTAATATTTTCGACATCGTCCTGTATATTTTTCTCCACTAACTTTTCCTTATATGCTGTAAAGAATTTTGATGACATCACTCTGTATGATTTTTCTCACACCATTATTTCCTTTAAGACTAATATGACATCTTTCATATTTTTTTTTCATCTATAGTTTTTCCCGCTAATATTTTCAACAACGCCCTAACTGATATTTACTTATAGATCCATATTTTCAAGAATTTTGATGACACCACCCTGTATGATTTTTTCCACTAAAATGCTTTTCAAAAATTTCAGTATATTTTCGACACCACCCTGTATAATTTTTCCCTACTAAACTTGTTTTCTTATATGCTGTAAAGGATTTTTCTCATCAATTAACACATAGCTAATATTTGTAGTCACTATTGGTAGCTGATAAAATAAAGTTTGAACTACCTCGAAAATTCAATTGAGTAGGTGTACAAAAGAACACTTGAGATTCCATCTAATTAGTAGAAGCGCCATATTTGTAAAATTGGAGATACCTAGTTGCGTTTCTTCACAGTTGTTTCTTGTGTGAAATCAACAAATTGGCTAAAATTATGGTGGATACTAGTGATACTACACGTTTTTCCCTAGACTGTCAACATGGAGAATTTTGACTGTGTGGAAAAATGCAACACTACGATTTTTTCTAATGTATGTTATTGGGGCTTCAACATAAAATACCGATAATTAACATTGAAATGGTGTGTTTCCTACTGTATGGATGTAGCATTTGTGGTTGGTATTTTTGCAGATACAACGTTTTGGCTAAACAGGTGTAGATTTATACATCTATGCGAAAATGGTACTTTATATTTATAAAGTTAAAAAGTTTTCACGAGTTGTGTCTCTAGTTGAAGAATTTAAAATATCCGTATCCCACCATTTCAACTAATATTCCTTATATGACGCTACTCTGTACAATTTTTCACCAATTTACGTATAACTGATATTTCGAGAGAATATTTTTGGCACCACTCTGTATAAGTTTGATAACATTCTGTATAATTTCATCGACAAAAAATAACTTTAGATAGATAATGCTTTCGAGACTATATTTTGACATCACTGTGAATTATTTTTGGGATATTTTTGACACCACGCTGTATAATTGTACCCACCATTTATCTATAATATTTGTATCTAGTTTATGTGGTGAAACAATAACCAGTCGCTTGAGACAAATTTTGAAGTAATTCAACCGTGTGTGGAAAAAATGTACTCTGTACACATACAAAATTGTCGTACTCGTTCTGAGACTAGGTGCCTTACTCAGAATATTTCCATCGTATGTTAAAAATCCCATATGAAGCGGGACATTTTCGATCAATTACAGCGATTATTTCCCTCAATGCGAATAAACGATGAAACAGTTGAAGGCTAGACTGCTTTTACAGAGTTTTACAGCGATTAAATGCACTAGACCTTTTAACCGATGTAAAAATTCAAAATTTCGTCTAACCACTGACACTCAACCCAGTTCCCTGAAATGTTCGAAATAAACCGGGCGTTTGGATCACTTTTCAGGTACTATCTCTGGTACTATATTGTTCCTGTGTTCGATTTTGATGTTTCCCGAGTTTACATGTTTTCTGGAAATAATCTAAACATATACCCTCCTTCACCAAGTTCAATCGACCAAAATGCGAGCATTTCCATGATTTACAAAATTTTGCTTTCAAGCAAATGCTTTCGTGTATAATAATTTAAAATAAAATCCCTCGACCTGCGGTCTCGGGATTTTATCAAATTATCATACACTCAAGTCATTTGCTAAGCAAAATTTCGAGAATCATGGAAGTGCAGCACACATTTTAACCGATTAAACTTGGTGCACTCGGGATATAACCCCCGATTATTTCCCTCAATGCGAATAAACGATGAAACAGTTGAAGGCTAGACTGCTTTTACAGAGTTTTACAGCGATTAAATGCACTAGACCTTTTAACCGATTAAAATGTTCGAAATAAACCGGGCGTTTGGATCACTTTTCTGGTACTATATTGTTCCTGTGTTCAATTTTGATGTTTCCTGAGTTTACATGTTTTCTGGAAATAATCTAAACATATATATTCCTCCTTCACCAAGTTCAATCGACCAAAATGCGAGCATTTCCATGATTTTCAAAATTTTGCTTTCAAGCAAATGCTTATTCGTGTATAATAATTTAAAATAAAATCCCTCGACCTGCGGTCTCGGGATTTTATCAAATTATCATACACTCAAGTCATTTGCTAAGCAAAATTTCAAGAATCATGGAAGTGTAGCACACATTTTAACCGATTAAACTTGGTGCACTCGGGATATAACCCCCGATTATTTCCCTCAATGCGAATAAACGATGAAACAGTTGAAGGCTAGACTGCTTTTACAGAGTTTTACAGCGATAAAATGCACTAGACCTTTTAACCGATTAAAATGTTCGAAATAAACCGGGCGTTTGGATCACTTTTCAGGTACTATCTCTAGTACTATATTGTTCCTATGTTCGATTTTGATGTTTCCTGAGTTTACATGTTTTCTGGAAATAATCTAAACCTATAGGTATCCCTCCTTCACCAAGTTCAATCGACCAAAATGCGTGCATTTCCATGATTTTCAAAATTTTGCTTTCAAGCAAATGCTTTCGTGTATAATAATTTAAAATAAAATCCCTCGACCTGCGGTCTCGGGATTTTATCAAATTATCATACACTCAAGTCATTTGCTAAGCAAAATTTCGAGAATCATGGAAGTTCAGCACACATTTTAACCGATTAAACTTGGTGCACTCGGGATATAACCCCCGAATATTTCCATCGTATGTTAAAAATTCCATATGAAGCGGGAGATTTTTGATCAATTACAGCGATAAATTCCCGGCGGGACATTTTCGGGCTGGTAAATACCCGGTAGGTATCGAAAAATACCCGCTCGGTCCGTGTATCTATAGTAACGATTGTTAAAATGTACATTTGTCATCTTGACAGGCATAAATACTGAATTTTAAACGTCGTTGTTTTAACTCCGGAAATATTCTACCGAATTACACTCGTGCATCAAAATAAACCTGATAATTTTCCATTCAAGCATGTTGTCAGTAAAAAAACTGCATTCGGTTATTTTCATATTTTGCTAAAAGAGCCCTCCTCCTTCGGAGTCGGGCTCTTCCGACAAAATATGAAAATAAACTCATGCAGTTTTTAGACAACATGCTTTCATGGAAAATTATCGGTAATTTTGAAGCACTTGTGTAATTACTCCCGATAAATAGATGTGAAAAAGAATAAGCTGCTTTATCTATGAAAAAAATTACTCTGTGAAATAGAAAAATAATTACACTCGTTCTAGGTGTCAGATAAATTTCACGAGCTGTGTCCCCAGTTGAGGAATTCAAAATTGTTGATGCGGCAATGAAATTCGACATTATGAATAAAAGATATGAAATAAAAGAGTACTTACATCGAATAGTTTCGTTCACTGGGTCACTTCGACGAGCACAAGCCACATAATGTAGGAAATGTTAGCGCGCTTTCACGAAAACAGGAAGCCTGTTATCGGGACTTTGTGATATAGCAGTTGTTTGCGCTGAGAATGTTTCAATCGTACTGTGAGGTAGAAACAGGAAAATTCACAATACTGAATATGAATATTATTCTGAAGTTTTGACTTTTTATTTTTGCAGACGTTGACGACACGAAGTTGATATTTTTCTTGCAGTATTGATCGCTTTTCGTTTCATTTTCTCGATCCGTTGGTGACGCATTAATTTGTACAATTTTCGTCTGTCAATTCGCTTGATTTTTTCCAAACGTCACTTCGCGTTCGATTTTTTTCAAACGGTGAACGTTTGTGGTCAATTTGAAAAAAGCGAAAATACTTTTGCGCTCGGCTTCTCGAACAGGACCTTTGTAGACCTTATTGGCTATATGTATAGGAGCTAAACATTAAAACTTGTGTGAAGCATTCATGTGGGAAGAATGATCGCTTTTCGTTTCATTTTTTCGATCCGTTGGTGACGCGTTAATTTGCCCAATTGACAGGCAAGAAAAACATTAACTTCGTGTTCGATTTTTTTCAAACGTCAATTCGCGTTCGTTTTTTTTTGAAACGTCAATTTACTAATCGTTCGATTTTTTTCAAACGATAATTAGTTCGTTTTTTTGGTGAACGTCTGAGAAAAACGCAGTTGCCCCGGTGCGGTTGGGAACCGTCGGGGGTCTCTGGGGGTCGCTGGCGGGGGACCGCTTCGGCTTGGAATATACACCCCTGACAGAAATATACCATTGAAAAGTTTGAAGAACCATGAAGAAGCTATTGAACATAAACATCCTGGTATAATCTTTGGTGACCAAACAAAATGGCAAAAGGAATATTATGTATCAATCAAAAGTAAACTGAATGAACTGATAATAGCGAAACTGACAAAACCATAAAATACATAAACAATATTCCAACGATTGTTGTCAAGTCTCCAGTAAGAAAAATCGGATTATGCAGACGGTCAAAGATTCCACCAGTTACAAATAACAGAATAATTCCCACCCCTTTGTTGTGAACTTGGAGACCTGTCGACCTGTCTTGCTCAGGGATCTTTTTTCAATAGAACAGCTAAGCTTTGGAACTCCTTGCCAAGAGAGGTTTTTTCTGAGGCTTACAAACTTCAAAAATTCAAAGTGAATGTTAATTCATATCTCCTGTCCCTTGATATTCACGCGATGTTCTTTGAGAATTACAGGGCTTCCCTTTCGTGTGAATCTGCATATATAAAAAAAGCCTTTTAATCGACTATGTACTAAGTAATACAGCTTATGCTTCATCTACACTTTATGATACCCCTTAAATTAGTATAACTACTTCTCTTTTGGGCTTGAAGGCCGTCGTTCTCTGGATTTTCTTCCTGACGTTTCGCTAGCGCGAGTGGCTTACTCATTTCCGATGACTAAACGTTCCGATTTCTCAAGGTGTATTTATATTGATGCAGGTAGTCTGGAGTGTTAACCTGACAGAAGTAATTGATTAGTCTGGAGTGGTAACCCGACAGAAGTAATTAACACTACAGACTATACCTGCATCAATATAAATACACCTTGAGAAATCGGAACGTTTAGTCATCGGAAATGAGTAAGCCACTCGCGCTAGCGAAACGTCAGGAAGAAAATCCAAAGATTGACGGCCTTCAAGCCCAAAGACAAGTAGTTATACTAATAACCTCGGCCGCGAAAGCCTTAACCATTTTGTCGACCCCTAAAATTACTGATCAGAATATCATCACCATTTCAATTGAAGCCGCTCATAATTTTAGTAGCAATAAAACAAAATACTTCAGGAACTTTAGCAAATATCATCTCAACGCATTGAATGATTTACTTCTAAACTGTAATATAATTGGGACCTGAATTCTGCAGACGTTGATGGTATATATTCTAACATCGAATAACATTCGAAATGAAAAATCTTACCACTTCCCCTATGAAAACTTCAAACTTCAGAGGTCAACTTCCTTGGTATGATAATGAAGTTGGAGAGTTAACCAAAAATAGAGATAAGGCATATAAAGACTTTAAAACATTTTCTACTGAAGTTGACAAACAACTCAAATGGGTTATTTAAGAGTTGCAGAAATGGAGTTGTTAATTTGCTGAAAATGCAAAAGACCAATTATTATACTGATAGGACGGCTTGAAGGACTCGAAAGAAATGTGGACTACCCTAAAGGTATTACTCCAACAGAAAAACGATTCACTTTCACATACAATATTATTTCCAACATCTCGAGGAGTTGTGTCAAGTCAATCATGATATAGTAGACATTATAAGAGAACACCATCCCCCCTCAGGACTAATATTGATCTTCCACCTATTAATTGTGAGATCTAAATTCAGATTATTATCAATGTCAGAACTTAGAACTATTATTATAGGCTTTGATAATAAATGTAACTCCAATTATATAGACAAAAAATTACTCTAAAGTGTGTTTGAAGCAATCGGTGGAGAATTTTTAAACTTAATTGATACCTCACTCAGAACTGACAAAGTACCGCAAAAACCAAAAAAATACTACGCAGTGATTCCTGAGCCAAAAATTAGTAAGACTAATGAAGCCATCAAATTTCGTCCGGTAAATATTTTATCTCCCCTTGAAAAAATCATTGGGTATATGAACAATTGATTGATTACATTGGAAGTAATAAACTGATATTGATGAACCAATCTGGATTTCGATCTAAACACTCATGTGAAACAGCATTACAAGTTTCCATATCCAAATGCTGTTGATGATAATAAAGATATTGTGGTTGTGATTCTAGACTTCAGAAGGGCATTTAAGCAATTGATGTTACTATCTTACAAAAAAACTCAAATATATATGGAATTTCTGGTTCAGTACTCGGATGGTTTGAAAGCTTCCCCTCTGGTCGAACTCAACAGAATAAAATTAACGGGACATATTCAAACCAAAAAGTGTCAATAATGGTGTACCTCAAGGCAGTGTCTTGGGTCCGCTTCTATTTGTATACTATACATTAATGACATCAACTTCATTAAGAGACGCAAATTCATCGACCTATTTGCAGATGATACTCTGACTGCAGTGAATGAACCTGAACTACAAACAGCTATCAATACAATTAATAATATTTTGATCGGAATATCCAATTTCCTCAACATTAATAAGCTCAATGCCAATAAAACAATAGCAACGAAAATTAGAACGAAATATAAACATAATTCATTGACAAAAAATCTATAAGTATATATATATATATATATATATATATATATATCTACAATGAAAAAATTTAAATTGTAGAGGAATTCAAATATTTGGGGTTCATCGTGGATCAAACACTGAATATGAAAATACATTACAATTACATTCACATTAAAATTGCCAAAAAAATATTTTTCTTCGGCCTTGTAAACAGTTGCTTACTGTTTCAAACTTCCATTACAGTATTCAAATCAATCATTCAACCACATTTCGATTTCTGTGATACTTTACTATCACAACTTGATGCAAATCGTTTGTCCGCATTGGAAAAATTACAGAATGGCATTACAGAAAGGCATGCACCTAATTTCAAGATGTAACAGATATATACACTAACTACAAAAATGTTGGAAGTTCTGGATCACTCTCAAGTAATGCACCCTTAGTATTTGATCAGTCCATTGTTTTCCATGACCGAATTCATAATTACCCCACTAGGGGGAATACTAATTTACATGTACCTACCACGTTTGAACTATACACGATCCATGAACTCCTTATTCCATAAAGGACTATTGGACTACAATAAACTCCCACTTAAGATAAAACGAAATAAATCTATTACGACATTCAAAAAAGGACTTACTAGTCATTTGAAAATACAATATCCACCATTAATGTTCAATACGCTCCTCGAGTCTTATGGATTATTTCCTAGGAACCACACTCCTACACATGGATGTTCTGTGTTAGACCAAATCTATTCTAACTATGAGAATTGTCACAGTACTGTTGATATTAATACTGAGTCAGACCACGACACACTTCTCTTAAATCTGAATATTACCTTTACAACAAATAGTAATAATAGCTCAATTACTCTAGACGAATTACCACTAACAGCCGAATTGACAATCTGATTTCTTAACTAAAGAATCATGGCATAGTGTTTTCTCAGCTGAAGAAACGGAGTGCAAACTCAATGAATTCCATGATGCTCTGATGTACTATTTCAATACAAACTGTCCAATCAGAAACGAGAAAGCGAGAGCCAAATCGAACAAACAATGATTCACTAATGAAGTGAAAAAAATCATCACTCAATCTTAAAAATTAAACGCGCTAAAAAGATTCTACCCCCAATCAGAAAATCTATATAAGGAGGCTAAAATAGAACACAGGTCCTTTGTTAAAAGTACAAAGTTAATTTTATTTCAATAAAATAAATAACTCTACAAAAATAAAACTACATGGCAAGTTATAAACGAGTTGAAAAGTAAAGAAAAAACTATGATGCAAATAAAAATAAAAGATGGTAATGACATACCTACTGGATGATCCTTCAAAAATAGCAAATAAATTCAATGACTTTTTCATAAAAACCCGAAAAAAAAACTATAAATAAAATATATAACCCAGGTATTCCAGTACAATATCACAATAATAATTTTCAAACAAATAGCATGTTTATTGCTCATGTACACGAACACAATGTTCCTCAAATAATAAAACATAAGATAAAAAATTAACCTTTCAGTGGCTTTGACGGAATCTCTGGAATTGTCATTAAAAAGATAGGACCCTAATGACTTGCCCCATTAGCTCATATTATAAATTCATCATTTGCAGAAGGAAAAATTCCTTCTAGGCTAAAAACCTCCATGATTACTCCAATTTTGAAGAAAGGTAGCTCTGAAAATATTGAAAACTACAGTACACTATCAGAGTACCCTCTGTAATATCAAAAATTATTGAATATGCTATGATTGATCTGCTTACGAACTATCTAAATAAGTACCAAATTATCAATGAAAATCAGCATGGATTTCGCGCGAAACACTCTGCGGTGAGAGCGATTACATCCTTCTAGGAGGAGATCATCGAAGCCATTGAAGGTGGAGAGAGCCCGACTGGAATCTTTTGCGACTTTAGCCGTGCTTTTGACTGTGTTCACCATGGCACACTCCACAACCTGCTGTACCGATACGGAATCAGAGGCATCACTCTTGATTGGTTTGATTCATACTTGAAAGACAGATCACAAATGGTTAAAGTGTCCGAATTAGGAGGATCTGTATTCTCATCAATGGACGTAAATACTCTAAGGGTTCCACAGGGATCCATATTGTGCCCTGTATTGTTTATATATATATTATATATAAATGATTTGCCCCTGATCTTATCGAACATTTTTACCACATTATATGCAGATGACTCTACTTTACAACTGAAAGATAAAGATTATGAATCATTTCAAGCAAAAATCACAAACTCAGTCAAACAGTTATCTGCTTGGTCCTCTGACAGATCCTTATTTTTAAAACTAATTACACTATATTTCATACCCATCAAAACTTAAATATACAGACCCTAAACATAAATTTAAATAATAGTACAATTGACAAAATTGCAGACATTAAATATCTAGGAGTGTACTTCGATTCCACCTTGTCTTACAGGACTCATTGCACAAAATTAAGTAAAAATTTGAACCGTAAGTGCTATCAATTAAGAAACCTAACAAGTGCATTAAGTGTGTGTACCATCTCCTCAAATATTACCATACTGAAATCCACCCCAGAATTTCATATGGAATTATAGTACGGGAAAACACTCTAGCTGCACACAGTGTTTTTCTATCTCAGAAGCGTATTATAAGATGCCTAGTGAACTGTCCACCTGATCACTCATTTCGAAGTTTCTTCAAAAAATACAAAATATTTACAGTTACTGGCATATTCGTTCTTGAGCTATTGACATATGTTCATTGCAATCAACTTACCTTCTTAAGAAACAATGACACTCATATTCATAATACAAGGAAAAAAGATAATTTCCACGTGCCCTTCAAGAACCTGGAATTGTCCAAAAGTGCACCACATGTTTTTGAGTTGTACTTGTACAACTTCCTTCCTCACAATCTAAGAAGTCTGCCATGTCATAATTTGAGACGTGAATTAAAGAAAGTTCTTGTAGATCTGCGTCCTTACTCAATACAAGAACTTTTGGAATCAATTGAGTTGTCGTACTAATAACTTTTTAATTTTAGGTTTGACAGTTTGTCATGAAAATTTTAAATTTACATGTATAGGCTTGTATACGTTCTATATCTAGTGCAGTTATTTGTAGGAGCTCTCATATGTTTTAGTTGATATTAATGTGTCACTTTGATTATTCATTTCAGAAGAAATCGCTCGAGGGGGCTGTCATCGTCAGATTTTTTAACGTATTTACGTCTGGCACGTAGGAGAATTGTGTTTGTGTTGGAATCACCACCTGTGTTGAAGCAATTTGATTCACATCCCTCCGTATCACTCGTCCTTCAATTTCAATTAAATAAATCAAATTACTTTCTCTCCTACAAATTTTTCCAAATTCCCACAAGCAATTTTTACTTTTGTCGTAATTTCTTACACGCACTGTTTCCCCCACAGTGAAATTTGGAACTCCTGGATTGTGTTCAGAGATTTCTACAGGTGCCTGAAATCTTATCAAATCAAGTTTCGTTCTGATATCTCTTTCAAACATCAGCTGAGAAGGTGACTGATTGGTGGATGAATGAGGTGTTTTCCGATATTTCGTGAGGAAATTTTGAAGCTTCAATTCCAAAGTCCCAGGATCCCTCATCATTTTCTTCAATGCATTCTTCATAGAACCAACATATCTTTCGACTTGACCATTCGATGCTGGGTGATAAGGAGCGGTGAATTTGTGTATTATTCCATTACTTTGGAGGACATTTCTGAACTCTTGTGACGTGAATGTTCCTCCATTATCACTCACTAGTGTAATTGGCAACCCAAAGCGTGCAAAAGTACTCGCAAAAATGACACAGTCTTTGCGGTGTTCATTGAATTTGTAATGAATATTTTTGGCCACTTCGAAAACGCATCACAAATCACAAGAAAGTATGTACCATGAAAAGGTCCAACAAAATCAATGTGTATTCGTTGCCAAGGTTCTTTTGGAGTTTCCCAAAAATGTGGTGGAATTTTCACTTTCTCATGTAACATGGACCGACAATTTTGACATTTCTTCAATATCGATATCTATTTTTGGCCACCAAACAAAAGGTCAAGCAAGTGCTTTCAGTCTTACTATTCCGGCATGTGCTTCATGTAATTCATCCAGTACTCTTTTGCGTAATATTTTAGGTATGACGATGCGTGACTCCTTCATAACAGTACCTTCGTTTAAAGAAATTCTATATCTCTTCCTCTGAATCCTTCTTCTTCAATTTTCTTACCAATCTTCTATAGACATTTCTCAAAACTGGATCTTCTTGTGTTTCTATTGTAATTTCTCTGTGTGTTACTGGCATGGCAAGAATTTGTTGTAGCTGATGTATAGTGACACCATCCATTGTCTGTTTGAAAGTTTCTGTAATATTCATAGGTAACCTAGATAATGCATCAGCATTCGAATGTTTCTCAGTGGATCTGTAAACAATATCGTAATCGAATCCTTGCAGAAATTGTGCATAAAGGAACATTCTGTTAGCTATCATACTAGGAAGGTTTTTATTTGGGTGAAATATAGAAACAAGCGGTTGATGATCAGTGACCGATTTGAATTTACGTCCATAACAATATTGAAAAAATTTATTGCATGTCCAAAATATTGAAGTCGCTTCTTTATCTATTTGACTATAATTTTGTTCTATGATTTCTCCAGTGTACGTTCTTAATGGTAGATTTGTTCTCTTCTGGAGTGATTTTGTAGGAAATGTGTCGCGAAATAATTTTTGTGAAATTGAAGAAACTGCTGCCCCTGTGTCAAATTCGAACTTGATGATCTTTCCATCCAGGTTGATATCAATTAAAATCTTATCTGGCTTTCGTAATGATTCAGGCAATGTCTCATTTTCAAATTGTGCAATTTAGATTTTTATGTTTGCAGGTATCGGCTAAGTGAGTTTTGTCTCCGCAACGGTAACATCGTTTTTCCCCATTCTTGCATAACACATCTGACTTTTCCTCGCGTTTCTGAGGTTCTTGCAGAAAGTCTCTTCAATTCCGTCACGTAATTTGCAATAGTTTCTCCTTCTCGTTGAACACGTTTTGTGAAACGATTCTGTTCGGCAATAGTACTTGAAGTTGGACAGATGATTTTGTATTAAATCTATCAAGGTATCGTACGATTTAGTTTTGGGATCATCTGGACATGTTAAAGAGTATAGAAGTTGTAGAGTTTTAGTGCTTATGGTATGCAACAACCATTCTTTTTTTGTTTTCAACAAATTCTGGAGAAAAAAATCTGTAACCTTTTTGTGAACATCTCCCAGCTCTCATTCTCTTCCGAAAAAGGTTCCAAAGTGACATTTCCTTGTATATTTGTATTGCTGTTTTGATTACTTAGAGCTTTTGTGAGTGTTGCTATCAATGTACTGAATTGTTCCGCATCCATTGTGGTAGGTTTCTTCCGTCCTCGTCGCCAATTTATTATGTATCCTTCTATTTTTATAGTATTGAAAGTTTCCAATTTGAAGTGACAACTTTAATAATGAATTTCTGACTGACAAGTATATCATTCAAAACATGACATACTGCAAATAAGAATATACAGAATGAACACAATAACTCGTACCTAAATTCAACAACCTGACTTGTCCTATGACTTTTGTAAGTTCCACAGGATGAATAAATTGATTGATTGATTAACAGTGATATTATTATATCACATATATCGAGTATTCGTAATTAATATTCTTATTTTTTCTATTCATTGAATGCTTGGATAATTCCGAGCATACATATTTTATTGTTATGAAGTTTGACTGTGACTTTGTTCATCTAATTTTAAATAAAATATTTTTGTATATTAGGATGCATATTTGAAATAAAGATTATTATCATATTCCATGTCAAATGTCCAACCTATAGAAAAATTAGTTGAGATTTATTGTACTAGTTTCGTTAATTCTGCACATTGAAACACGAAAGTGCAAAGAAATGATTTTATTCATCTAACAATTTAATACTAAATTAAATGAGAATAACCAGGTCCTGTTAGACAGCGAACTGTCGCCATTATTATCACTGAAGAGGGGCTTATTTCACCAATTACTTCAACATTAAATTTTCATTTGCCCATCCGAAGGGCCTTTGGTACTCTATCACATGTAGTATAATACTACAAAATTACTGATATTTTCGTAGAAAAACTCCTGCCAACAAACTACTTACTAACCCATCAAAGAAAACTGAAAATTATTCAAAAACAAATTATAGTGGGATATTCATCTATACCAAAATATCAACATTAAGACTTATAGCAAAAGAACGGTTTTAGGTGGGCCATGTCGTCTCCAGGTAATATTAAAACATTATCGTCACATGATATAACGCTGGATCTCCAATTTACTTCCTTGAGTTAATATTTACGATGTCCTGATATAAGAGGTGTTTTTGCTGAAACGCCTATCAGGGCCAGAAATAAAAATCTTCCTTCAGTAAGGTTAGATTTTGGAATATGTTATGAGTTATACAAGCCTCAATATTGCTATTATCGTTGGCCCCGATGTTATAAGCCCCTCTTAGTACAAAAAAGGTTGTTCAATAAATTAACTAAATATAAATATGCTTGTGGCATTTCACTTTATCGCATGTAAAGATAAGCTAGCAGTGGTTATCAATAAATCTTGTGATAAAAACTTCAACTGAATATAATAACATAAATGCAATCTACAGAAATAATTCAATACCATATAAAAATATACACCATATCAGCAACCTATACTAAAACAAAATTACGACTAGCCAAAAAGCAATACCTGAAATATCTACCGAAACCCGAAGGTTTTTCAAATTTCACCTAATACTTAGACTTATAACTTAAAAAAATATGTTATAATATAGCCATTATTTATATTAGCTACTCTCTTTTCCTCTCTCATTTATTCACAAGTTCAGGTATAGACCTTTAAACAAAAGTACATTAATACAATGTACAAAAAGTCTGCCGCACAAATGTCAACAATAAAAATAAAATAAAAATTGCAATATCAAAAACTAGCCCAACAGCAGCTTCGACTGTAAATATTCCTTTCATTAACTTTTACCTAAGCCAAATATTTTAAGACATCAAACTACACCGAGTGCATGAGTCAAATATGCTGTTGGCTAACATAAACGTATACACCACCCATGGTAGTAGGTTTGTCATAAAATTTTTCGATAAAACTTAGACTATGGCAAAAAATTAGTTCAGTCAGAACCACTGGTTGTAATTATTACAATTAAGGACAACAAAAAATAAGGAACTATTGTGTACTTATGACAAACTCTTTCACTCTTCTATTGCTGAAAGCTTGATATATTAGATACAAAGCCTATTTGCAGACTTAATCATTTTTATTTGGATTAATGATGCGAAAATAAGCCAAGATTTTAGAATTAATTCGGAGGAGACTTAAAATAAGCGAACTCTACGTTTCAGTTCATTTCTTCGCCACTGTGGTAACCTGTAAAAATCTGTCCTTTGAACTTGAAAGAGTGCCTCAAATTCTTGATCTGAAAGGTGTCTCTGCAAATGAAAATTGTATAACAGCAAATTAACTCAATTTTCCAATTGAAGAATATGAAAATCGTTCAAAAAATATTTCAGTGAACTTTCTGATTTGTGGGATGGATTTTACCATCATCTAATCAAGTGAACTTTTAACTGATTTTTTGTAAAGTACTTCATTCATATATAATGCGTTCTCAACAAGAATGAATATACAATTATTTTTAGTTGTGGTAGTTTGTGTTACATTCAATAATGAGTATCCAAAGCAGCAAATGTGCTGGTCTCGGAAAAGTATCTACAAAAACATACACAATTCATCTACATTTTTCATCTTGGATTACATATCTGAATATAAAATAATATATCTCTAATAATTCTAATCTCTAGTTGTAAACAATGTACAAAATGACAATGATACAAAAACGATAATAGCCCCTTATAGAATTCTGACGATTTTGAATGTTCATAACAATTTTAAAAATGTTAGTCTTAACAAACAAACGGCAGTTCTGGAAGTAGTCGATTTAATTCAAGAAAAACTTGATAAGGGCAATTACGTGGTAGCTATTTTCATGGACCTCAAAAAGGCATTTGATTCAGTTGATTATACCATACTTCTCCAAAACATTCAGATTATGGGAATGAGAGGAATTGTAAATGATCTTTTGGAATCTTATTCAGTCAATAGAACAATAAGAACATGTACAAATAATATTGAAACTGAAAGATTACTCATTAATAAGGGAGTCCCCAAGATTCAGTTTTAGGCCCAATTTTATACCTACTGTATATACAAAATATTTCACAAATCAATTTATCTTGTAATTACACCGTATATGCAGATGATACAGTATTTTTGTATGCCGATAAAAACCCTTTAGCTTTAGAAGATATTATGAATGAAGACATAAAAAAAATTGAGGACTGGCTTTACGCCAATCTCCTTTCTGTTAACCCCAAAAAGACAAAATTCATGATTTTTCAACAAAAAAATAAACAAAATATTAAGTTAAATATCAAAATAAAGAATGAATGACTTGAACAAAAAACTGAAATGAAGTATCTTGGCATTTGGATTGATGATAGATTGAAATGGGATAAACATATTGACTCCCTCATTGAAAAAATTTCTCCTATTATTGGAGCATTACGAAGATGTCCCAAATTAAATTATAAAATAGCCAATATGTTTCTTTACTCACATATTCTCAGTCGGATCAAATATCTCATAAATATATGGAGTTCATGTTCAAAGAACAACTTCAAAAAATATCTCCCATATGATACTCCAACAAATGAACTATATTCAATAGCGGGCATATTTTCTTTGGAGGAACATTTCTTAATGGATTGTTTGAAAATTTCTCATTCCATTGTTAAAAAAATAAATAAAGTCAAACTTTATATTAACCAGGAATTCAGAAATTCATAATTATAATACTAGGCGCAACATAACTTGTTTCATCTTTATACTGCTAGCTCTGTAGTTGGACAAAAAAGATTTGTTTATGAATCATTATCTAAGTATAATAAATTACCCAAGGATTTAAAAAATATTAGTAATATAAATCAATTCAAATTTCGATTGAAAAAATTCATTCTCCTCAAAAGAATTTCAAATTGAATTGGTGTTTATCTATTTGACAATTCTTTCACTTATCCTTCTTCTTATAAAATAATTTTCTTGCGTTGATTTGTATATTTTTTCTTTCATTCATTTATTACATTGACAAAAAAGTCTTTGATGACTTGTGAGCCATCTCATACCAGTGCAAAAATACTGTTTGATTTTTCATGCTATACCAATGAAGTGCTACCAAATATATTGTATTATTGATTGTATATGATTTGAGATGTAATGGAATGAAATGAATAAATTAAAAAAAAACTTGATTAGGAATAGTCAAAGTGGTGCGATTTAGTTAAGAATTTTCCCCAAAATGGCTCTATGATATTAGTTTGAAATCTCAATTGAATTTAAAATCATCCTGTATGAAGTTGAAATTAGCAAACATTCAACAACCAAAATAGGTAGCCGGGGAAAAGCTCTGACTGTAATCTAGTATATTTTTGACATGATATTCAATGGCTTATACTAATTCATCTTTGTTGCAACAATATTTTACATAGCTCTAGAATATCGCAGTTAGCCTTTTAAACGAGACAAATGATCTATTGATAATACTGTGATTTTGATATAACTACTTCTGATACGTTCTAATCAGAATTTTGTTTTATCATACGGGAATAATTGAAAGAAACAACATTTTTTGAGTTTTCGGCTAAGTTTTTATATTTGAGCAAAACTTCCATTACTTAACAGCGTTTCCTCATGAAATCATTCTATATTTTTCGAAATGAGGGTATTTTATTCTTGAACAAATTTAATATTTTGCGTTCTGCTCTGTATACTTTTTGACCAGAAGTCATGTAAGTCGGTTATCGAACATGCATCAACTTTTGGAGGTATTTAAATTTCGGTTGTATAGTCAATAAATAAAAAAAAACCATTTGTTAACACACTTTGGATCTCACTGTTCATGACACGTGCCAGCGACTGTCAGTCAGTCATATTTGAAATTGACAATAGAAATGAACCCAGGCGATAAGCAGTTTTTTGCAAGTGGTTCAATAGCGATAGATAGTCGATAGTGGTCATAAACGAATTTAAGAGAAAGAGTTTGTGTTCCGTGTAATATTTTGTGTAATCATTTGTTCTGCTATTCAGTGTTAAGAATTCGTTTTTGTTATATTAAGTGTCATTGATTACCGAACCCAATGATTGGTACGGGAAAAGGCATACTTACTTCCAAGTTACACCTATCAACATCCGCTGGCAGTCGGTAATTAGTGATCACAAGTAAATGGTAAGGGTAGATTTTTGCTGGTTCGTTGATTAACATCGTATGCGCCATGTTTGGCAGGGAGCGTCGAACTTGTGACGAGTACCCTCCCGGGTAGCGTCCCAGACCCCCTGTGTACGTTGTTGACATTGGCATTTCTGAATTCTGGTGAAATATCACAAAAATGTTATTATTTGACTTAAAAAAAATGATAAAATAGATAAACTTGATAAAGAATAAGCCTTTTCATCTTGTTAAATAAATTCACCATTAATATATTTGGTCGGCGTTTTAGAGTAAGATCCCAGAGCAATCAGACATAACTTATTTTCACACGGATGAAACCTGAAGTTTTCAGTAGCGTCTCGTGTGCCTTGAATATCTACGCGCTTTGCGGAACTTGCCGAGTGACACCTGGGCAGGTACCAGGTGAGAAAGGTAACTAAAAATAAGAATTATTTAACCTAAATTCACATGGCTGATTTTTATACATGTCATGTAGAATATTATTTTAAAGTAATATCATAAGTGTCAGACACTTTTGATGGACCATAGCTTTTGTCAGACGCTTTTAAGCTACCCAAAAAATAAATGAATTTTACTTATTTTTACATGTCTGATTTTTTAATATGTTATTGAAGTATTTATTTAAAAGTTATATTCAATCAGTCAGACAAATTAGAATGACCAAACATCCCCTAAGACAAAAATTATTCAACCAGAAGTATGAGGGCGAGAGCACTATGCATGCGCTTCAGAGTGAGTGAGACGTCAATAATAACTCGGTTCCCCTTCTTAAACTCACCATCTGTTTCAATCTACTGTGTATGTGCTGTTTGCGTGTAATATAACTTATAGTATACAGTATATTCAGTGCCCCTTTTGGCACAATAGGGTCGTTCAGTGAAATCAACATTATAACATTTTTATGCATTTTCTTGTAGTGTCTGGACCCCTAATACGCTTACAAAAATTTCAGACCAAAAGCTTTATCCTGTACTGAAATAATTCAAGTTGAAGTTGCGCTGGTGTAAAAGTATCGAGAACAGTGCGTGACGTCACTATACGCACACGGTAGAGGACGCGGCATCGCTTATGTTAGTCGTATTTAGCGAAGTGTGTTATTCTTTTTGAAATGTACGCGTTGAAAACTGGATTAATGAAATGGACTATAATGGACTATTTCAACAAAAATAACGACTTTATTAGCAGTGAAATGAAAGGAGTGAAATTACAGCGGTAAGTAAACACAACACAAAGACAATATAGTTGTGGTTTAACTGATGGTAATACTTCGGTTGCTATGAGCACCTTTTCACCGTTACCGCCGTGTTATTGTTGAAAACTGAACATATTTATATTGACCATCGAAAAAAGGTTAATTATTTGAAACAATAATGGTTTCGTCTGCTTAAAAATGTTACAAGTAAATTAGGACTTGTGTGCTGTTTTGATGAATAGAAGGACAAATTTTGTGTGTTCAAACAACAGAAATTTGATTTGAAAAATTGTGAAGATTTACAAAAAAATGGACATGTTTCTTCGAGAATATACGAGACCGCTGAAAAGTGTTGAGGATTTTTCGTAGAGGAAACCGAATTACGTGAGTTCTACACAAAAAATTAAAAAAAGGTGCTTATAGCGACTGAAGTATTCCCAAATTCCATATTTCCATTCATTGAGAAATGAACTGTTACACCTGTCTGGAACATTTTTTTTTCGCAGATCGGCTAGACAAAATTATGGAGACAATGCCATCGGTTATGTTCAAGTGAAACAACAACAGACGTTTTGTGAGTTGAGGGCAAAAATAACACCAGAGCATAAAATAAAAGGAAAAAACTATGATGTGTCATGTGTAATGAACACGGAGGAAAAATTTATACAGGAATCAAAATGCCATGATTTTCCTGCTTATCCGGTGCATTAATAGATTTATTCCCACACTCTGGTACCACACAACTTTTGCGAAAACTCCTTTTATCACTCATTATAAATCAAACGATAGTTACTTCACGATACATACAGTCACACTCAACGAAAACTAAAACTGACCTGAGTTTACTAATAAACGAATACCTCTTATCTGGCGCCCATCGGCCGTACGTATAGTGACGTCACAATAAGCCACGCCCCGTTTATACGCGCACGGATTTTAAATATTGATCTAAGGCTGTAAACATGTGAATAAAAGAAAAATTTTTGGTAATTAGATTATTTGAGTCCAGTACTTTTGAATTATGAAATGAAAAAAAAATGCTGAATGAGCCCATTGTGCCAAAAGGGGCACTTTTTCACTGTGTGGGCACTATGGCACGCACTTTGACAAATTGATCGAAAACGGGCACAATTTCATTTTGACCCATGACATTTTATGATTCCGTATTTTCGTGGTTCCGTGGTCATTTTCACTTGTCAAAATTCTCAATTTTCATTTCATTTTCCTCAACAATCCTGTTTCCTGTTAGTTTGAAATTTGAAAATTATGATTTCTATGCAATATATTCATGATTTCTCAACGTTCAGATTGGTAAACATTAAAAAATGGAGCTTCATGTAGTATTTGAAATGCAATCGATGGAATTCCGCAGGTTTCTGGGGTCAAAAATGTCCTTTGGGGCTTTGGACAAACTGTCCACTTTTTGCGAGGACAAACGGTAACTCGAATGTGAATCAAGTGGCAATTTTTCATATTTATAATATATTATTGGATATATTTATATTTTGTTTGTAATTCAATTTGAAATTTTGCGCCAAGAGGAATAATCTAGAAAGTGAAAACTCTGAGAACTAACTCAAATCTACTTCGTCATCTTCCTTATAAACAAATTCAGAATGTATGCGCATGCGCAAGTCCAATCTATGTATAAATGAGAAGAAGAAATTGACAGAGAGCACCATTGGGCACTATTTGTCTCCTATTTTAGGCACAATTGTGCCCGTTTTCGATCAATTTGTCAAAGTGCGTGTCATAGTGCCCACACAGTGAAAAAGTGCCCCTTTTGGCACAATTGTGCCCTAAAAATTAACACTGACTATACTGTATACTATAAGTTATATTACACGCAAACAGCACATACACAGTAGATTGAAACAGGTGGTGAGTTCAAGAAGGGGAACCGAGTTATTATTGACGTCTCACTCACTCTGAAGCGCATGCATAGTGCTCTCGCCCTCATACTTCTGGCTGAATAATTTTTGTCTTAGGGGATGTTTGGTCATTCTAATTTGTCTGACTGATTGAATATAACTTTTAAATAAATACTTCAATAACATATTAAAAAATCAGACGTGTAAAAATAAGTAAAATTCATTTATTTTTTGGGTAGCTTAAAAGCGTCTGACAAAAGCTATGGTCCATCAAAAGTGTCTGACACTTATGATATTACTTTAAAATAATATTCTACATGACATATATAAAAATCAGCCATGTGAATTCAAGTAAAATAATTCTTATTTTTAGTTACCTTTCTCACCTGGTACCTGCCCAGGTGTCACTCGGCAAGTTCCACAAAGCGCGTAGGTATTCAAGGCACACGAGACGCTACTGAAAACTTCAGGTTTCATCCGTGTGAAAATAAGTTATGTCTGATTGCTCTGGGATCTTGGACTATTTAGTAAAGACAAATTTGGTAACTAAATGAAAAAGCTCACTCCTATCAAGATATGAAAGATGTAATCATAATTTTGAATTTGCTAAATTGGGTTTTGACTTTATACATAAAACAACGACCGTATTTGATCAAGGATAACTAGCTTTTATCTCATGTTCTTCAAAATAATAATATGTCAGGTTGCGTTAACCAATCTTACTATTTTCCTGATTCTTATTGTAATTCGTTCAATATACCTCAGTCAAATTTGGGAATACTGTAAATATTCTTCAACATGATAACCAGATTGTTTTGCCAATGAACCTGCTTTTTTTCTAATCAAATTTATGATATGATGAAAATTTATTACTAAGGAATTGTAGTCAATTTCCCACGTCAATGTTCAGCTAGTTTAACTCCAGATTAATGTCTATAAATAAAAATACTTCTTGATTTAAATTTCTGTGAATATTTTCTCACGAAGAAAATTGTAAGTAGTTTTCACTATCCACACCAAAATCACGTTAGTTTTTGTGAAAACGTGTAAATTGTCCGAAATTGATTTGCTAGAGAATCTCAATCTCAAGTGAGGGATGAAGCTGCTAAAAAAGCATACTCCATTAACAAAATGGTTAAGGCTTTCGCGGCCGAGGTTATTAGTATAACTACTTCTCTTCGGGCTTGAAGGCCGTCGTTCTTCGGAATTTCTTCCTGACGTTTCGCTAGCGCGAGTGGCCAGCTTCTTCAGAGTCATCGGAGATGAATAAGCCTCTGAAGAAGCTGGCCACTCGCGCTAGCGAAACGTCAGGAAGAAATTCCGAAGAACGACGGCCTTCAAGCCCGAAGAGAAGTAGTTATACTAATACTCCATTAACTTGCTGATGCTAGTGGTTGAAAGAAAAAGATATTTGAACAAACGTTAATTCTGATTGAATGTGGTTGGCATGCCCCTCATTGAATATTTTTACTTTTAAAATGTATGAAGAGTGATGAAGGATTAAAGTTTGATAATAAAAACTAAATGATCATATGAATATAAAACTAGAGCGGTATCTGCTAAATTATATAACTAACGGATTATCGGTGAATCACTATTGAGAGTGGTACTGGTGTGGAACTTGTGATGTTTGGGGTTCAATATATTTTTTTGGAAAAATCCTAGAAATATTCATATTCCATATTGAAATTAAATAAGTTGTCGTTAAAGTAAAATAAATAAAATGAATGAAATTATGATAGCTTTCTAGCTTTTAATTTTTTTAACATCATTTAACTTAACTTTTCTGTAAGTAACTCAAAATTGTCATCCCTCTCTACTTTATTTCATTTCTAGCAACCTTACTCATTATTTTATCGGGAGATTTCAATAGAGTTGATTCAATAGACAATAGAAGTTGGAAACATGCCGTTTAACAAATTATATAAATTTACGGAGTAATTAATTACACAAACTTTTTTTCAGAAGTCCAAATATACAACGAAAATATCAACTCCAAACTATATCACTGTTATTTGCGCCAAAACAGGATGAGTACTTCATACCACACGACATTATTTTAATTGGCAGCTAAAAATTACCTATCTGTAGAGCCAACCAGAAAAATGCCTACAGTGAACTGGAAGCGAACGGGCCAGTGGAGGGAGTCTTTAATTATAACATGAGCTGCACAAACATCTATTATTATTATCATCGATTCAAGGGGAGGGGCGACCTTCCAATGTTATACAAGAAGGTCTCAGGTCAGGGAAAAAAGTTTACATATAGAATAGGAAAACAGTAAGTTTAGTAAACGTATGAATGAAAAATTTCATTATTTCAGTTATAATCAAATCAGAAAAAACTATCTTGATGGTTTATATAATAGTTACCTTTTCACAAACAATATTTTTTCAGGAATGGTTATGCTAAACAAGTCCTTATTTACTACAAATATAGCAATATCTGTTTTTCCGAATCCTTACGATTTATTCCTCTACAACATGCAATACGAATTAGCTAATAGATTACAATAAATACAATTCTGCAATAATTGAGGATAATAAGAAAGAATACAAGGACAAAAAAATAGTGATTTATGAACAAAATTGTTTTTATGATAAAATAAAAATAACTTCATTTCATTCATAAATAATGCTGGAATTAGAAAAAATAAATAAAATGAATTAAATTGTAATATATTTTGCAGCAATTTCCCTCAAATTGTAACTGAAATCGTGGGTTCATTTGATTCGTCATCAGTAATTCGATTTTGAAGAGTTCGATATTTTTGTTCGAATTCAACGTGACACAAATGTGTTCCATGTTGTAGGGTATTACAGAATATTGATATTATTTGTTGAGAAAGAGCAATGGTGATAGTAATTATGAACAAAAAGAGTATATGAAGAATATAGAAAAGTGAAATAGATACAAGAGCAGTGCAAGAAATTATGACAATGCATATAATAAATGAAAGGTTGTCTTCAAGTCACGTTATTTTTTCAAATCAAGTACAAGATATTTGACAAAGTGAGTGAGTTAGTGAAATTAATTTGCGAGAGAGAAAATACACAAACTAGGGGGCATAGCAGCAGGCTGAATAAGCATTATTTACATACCAGGGCACATCGTTCGACATCTGTGATGGATCCAGTGGAAACTGAAGAAAAGGTATCATTTTACATACTTTTCATTGCAGAAAGTGACGTCTCAAGTTATGTTAATAGCCATGTTTCAAGTCAACCCAAAGGAGGCAATTTGAAATATTTTGCATTCAGTTCAAGATTCTCAAAAATGCATGATTGCTAACACTATGGGACTAGTAGTAACATAATTATACATATGCTATTTTCATTCAACGGAAAATTTGTCGTTTTTATATGGTAGTTTCAATAGAAATTCATGGTGATATGTTATTCAATTCAAATTGAAAAAATATCAAAATTAGTTCATTCAGATATAAAAAGAAATAGTTTCTATAATTGCTTTTATAAATGTCATATAATGCATAACTTGAAACATGCAGTTATCAATCACTCTCAGAAAAAGAAAGCTTTAATCTTAATTGGCGTGTCATCGGGTGGTGAGCTTGAAGATTCTATGCAAGTGCATTGGGAAAGTTATTTTAGAAATTAGAGCATACAAAACCATTGATATTTTTCCTTCATTTCGGAGCTGTTTTGTCTAACTCGTTAACTGATGGCATAAAACCCAAGCTTCAATATGTTTGTAGTGATTTTTTACCACTTTTTCGCTGAGAAATTTTTGAGGTACTCATAAAATTTCATGTTCGCTCAAAAAATAGAACTGTGCTACCACAGCACCAGTGCTCTGAATTACAATAAAAATATGTTTGCTTTTACCATCACACCTTCATTTCATACTCACCATATCTTGCATTCCAACAAAAAAAATCATAATTTTTTAAAAACTACCCTGCCTATGGAAAACTAATCTGGCATCAAGAATTATCCTAAATAAACCAAATATTTCTCAGAAAGCATTTTATTTTTCTCTCGGGAGAGTGAATCAGAGAGTTGTATATTTTGGCCATCACATTCTTAAAAAGCATTGAAAGCAACTACAGGTCTTCGAATCTAATCATTTAACTCATTACAGTACCATTCATCTCGAAAACCAGAAGATATTTTAATGAATGTAAAAATCACTATTGTTCATTTCATCCCAAGGAATTCTTACTCATTCCTATTTCTGAATTTTGCACTTCCTTCAAACGAATGCAAACAGTCGTTCATTTATAACATAAAAAATACTTGTCCTTTTCCCTGACGGATTCCTTCAAAAACGAAATCCTTTGAATAAAAGAAAAAGTATGATTGTGTCGATACCAATTTTGTGTTAGCTTTAAGAATATTAACATTCACAACAAATGTAGTAGTGAACAAGATAAACTTCAGAATAGAGATTATAAAATCTGATTGAAACAAGAGACCTGTTGCTTCTTTGGAAAATAAAGTATATATTTAAAACTATCTTCTGAGCGCCGAGATAAAGCGCGATTTGCAAAAAAATATCTGGTACCGAAACAGATTATGACAAAAATACTTACTGTCAGATTTTCCACTACTGAAGTCCGTGCTATGAGTTTTAATACCCATTCCACTAAACGAATAATCACCCTGTGAATAATCAACTTGTTATTAAGACACCGATATCACAAAACAGCCCACAATGAATGAATCAGTAATATTTCAAATTCCATTCTTTATGAAATTATTCTCGATTCATTTGAATAAAAAATGACTTCACGTACACTGCTACTTCCTGATTTCGTGCAAAATGATTTTATATATAGGTATATTGAGGAAAACTGTCGGTATTCGCTCTTTATAAAAACCGGAATAATTCAAAAGCCCTTCAATACATTTTTTACCTAGTTTTTTAGGTTGAAAACCTACCAAATTAACCAGAAAAAATTAGGAAATAATTTTTAAATCTAAGTCTACAACTTTTATGAGAAGTATTTGTGATAAATTTTGAAAACGGAAACGAATTTGTTTTCCGAAACGTCAACAAATCTAAATATATATTATTAGTTCTTGTATTTTGATGATAGTCAAATTTCCGTTATACGTTTTTTATTTAGCAGGAACTGTTTTTAATCAAGCCAGCACTTTTCAGGGTAGCGATTAGAAATCTGACCTTCTACACTTGTATAGATTTCATTTTTAATAAATTTTTTTTCAGATTTTGGTAGGTTAACAACTGAAACTACGAAAGGAATATCACGAAATCTTTCGGAATTTGTGATATTCATAGGATTTTTTGGCGAGTTACCGTTTCACGAACGTTTACAGAAAGTTTGTAAACTCATCTCTTTCGCGATTCACTGGTAACAGGGGATGCATGAGTGACATAAGATTTATCTTATTAATTTGTGAAGAGGTGAGAAAAAAGTAAGAGTAAATTATATTTCTTCACTTTCATTTTCGCTATCTGAATCAATGAAATACTTGAATTACATGTAATTTTTTGCTTTCATATTCAAGCTTTGGTTGCGGGCACAATTTCAGGAAGCAGCTAGTGTACCTTATTTGCAATAACATTTACTTCTGATTTCAATTTTACGAATTCGATCAAATAACCACAACATTAAATTCTGCAACACTTTCAACTTCTACCCCTATAAATATATTAAACCTTTGGGGGAAGTATTCCTAAGTGAATTAATTTTGTAAATATCTACTTCCATCTCATTTATATCAGATCATTTTACAACTGTCATCATATGTTCAACACACTGGAACCCTAGTCAAATCTCTATTAAAGTGTTCAAAGAATTCTCAACTGACATGAAGTCTTTCAAAATTATACCAGTATCTGAAAGAACTTAACGGAGCACTTATCCACTTCAATCAGGTCTCATCTCATGCCTTATGTTTAATCCGTCATCTCTATCAATCCAAAAAAATAGTTGACAATCGACAAAAGTAACAGAGCTCAGTTGATCGAATTCTTAAATTGACAATCAAAACGAGGACTTCCAATAAGTCCAACATTAGTATTACAGCAAAATAAACATGAATAAAATTCAATAAGTGATCACATTGAGCAACACCAATAGTTAATCAATGAAAACATCAATATCTAAAATCGATCCAACTTTTCTTTTTTATGACTCCTCTTAAAATTGTGGCATTTGTGTCCAAATGACCGAGACAGAGTGGTACTGTTTTGGTTACTAGTTTGTCTAGGGCATTTCCACTGCTATATAACCAGAAAAGTTTCAACCAAGTATAAGCTTGGCTATTGACTCACTGATTTGGTTTCGTTCAAAGCCTTCCATCTGAAATATTTTCTGTTAGTGATTACACCCAGAATCTACTGAAGTATAAATCTATCATTTATTTCAATTGTCTAATACATAATATTAATATCTATATTCTCACAACTTTCAGTTTATTCTCTGAATTATATTCTGCGAGTGATGCCCACTCTGACACGAGCAAGTATTCCTGTCCTGCCCAGTTTTGATTTTTCTCTTTACGGCAAACTCAGTCATTCAATATGGTAATAATAATTATATACAATATCGGAATGTTGTCTCAGCAAAATCGTGACACGCCTTCCCTCTCTTCTCAAACTGTAATCACTAAAGCCAAGCGGAAAGGGAATTTTGATTAACAAAATATTGGATGTTTACGACAGATTCGTTCTCCTCTACCCCTAAAACCTCTGGTAGAAGGAAGCTTCTTAAATTTTTTCTTCCGCGACCAAAAATACAAGCAATATATTGTTTAAATCAACAAAGAATTACTCAATGTGACCACCGTATCCAAAAATAACTGAATGTGTAACTCCTCAGAACCCATAATACAACACACAGGACAACCAACATGCGATAAGGATATGTTAAAAATTCACTCTCTCAACCATCTAGAATCTAGACGAAGTTCCTTTCCGAAGCGCACGATTAAATAAATAATACATCAATTTTCAAATCAAAAGATCAATAGTATAGATATACAGGAACAGATTGATCATTTTTGACAAAAGATATTCGATTGGAACTTTGGTTCTCAAAAAATATCATTTCGAGTATTTTACATCTTATGAGCTAACAATTCTTCCTCTATGTGATTTAGAAATGAAGTTACTTGTGCGGTTTCAAGAGCAGTTGTTAAACGCTGTCTTCCCTGAGCAATATTAAAGGCTGTTAAAATACAAACATTTTCAACGTAGCATCGACATATTTATTCATTTTGGATCCCAATTTCGTCTGTTTTGTTGGGTTTTGAGAGCAGTTGTCAAACAATGTCTTCCCTGGGCGATTTTCAAGGCTGTTAAAATTCAAAAATTCTCAACGTAGCATCGGCATATTAATTCATTTTGGACTGTACTTCTACCCTACTATCTGGTGTCTACTCCCAGCACCGATGATTTTAACCGGTTGTTAATAGAGTCGTAAAGTACCATTCCTAAGTATACGTCGCCACATAGATATGTTTCAAGTGTTATAGAACCGGAAAGAGTGAAGGATGAGCATGGCTCTCGTTAGGCCCATTGTCTCTCCTCCATTTAGGTTAGGGTACCCTAGGGGGGATTGATTAGCCCTACCTTTCTGGGAGATAACTAACTGATAACCTTATCATGGGGTATCTGCCTTTATGTGGACCAATTCAAGTCGGAACTTGCCGAATTTGGGTTTTCTCCTTGATGATTATGCACGTTAGTCACATATGACGCTCTTATCTTCCTGTGCAGCCTCTGGGAAGAGGCGAATCTGTTATTGCCCATTCTGAAGAGTTGTGGTAGTCGGCAGTGTTCTGTCAGAACACTCTTAGTTACCCGTAGATTCTCCCTGATAACCTTATCATGGGATATCTACCTTTATGTGGACCAATTCAAGTCGGAACTTGCCGAATTTGGGTTTTCTCCTTGTTGAGTATGCAGGTCAGTCACATATGAAGCTCTTATCTTCCTGTGCAGCCACTGGGAAGAGGCGAATCTGTTATTGCCCATTCTGAAGAGTTGTAGTAGTAGGTAGTGTTCTGTCAGAACACTCTTAGTTACCCGTAGATTCTCCCTGATAACCTTATCATGGGATATCTACCTTTATGTGGACCAATTCAAGTCGGAACTTGCCGAATTTGGGTTTTCTCCTTGTTGAGTATGCAGGTTGGTCACATATGTAGCTCTTATCTTCCTGTGCAGCCACTGGGAAGAGGCGAATCTGTTATTGCCCATTTTGAAGAGTTGTGGTAGTCGGCAGTGTTCTGTCAGAACACCCTCAGTTACATTCTTCCTCGAGCTTGGTTTTTCATAGTAGTTCCCTCGAAATATTTTAGGTGTTACGTTGTAAGTCATCTCGAATTTATTTTGACAGTAACATATTTTTCAATCGAGCTCTTTTTCTCGTAAACGTATTTCGTGATATTTGGCAAAAATCAGAATTATACATATTTTTGAGTTTCAGCGTCCAACTTCAAAATACATTTCTGCATTACTGAGGACTTTCGAGGATATTGAGAGGGCATTAAATTGATATATAAAGATTAATATTTTGCTCTTTCAAATCATTCTTTCAATTTCTTCAAATTTTTTACAATTTGAATTAGATTCAGAACACTTGGCCTTATGGTCTTCAATTCGATATGTACCGTTGACACATCAAAGAATTACTGGGAAAGGCATTTTTTTATCGTCAAGTACACCTCAAAAATAATGAAAAATGTTACTGAAATTCATTAGTGCTCCTTATAGTATTGAAGATTATTCGTGTATTAGTGTAGTTCAAGGAAATAAAACGAGATAAAATACAGATATTGGGAAAATATGGGAAGAGAGTGAACTTTTGATTGATTACCATTTAAACTTGATAGAGTATATTGGTTTGCTGAAAAATTCAGTGTTAATCAAAATGAAAATGCAAGAACAACACAAATAAAAATGAAAATGGGTGATGCGGTCTCAAACTTACAGGAATTTGAGGAACTGAACTACCGGCAGATGAACTGAATGTATATGATCTTGGAGCCAAACCATAACCAGGCTTAGGAACATGACGCAGAGCGCTCACAACTGTATATGAATAATAGCAGGTAATATCATGAAAAAATTCGTAAGCACATTTCAGACACTTAGCGAGTATACAGCAAATCCGGGCATGTGTGTTCCATTTGCATTATTTATACAATTTATTATTGGAAAAGTTTCAGAATGAATCTACTCATGAAAGTCGAAGAAAAC
Organism: Zygogramma bicolorata; assembly: GCA_032362365.1. Taxonomy (NCBI): domain Eukaryota; kingdom Metazoa; phylum Arthropoda; class Insecta; order Coleoptera; family Chrysomelidae; genus Zygogramma; species Zygogramma bicolorata. The sequence continues at coordinate 191,854 of JAVJAQ010001632.1, forward strand.
GTTTCAGTTTCATTTTGAAACATTTCCTATTAAGCTACACCTAGTACTTACATATCCATTTCTACTTGGTAAAGTAGACGATTTAAGTCCATAACCAGGCCTAGGTACCATTCGTAATGACGAAACTACTGTACAACATGCAAAAAAAACAATGTGCAAATGAACGAATTATTAAAAAATAAAATGAAAGCACACCATGCATTAATAATCGGAAATATAGAATGCTATTTTCTGATCGAAGTTATGAAATCAATTACTCATGGAAAAGCAAATGTCTCCTAGACACAAATTAAATTGCTGTTAAATATTAAGATCCAAATGTTAGCAGTTCTATACAAATTGGGGGTGGCAATATCCTTGGCAACTTTATGTAATTTACTGGTGAGAGCAATAGTATTTTTTTGAGGTTTTTTAATTTTTTTTTCATCTGATTCTCATAAGATCCATTATTGGAAAGTCTCTTCAACTATATGCAAAACATCATTAAAGAGTTTGTTCTTGTTAACGTGAAATGTCAACAATTTTTTTAATTTAACATGACAAACTGCAGTTTCTCTATAATCCAATTTATGAAATTACCTTCACAAACGAATCAAATCTTGAAGATAACACCATTATTCTATGTCGTAGGTATTGATGAGAACTTTTGAAAATATAATTTTTCAGAAACTGATCATTTTCGCCAGTAAAATAAATCTGAACTTCGCACCATGATTTTGCACTGCCAAGAAAATAATACAGGTTAGTGACCGAGCTGTACAACTCACATGCTTCAAGGTAACTTTTGGATTTGACATAATTTCAACTCAAACAACAGACAACCTCACCTCGACAAATTTGTAACTAGCAGCAATACAATTTCCTCAAGTTCAAATACTCGACGAAAAAACACAAACCAACACAATACTTCATCTTTATATTATTCGATATCACTAAGAAAAGACATACTAGTTCTTTTGCAGTTCACTCATCTCGATGAATATGCATAAATTATACAAAAGATCATAAATAAATATGGAAACATTCTGAAGTTTTTCTCAACTTCAAACCATCATCAGTAATGTTTTACTTTCCCTGCTGTCGGCGTAACCATTATTTCTGTCCAGGAAATTAAAGTTCCATTAATAAGTTTGATATGATGATATCCAAATTTGGAGAAGTCATCACGCTTACCACCACAGATCACAGAACCAAGTTCAGATGAGTAACAGTATACTTTTATATACCGAAATCTATTGGGCTACGTCCCTGCTGCGGTTATTAAACACTGCATGAATTGTAGGACAATTTAAGAATTACAAATGCAGAATACCATAATACTGAGTAGTTGAAAAAAAGATTTCTAGACTTGGATCTATCGAATCAAACCACCAAACTATAAAAAATTTCATTTTGCCATCAAATTAACAACTCATATATGTACGTTTGTTTGTATGTACGGTTCTGAATACTAAAAGAGGACTTACATTATATAAAACAGTTCATTCCCTAAAAATTTATCTAGCGCTTTACTCATTCTGAGTACCAGTCAATTCTGCATTAATAATTCAAAGTCTTATATGTCTTTTCTAATTGATATCAATGATAACAATGAATGTTCCACGTTAAAAAAACATCGAGAATCAACAAACTTATAAATTTTGGGAGAAAAGTAAGTCAACATGATTTCTGAAATCAGTAGAAGTCAAGGGGAAATCCTATATCAAAATGGCATACCTAAATTTCTACTGAAAACAAGTTATAAACGAAACTAGACAACCTATTATTACTATTGAAATTATAATCAATATTTTCGAACAATAAATACCTATGTCCAAGCAGGACCTACTCTCATATATGAATGCTAGAGCTACGAAATAAATCAATTATAGAATGATCCTAGAATTTCTACTCACTAACTACATCTGATTATCAGTATAAAAAATAATTGAAATTCATAAATCAATAGAGAAACAATTTCAACTTTTGTTTCAAACACACCCCTTAAAATCACATAGTTGTTTATAACCATAGACATAACTACTTTTATCAGTTTCAAATAAAATACATTCCAAATTTTATCTGATGTAATGACTAGAGACAAAAAACAAAAACCTGTAGTCATTAACCATTATAATAGAGGTAAGTTCCTGTCTGATTTCTGCCTCTCTAATCACTTTTTAGTCTGGCTTAGTAAACATTAAGGCAAATTAAACATTTACATACAAAAGCTATGAATTCATTATAAACTACAGGAAAATACACCATTTACAAATATATGTGAACATTGATGTTTCATTGTTTTATATGACATTTTTGAGTAAATAGAATTTCAAACTATCTAAAATGTATGTTACATCAAATTCATTTTAATACTCAATAAACAATGAACATGACTTCCAGTAATATCTTATCTATCAAGAGAACTGCAGATCTTTAATGACAATCACGAGATTTATGAAAATAATAGTGATAATGGTTGATATGACTAAAATATGTCCTTGGATTCATTTTCCACTCAGTACCCCATTCTTTTGTTCAAACTTATTTTTTATCAAATGGGCTTCATGAGCATCTCCTTTGGAAAGTTCCATTTTCTCTGGTTTAAATGCACCAAGAATAACATCCAAATTAATATTAAAAGTGTTATGAGCTCCTTCTACTGATCTCAGTAATATATAAATACATTAAAACATCTAGGGAAAATCAAAAATAGATCTCACCATTATAATTGGGAATAGCACCAACAGATCTTCCCATAGAAGATCGGCAGCTGAGGGATCTGTCAAAGTCATCTTCTTCAAATGGTTTGGGATGGTCTAAGTTTCTAGAAGGGCTTGCACCAATAGGGTTATCGTATCGCAGCCTATAATGTGGTTCTTTATTCGCAGAAGGAGTCCTATTAGACAAACAATTTTTTCGGTAATATTATAAAACGCATTTATGAATAATAAAAATTTATTTGAGCCCAGAATACGATTTCTACAAGCCAAAAATGAAGTTTTCAATTTTTCTCAATTGAAATTATGCAAAATTACACAGTTCAATAATTTTTCCACAACTATCTCTTAGTCACATTCAAATCTTATTACAATGATGAGAATTTTCTCACCAGTGGGCTATCAAATATTCTTTTTGAATCAACTTTTAGATTTAATTAAAATTTGAATGAACCATATATTTGAAAGAACATTGCTTTCAAAACGTTAGTCGAGTAGAAGAAAAGTTAACAGATTCTATTGAGATATTGAAACATTTATTGCAAGCTAACCGACTGAAGATTCACTCTGATGATACTAAAAACAAACTATTGCTATAAATGGTAAAATCAAATTGAATTCCAAATGAGATATTTTGCAATACTTTTCAATTTCAAATCAAAAGTATGCATTAGCAAGGCACTAGCACTGTAGGTTTTACTGGGTTTGCCTACAGTTGAGATAGCAAATGCGGTACCGTAAAGATCAGTAAGACGACCCACAGATATTCAGTCAATCTAGTAACACTGAGTTGAACATATAATTGTTCCTCTCATTGTTTGAAATGATATATATAATATATATATATATATATATATATATATATATATATATATATATATATATATATATATATATATACATATATATATATATATATATATATATATATATATATATATATATATGTAGGATATTGTATTTGCAAATTATTACAATTCCCACAATCTTTATATTTTTCCTGTAGTGATGATTTAAAACAAAATTTGATAGAAATTGCAAGTGTTTGAATGGTTGGTTGTTATGGAAATGTATATGTCATAGTAATTATAGTTTGATAACTTATGAAATTTCAGACAGTTTTGTGGTAAAATATTGCTATATTTATATTATGAACAGTGAAGTACTCACTCTTCCAGAAACAAGGGAGGTGGCAAAAAATATTGAGTTAAATTTGTTGTCGGAGAAGTCTCCATTCCCATTGAGAATAATCACTTTGCTGCCTTGGCAGGGAAAGTAATACTTTACTGATTAATATGAGTAAGCAAAATTAATATTTGCATTCAATCGGAAAAGATATTTTGTCAGTGGTATGATATATTCTATCTATCTATTATAGAGACCAATTATATGGATCAATCAACATTTCCACAGCCTTTATATCACTAGAATACTTCAAACTGATGTATCGTCCCTGTTTATTATTCTAAGCTCTATTACTTGGTTTCAGTCTGGGGGTCAGCAACAAAATATTCACTTGAACCATTGAAAATTTCACAGAATAGTGGAATTACAAGAATATTTCAACTAGATTATAAGGAGCCTACAGTAAAGTTATATAATCTTCTAGGTATCATTTCTCTAAATAAATTAAAGGTATCTACATTTATCCATTTGGTCAGAATTTAACGTTTACAGTTAGTAATGATCAATATAATCATTCGACTAGGTATTCAAATGATTAATCTGTAACAGAAATGAAAACCAGCATAGGGCAAAAATCTATTTACTTTGTAGGAATTCATATATACGATTTACTAAATAGAAAGAATTATGGTAAACTTAGATTCAAAATAAATTCAACATAATACTTGTTACAATAGGTAGTGTAATTATTTCATCAATATTCTCACAATAATTCGGGGTTCATTTTCTGAATAATAATCCGAACAATACCAAACTGTTTCATTACCATATATTTTCTTTGTGCCAATTTCATGACCATGATATTTTCTATTTCCCAGATATTTGTAGGCATATATTGTTTGTACATATATTTGAGTTGAATTCCCTCACATAAAGATGTTTGTTGGGAAATAAACCATCTATTTATTTTTTCTACATAGACATATTCTGTTCTCTTCCACTATTAAAAGTATTCAAATCCCCGCTTATAAACTGTGAATGTTTCTTGTGACCAATAAATGTTATTAATATGGAATCGAATTGTTTGATATTTGATGAAAGTCCATATTCAATAAAGTACACTCTCCAGTATCTTGTACAATTATCTAACAACATATTCACAAAACTGCGAAGAGGTTACGATTTCTCACCTGGAGGCATTTCTGGGATCCATATTCGCCGCTTTCCACTGCTTTAATTTTTCCCTTTCCTGCACATTTTTCAAGAACACTTTTCCGATACCGCATGCAATTTTCGACAATTCTTCCTCTTCCTTTTTCATATTCTCCAACTCTTTCGAATTTCTACCGTCGACTTCGTCTTCGTCAGAATCGGGTACGGCCTTGTACGAATCCGACCATCGTTTACGACGCTCCGGGTCCGTGTAGGGGTAAGGGGGAGCGGGGAAATCGTCGCGTTCGATCTTAGGAGGTTCTCCGGGTTGAGGGGGTTTTGCGCCAGGAAAGTGAGCTAGCTCGATGGGTTCTTCATTATTCATGCCCGGAGATTTGGGTCTTGGAGTTTCGCTACGGATGGAATCTACCATGACTTTCATGCCAGATCGAGAACCGTATCTCTTTCCTGAACCCGTACTTCCTCTCAACGAATTTTGTGCTATAAAATAAGGTAAGTGACATTTTTAATCATTTCAGTAGTAAACATCCATTCATATAATGAAAAGAGAGTCAATATAAAAGTGTGGTATATATATGAGAACATTTGAGATTAGAAATTATGACAAATCTGTTCACCGTGACTATGTCAAATGAATCAAGTTTACATAACCTAGTCAGTATTTCTAGAACACAATCTTTATGGCAATTCATGTCATTTCAAACAATTTCTATGGAATAATTAAGATGCCTTAAAACCCTGTAGTCTAGAAAATGAAGCTAAATAAATGGTAAAACATCGCATTTTTTTCGTCCAGCACCGATTTGTACAAAAATTTGGGATTAGGCTTATTCCACCCTCTAGTTCATTTTCTATATTGTGCCGTTGTACGCTTTTTGTTTTTTAGGGCTGAAAACCACCCCTTATTGTCAAAAATTATAAAATAACATCCTTCAACCTACCCTTGTTATAAACTACCCTTGAAATCTTATGTCTTCGAACTTTAGAATACACTGGTGAGAAATCAAACGAGCAGATGTTCCTTTTTCTCTGTCTTCCAATATGAATGGAAAAAGTGGAACAAATAATGGCCGAATATACCGGTTATATTTTATTTATTTATTTATTTATTCAATATACAGCTTACAGACAACATATTACTACGCTCCGAGGCGGGTAGTTCAAATTTTTCAAAAAAAAAATGTTCGGTTTTTTAAGCATAGCTCCTTCATTTTGGGTGGTAGGAAATTTTTTCAAAACGATTTTGTAGGGCTTTTCAAGAGCTATAATACTATCTGAGTCTAAATGGCGAGAGTTTAAAGCGCTTGAATAAGCTGATGTTCGATCGTAAATGTAGGTGTTAAACGGCAATATCTCGCCGAATATTCACTTCACAAAAAATCTACATACAGGAAAATTTTTGTCATTAAAAAAGCTACAATTTAGTACTCCATCGTTTTTTTCGTATCTTTAGTGTATTGGGAGATATTTTTAAGAAATGGGTTACAAAAACGAAATTTTAAAAATAGTTTTCTCTTCAATCTCCAATTTTTCTAAAATAAGGCATTTCAAATTGGTCAAACTCCGTGGGGGTATTAATGGTACATATATAAAGAGAATCGCAGAAGGGTGGCGATAAATTTTAGTTAGGGGGTACTTTGGGGGTTGTTTTCACAGATTTTTTTTTGTAGAAAAAAGTGGGTACCGATCTTATTTTGGTCATAAGTCGGTCAGTTTTCATGATAGGAAGACATTTTTTCCTATTTGAAAGCTCTAATTGAATACCTCAAAAAAGATTTCATGAGCTTTCTTAAAAAATGCAAATTTTTCTCGATATTTCGCTTTAAATCTTCCAATTTATACATATCTGACGAAAAAAGCTAAGGTATTAATTTGCTGTATCTCAGTTCTTATGTGTCGTAGAAACATCATAAAAAAGCATGGTTTTTGTTATTTCCAAAGCTAAAATTTGCCTCTCCACACTTTTTTTGAACAAATGCATAGTTTTAGAGTTATTCGCGAAAAACATTTAAAAAGTCGATTTTTTCGTCAAAAAACTGTAACTTTCAACTTCGAATAACTCAAAAAAATATTAATTTTACGAAAAAAACGTATAGAACATTTTATCTTAGATTACTTTTTCCGCCGATTCCTACATAAAATGTAATGAAAAATTTCCACCCCCGTGATGGGGTGGCAACCACCCCCATGGCTCTAGCGTACAGCGGCATAATATAGAAAATGATCCTTGAGCTATTCCCTACCTTCTGTGAAAATTTCAGGTAAATTCATGGTGGACGAAATAATTACGAGCCAAAATGCTTCATTTCCTGAACTACTGGTGTGAAAGTTTGGGGTAAAATTGGCGATACATGCCTACTATGATATTAATAGGCACCATGACCCCTTGACATCTAATCATTTTAGATGGCGTTTGCAATGAAGAGAGTTACAAATTTCCTAGGGAATGTAGGAACAGCCGACCAGTCGGCTGGCTATACTTTAACTTTTTGACCCTGACCGATCGACAGCCTATAATATTTGTTTAGAATACCAGCCAAATTCCCCATGATTGTGTTCCTTTCATTTTATTTCGTTTTTGATAAATTTGATATAAGATTTCACTTATTTTGTTGACTGCTTGAATCAAAGAGTTTGTCGATCGATCGGTTGACTATGCACTTCCAATTCCCCAACTAAACGTAAAAAAGAGTCTTAAAACGGAGTCTCTCAGAGAAAAATGGAAATATTTGAGAAAATAATAATTCTTAGCAAGTGCAAGAATGTGTGAAGGTGATGAGTAACGTGTGCTTCTTTGGTTTAATGATGCAGAAATGGTAAAATAAAAAAATACGCAAAATAATATAAGGGGTCGAAGGAAGATTGTTTACCTGCGAAATCTCGTCTCGCGTGGAAAATTCGATCATCGAGATTTTAAAGATTGTCCATAGGTGTGAGCCAGTATATATACGGAAGCGATTCGTCGCTACGGCAGATAGTTATCAGAGTTTTTAGCTTAGTGGAGAGGCGGAGAGTTTTACAGAGTTTTTATCGGAGAGAGCTTTGATATTGCTAAGTGCAAAAGTCGAAGTAGAGAATTTCTAGTACAGAGAGAGTTAATCAGAGAGAGTTTAGTACAGAGCGTTGGATAGTTTAGCTAAGCAATTGAAGTGATTGTATTGTATTGTGTTATGATAAAGAGTTGTAATAAAAGTAGTTCAGTGTTGTTTGGAGTTTTCATCAACGAACCCATACGAAATATCGTAACAATATTATAGAACACATGTAATATCCCTCGGTAGGTACTGGATAACGCAAGTCGTATCTGTGGCTTAGTTGGATTTCTGGTGAGTACAAAAAGCGGAGATATAGCAAGTGTCACTATACTACTACTACTAAACCCTAAGCTTCCCAATTTTAACGCTAGAGGGCGGCTGTTACATTTCTGCATTCATTAATTAAATTATGAAATCAAACTTACATGTGGGTCTATGAAAATGTGGGGAAGTTGGTGCTTTATCATATGGATCGATTGGCTTTCTGAGATATCCCAAGGTGGGTTCTTCTGTTAGATAGCTGTATGTATATATTCTGGAAATATCATCAACCAGTGTTGCCGATTTATTGTGATCCCTCAATATCAATCCTGGTGACGGAGTGCGATAGTTGAAATGCTGAAAATTACATTACTGAATTGAAAAGCAGTCACAAATCAAAGCACAGCCATTTCGCGAATTCCACAAAATCATCTTCAAAACGTAAGGTGTAAAGGAGGAATTGAGTCCGAACATTCAAAAACTTTGGCAAAACTATAAGTATACTGCACTTTGAACTTTAGAGAGAGTCCATATATTTCTTCATACCTGCAGATAAACCAATTAATACTGGATTCATAAAAAGGCAATATTCATTAAAATTTCGATAAAAAATCTCGATAAATTTGCTCTGTCTATCTGTGAAAAAGATAGTATACTCAAGATAACGTCTGAAACACCAAAGTTTCACGCAAAGATACAAAGTGAATCATAAGTGATGCTTGTAATTTCAAGGAGTGATTCCTCTTCCCATATTATAAAAAAAGTTCATCTCATATTCTCGAGTAACTTCGTTTTCCGAGAAACAGTGTGTCTATGTTTAAAAACTCGGCTTATCAATTCAACAAGTGACTTTCTTTTTGAAGAATAAGCGCGTCAAGAAATAGAAGATATGATTCTCCACTTGGATAACAAGAAAACCTCTGGCTTTGATGACATCAGTGTATCCATTGTAAAAACAGTTGGATCAGAAATTTCCCCACTTTTGACTAAATTGATAAATATCAGCTTTGAAACAGGCATATTTCCAAATAAGTGTAAAATTGCTAAAGTTAAACCAATTTTTAAAAATGGCAAGGAAGAAATCATGGGTAACTACCGTCCGATTTCAGTTTTACCAGTTTTATCCAAAATCATTGAAAAAGTAATGAATACAAGACTATTAGAATATTGGAAAAAATCAAAAATTTTATACGATCAACAATATGGTTTTCGTGAATCCAGTGACACGGAGTCTGCAGCTGTAGATCTGATTACTGAAAAACAATTTGAATTGGATAATGATCAGAAGTGCGGACTTTTGTCACTGGATTTATGTAAAGCATTTGATACAGTGAATCATTCAATACTATGAAAATCATGTATCACATTGGCATCAGAGGAACTGTATATAACTGGTTCCAAAATTATTTGTTCTATAGAAAACAGTTCGTATATATGGGAGATAGTAAGAGCTTAGTGAAAGAAATAACCTGTGGTGTACCACAAGGTTCAGTGATCGGGCCTGTTCTCTTCCTTATATACATAAACTCAATATCTAATTTAGAATTAGAAGGTAGAATCAAATTATTTTCAGACGACATTACACTTGTATATTTTTCAAAAAAGAGTTGATGACATCAAAATTAGGGTTGAAAATGATCTTCAAAAAATTAATTCCTGGCTAATAGCTCACCAACTAAGTTTGAATATCCCAAAATTATCTTTCGTGTTCATTTATAAACGATCAGTTATGACTAAATCATTGAAAGAAATAAAGCTTAAGAAAGATGTAATGAAATATACTGATTCAATTAAGTTTTTGGGACTATATATCGATCCTACTCTTTCGTGGTCGATTCATACCCAAATACTGAGAAAAAGTATATCTCCAGTAATCGGTATTCTATATAAAATAAGAAATTATATTCCACGAAAATACTTGGAAATGATCTATTTCTTTATTGCAACCTTTAAAAACACTACAGAATAAAGCAATTAAGTGTATTTACAAATTGCATTATCGTGAACCCACTGTGAATTTGTATACACCAAAAAATTCACTCAATTTAGAAAAGCTATATAAATTAAAGACCTGTTTATTTATTCATTTGACATCATCCAACAATAAACATTCGACCCTAAAATTTACTCCAAATTCGAGTATTCATAACTACAATACAAGACAGTTAAATGATTTCGATTTGATTAAAATGAGAAGAAATTTTGGTAGAAAATCTCTGCTTTACTGAGGAGTTCTTACAATATCTTGCCAAAAAACTTAAAAAAATATAAATAAATTCAAATCAAAATAAAAAAAATATTTCTTGAGACAATAGAATAGAATTTTCAAGTATATAAAAATTCCTTTTTCGTCATTTTTATGTTATGATCTAACGGTTTAATTTATTCTGTGTTTGTATCTTGTTAACGTTTTTCTATATGTATATCCCTGTATAAGCATTAGCTTCTTGGGATCAGTTACTCAATAAACAAACAATAAACTTTTTTGAAATGGTAAATAGAAAGTTTCTGAAATTTTCCGACGGGTTTGTCCTATAATAACCCAATAGATAATAGAATTCCCAAATTTCAATGCAACTAATCCAGAATTAGATATCAAATCAGTTGGAAGTCTTCATGAAAAGTTCAAGAATATGTATCACCAGACGTAAAAGCTGTGAACGATCTTCCATATCATCAGTCTAGTTGTTTGGAATTGAATGAATCTTCTATTCCACAAGATATTCTATAATAACCTCTGAAATGAATAATTTACTTATCGAACTGATGTCAACTCTTGCCCCATAATTCGATAAATGATTATCTTTTCAAAGAGATGATAATGAAGAACAAAATAAAAATGGAAATTGAAGACAAATCATTCCAGACCCATGTTAAAACAATTATTTAGGATCTACCATGGTGAAATTCATGAAAAATGTGCACATTTCAGAAGCATTCAACCTAACTCAAAAAAGCCAGTATATACAAGAAATAAAGGAAACAAACCTTTCTAGACATGCTTGAAGGACTGTATAATGAACCATTCAAACTAGGTGTACGGGAACGCATGGAAAACTGTAAAAAATCATGCAAACAAAATTAAGTAAATAAAACCAATACAAGTCCAACAAAACAAGCAACATTTGATTTGAAAAAGGATCTACTTGAACAAACCTGCAATTCACTAACTCCAGAAGTACTGTTTCTATCAAAGTCCCTCATAGATACATCTGTATCAGTGCAGTTTCCATTAGCTTCTCCTGATTCATTTATGATCTGCCCATTTTCAGTGGGTCCTGGCCCACAACGTGGATGCCAAATGGCTCCTCCCTGAAGGTACATTTCTTCTCCATCCCCAAAAGGTTCTCCGCATTTTGTACAACGAGCACATGTTGGATGAAAATGATGGTTATCCCCAGCCTAAAAGTAATAACATTGTCCCTCATACTTCAGAAGATTATTTTTTTGACAGTATTTTTTTGAGTGTAAAATAGAAACTTGAGTTTCTGCAATCCTTTTTTCAGATCTATGAACGTTCAAGACTACTTCTTGAGTACATAGCAATTACTCAAAATGAAATGTGACAGAAAATTATACCAATTTGATATCTTTCAAGTATATACTGTCAACTGTGGTATTGCAAACTTGGATAAAATTGAAATGTGGTTAATGAAACAATGAAAACATTTTTTCAAACAACATACAAAATATTTCCCCTCAAATATCTGCGAGATTTAAAGCAATCTGAGACAATACATAAAATCCAAAACACATACAAGTAATAGAACGGTATGCTGTATCTATTGGATATGATAATGGTTTAGTTATATAATACTACTCTTGAAAAAGATGAATGATAACAAAAATATTCAATTTCAGGACTGTTGCACTTTTTAGTGATCTAGGCCTATGCTGAGACTAACCATAATTTCAAGTTCACTCTCAAGCTGACGTTATACATCAATATAGAAAAAGATTCAACCGCAAACAGTGGCTTGAGCTGAACATAAATAGACTCAACTCTTCAGTTATGAAAGATAGTTATTCTTAGATATACGTCATAAGGTTGAATAGTTATAACTGAAATTTTGGGAATAAATACCCTATTTATATGAGGTCATGCATTCCATTTATTCCAAAACTATTTTCAAAATCGAAAACAGTATGTACAAATCAACAAATATAAAAGTAATGAGAAACTTTCCAAAATTGATGTCCCTCAAGGCTCAGTTTTGGCTCCAATTCTTTTTTTAATCTATATTGACAATATTAAGACTAAATTTATATGGAATGCACTTTTCTTTTGCAGATGATATAACATTATTTCACTTTGGGAAAGATATTGACATTTTGGAAAATTCATTGAAATATGATATTGACCCTATTGGACCCTAATGGACGTGCAGCATTAACCTAACCTTCAATTCGGAAAAACTGTTTTTATGATTTTTGAACAAAAAAACATGAAGAATATAAAATTAAACTTGAAGATAGATGATGAACTGATAGCCGAAGTTCCTAATCATGAATATTTAGGTTTATTAATTGACACAAAATTAAATTTTGAAAATCATATTGAAAAAATTAAGAAATCTATTGTCCATTCCTGGGGGCCATTAGAAGAATTCACATTTTGAACAAAAACGTCCAGATTCTAATATATAATGCATTGTTTCTCATATCAGATACCTCATTACAGTTTGGTCTTCATGCTCTAAAAAACAAAAAAATATAATATATCGTTTAATGAACAAAGCAATAAAGATTATATTCAGAAAACCGTGGGATACTCCTTCTGCAGATTTATATAAAGCAACAGATAATATGACTTTGGATCATCTAATTGATTATGAAAAATCATAGTATATATATAAATTAACAAAAAATCTTCAGAAATGTAATATAAAACTGTCAAAAAATTATGATTTACATGACCACAATACCAGAATATCAAATAACTTTCATTTAAATATGATTCATTCCAATAAAGGAAAAAATAACCCCATTTCATCAGCATTAATAACTTTCAATGAACTAAATCATCCAAATCCATTCATATTTTTTCAAAAGAACTTAAAAAATATTTGCTTGCATAATAATGTTCACCAAATTATCAAATGAATATTATACTCCAATTTATTATTTATAGTACATAATTTTATGATGTTTTTTTTTGACTTCCTCATACCGGAACCCTGTTCTGTCTGGAAGCTGTATATTGAATAAATGAATGAATAAATAAATATTTGAACTTGCAATATCTCAGGAGCTTTGTGTGTGAGAAACAATATCTATTTCAACTTTCTTATACCAGAACACTATTCTGTTTGGAAGCTGTTTGGTCTATTGAAACAGTGGCGTGTTTAGAATTCTGTTTTGGGGGGGGCCGAAGCATAAATGAAAAATATTGCCAAAAATTGTGTTCGTGGTTCACCTCGTCATAATAAAAAAAAAGAAAAATTAAGCGAAACAACAGAATGACTAGTCTTTTTAATGTTTTTCATTCAATCATCTGACCCTGACCAATCTTTGAGGTTCATTCGTCTAATAATAATAATAATAACGATTTATTTCCCAAGAAACATATACATGCTCATTTTAGGGAAAATTAAACTGATGCCATACAATGAAACTAGAATAGAATACAAAAAATGAGTTATCGAATCAGATCTTTACATGGCAATAAAAAGAAAAAAAAAATTATGATATCAAATGTTATTTTAAATTATTTTTGAAACGAAATTTTTCATATTTCTTCAATGAATTCGGTAGACCATTGTATAGTTTTATTCTGTTGTGGTAAACAGATTTCTGTCCTATATTTTAATTTTCATCAATGCCAAATTTTCTGAAAACCTTGTTGAGTGATTGTGTTGATCACTATTCATTTTGAACATCGAATTTGAATGTTTTATTCTGTAATGTTTTCAATGGTTTCATTACGGTTTTTGGAGCTGCCCCCAAATCGAAATCACGTATTGAATTTTGGAATATACTAAAGAATAATAAATTGATTTCAGACATAATAAAGGTAACATATTTCGAATTTTAAAAATTATACCAATAATTGGTGAAATTTGTTTTCTTAATAATTCAATATGTTTGTTCCAAACTAAATGTTCATCAATAAATATTTCCTAAAAATTTCACTACAGGAGAATACATAATATTTTCATTATGGGATCTTTCGAATGGATGGAGTGGATTTTCTTGAGATAAACATATACGAGGATTTTTCAATATTCAATGTTAGCTTAAGATTCATCAGCAATGATGATATTTCATGGAGGTCATTGAGCATAAAAGTTTTGATTTCTAGAAAATTGTTTCCGGTGTATACTATTGTAGTACCATCAGCAAACATTTTGATTTTACCATTCAACTTCAAATTAGACAGGGAATTTATATATATGAGGAAAAGCAATGGACCTAGAACAGATCTCTGAGGAACACCGCATATAACTGTTTCTAGTGAACTATTCTTGCAGCAAATCTATATATTACATTTTCGATATCAATATCAATTTCTTCATGAATGTTGAGTAAAGTTAAACCATTCAAAAGCTCTTCTGCCATGGTTGACCTCAAATGGGTTTTCAGGCGCTTAATAGTTGAAAAGCTTCTTTCCGCTGTTGCCATTGATACTGGCAGAGGCGCAAATATCTGTATAAAATCTTTATTGTGGGAAACAAACTCCAAAAACAAAGTGGTTTTACACGATTCGTGGTTATTACCGATTACAAACGAACATGTTGAGATGAAAATACGACCAATAATATGCTTTTCCACTGGTCATGTATCCGCCGCAAATATGACTAAAGGTCCCAACCAACGGGTTTCTCATCAAATTATATATTCATACGTACATATACATACGTGTACTAAGAAAAAATGATCATATATCAATTAATTATCAGTAATTTCATTAAGCATCAATTCAGAGTGGATGGACGGAGATTTTCGTTTTTTTCCTTTGAGCGACACGAGCTGCTTTGGGGGGGGCCCGGGCCCCTCTGGCCCCCCCCTTAGACACGCCACTGTATTGAAATAAATAAAAATAAATATAACATGTCAATGTCTACAGCCCAGGGCAAGAGAGCTATAATTTCACACAAGCAGAAGTGAACTCATAATAATTATTCCACGATCAGAGAGGTTATTCAGAAAATAGTCAAAGAAGTTTCCGTTGCTAAAGATCAGGTTTCGTTTTTTATACCATGGGTTTATTGTGAAAGTGAAGCCTTCCTCAACAGAACTGAATTAGCCAGACACCAAACTAAAATTATTTTCATGTGAAGCATGATTCACCAACAAGGTTGGCACATTCAGGGAAAGGATTGGTGTTTGATACCATAAAAGACGAAAGACAGCCTTCATATCATGTCATTTCAGCAAATCAATCTTGGAGACATATTGCACACCCCACTACCGTGTTTCTGAACATTCATCAATCTATCGAAAGGTAGAATGGTGTCATTTTCGATGTACATACCTGCAAAACTTTTCCGCTGATGAATCTGTTACAATAGGCGCACTTGACTCCGAATTGTTTCTGATAATCCCTCTCACAGAATGGAATACCATCTCGTCCCATATACTCGCCATGAAGCACTGTACCACAAGTACCGCATTTGAAGCACCAAATGTGCCACTGTTGGTCTAGAGCTACAAGGGCTTGACCTTCCTTCAGTTCTTCCTTGCAGCCAGCACATTCTGAAACTGAATGAGAAGTAATTACACAAGAGAATCTTTCACATGTAAGATACTTATCGAATGCAGAGAATTAACAATTCCCTATTCTATTTGTGTTCTCAACAAATATGATTTCAAACAAATCAAATCAGTATGACGGTTGTATGATGGTTGTACTGTTATAAGTTTCACATACGATTTCATTTCCAGTAGGCAGACAGGTGAACAGTGTGGACTAGTTCAAACCCACCTTTGTTGAAAACCTTTAAAAAGTTTCAGATAGCTTAGAGAAGATAACTCAAGTTCATCATCATATTTGTGATTTGGTCTTGCAATTTGAAGTTTGCTGAGCAACAAATTTCATAAAATCACATAGTCTACCTAAACTATAAGAAAGTCACCCCTTCAGGATAAAGTTAATTTTGCAAAAAATCAAAGCGCCGTTACCATTCATAGGTTTTGCTGGTAAGAGCGGCGATTTTGAATTTTCTTAAAAGTCATCATGCATCTCTATAAAGGCGCTATTTTTTTGGAAATATTGATTGATGGCGTTACTGTATCAACCAGTGGCCAGAGGCGATTCATTCATTTCAACAATTTTTGATCAAGAATAATTTTATTAAGTGGTATTGGGTACGACTTCCATTTGTCTATACAGTGCATTTCTTTAAACCCCCCTTTTATTTTTTTAACGGTCAACTCAAGAACTTGAAACTCGGGATAATGAAATTGATGCATAAATACTATATTTTGGAGAAAAATTGACACATGAAAATTTCAAGATGGCGACTGGGCGCCATCTGAAAAAAAAATTAAATGGAAAGGGGGTCTTGTGATAAATCATTTTGAAGCTCCTGACGAATACTTTACAACCCTAGAATATGAAGTCAATATCTTCACATACTACTAAATAGCGGGATATTTTATGATTACCTGAAAAAAAACACATTAATGTCGATATTTCTAGAAATATTCGTTTTTCTCTGTCATATGGCAATCCAAACAACCCGATAAGGTTTGATAGGTTATCTTCTGTTCATAAAAACAAATATGTCAGTACAACGAATATAATTGTTCAGTTCGAATATTCTCATTTAGTTTTTGTTTTCATAAGTAAATAGGTACCACGTAAACTATCTCCAAAATGGTCAATTTCAACAGGGAAATTGTATTTGAATATGCTGGCAACTACTCTTGATCCTCTAATCACCGAAATCGTCGAAGTGAATCCCAATGAATTCGATATGGATATTATTATTCCAACAAGATGGAACACCACCACATAACTCCAGACAAGTAAGAAACTATATGGATAATACTTTCCATGGTCGTTGTATTGGCCATCGAGGTACTGTGTTAAAATCATAAAGTCACTGAAATCAGAATTAGTTCCCATTTTGAAAATGATAATTGATAAATCCTTTGAATCTGGTATATTTCCCAATGAGTGCAAAATTGCCAAAGTGTCTCCAATTTTCAAAAATGGAAAGAGAGATGAAATGAGTAATTACCGTCCAATTTCAGTTTTGCCAGTGGTTGCAAAGATAATTGAGAAAGTAATGAATATTAGATTAATGAAATATTTAGATTCTTTCAAATATTTATTTGATGGACAATATGGTTTTCGTAAATCTGGTGATACAGAGGCAGCAATTTTAGATACAATTTCTCATATTCAGCTCCAACTAGATACAAATATGTGGACTGCTATCACTTGACTTACGTAAAGCTTTCGATACAGTCAATCACGAAATTCTTTTGAAAAAACTTGAAAACATTGGTATCAGAGGTAATGTCTTCTTGTGGTTCGAATCCTATCTCACTAACAGACAGCAGTATGTTTGTCTAGGAAATAAAAAGAGTTCTTTGAAAAACATTAATTGTGGAGTTCCACAGGGCTCTGTGTTAGGACCAATTTTATTTCTAACTATATCAATTCAATTTCAAAACTGAATCTTTTAGGATCCATCAAACTCTTTGCTGATGATACAACTTTAATTTACGAATCAAAAAATACAAAATCAATACAATTATCTATGATACATGACTTGGAACAAATATCATCCTGGTTACAGTATCACAAATTGAGTCTTAATTATGAAAAATCGACTTATATGTTTTTAACAAGCAAATATTTTAAAATTGACCACTGTGACCCACTTAAATTTAAAAATAATTCTATAACATTTTCTAAAACTATTAAACTTCTGGGACTTCACATAGATCAGAATCTTTCATGGGCAACTCACATTGAAAAATTACGCAAGAAAATTTCACCTTTACTTGGAGTCCTATTCAGAATAAGAAACGAAATTTCATTCAAATATTTGAGATTAATATATTTCTGTTTGGTATATTCTAATCTACAATATCTCACATCTATATGGGCAACGGCAACCGCTTCAATATTGAATCCGCTGAAATATTTACAAAATAAAATCATTAAATGTATTTATAAATTGCCTTACAGGGAACCTACTGTAAATCTTTATAAACCACATAATCTTCTTGACATTAATTCTATATACCACTTGAAAACATGTACTTTTATTCACTGTGTGAAACATAAGATGAAACACTCTGCCATACTTTTCAATGAAATCAATACTACACATTCTCACGGCACTAGACAGGCTCACCAACTTGTAGTACATTCAATACATACCAGATTCGGAGAAAAATCAATTTTTCATGGGGGAACAAACCTCTACAACAAAATACCGAATTCAATTAAAACTATTAAAAATATCAAAAAGTTCAAACACAATCTCAAAAAATATATTTTATCATCAAAATGATATATTTTAGAATTCAATTATATTGATCATTGATCAATTCAACAGTCTTTTTTCCATATATTTCTGCTACATAATCATATTTTGTTCTATTTCACTTTTTATATGTTCAATATCCCTATTTATAAACTGTAAATGTTTCTTGGGATGAATAAATGTTATTATTATTATTATTATTATTATTATTATTATTATTATCTTGGAATTTTCATGTGTCAATATTACTCCAAAATATAGTATTCGTGCATCAATTTCATTATCCCAAGTTTCAATGTTTTGAATTGACCCGTTCAAAACATTGAAGAAATGCACTGTATGATGAATTCTATTGGAACATCTTGCAAAAATGCCTTCCAATCCGTTCTGTGAAAAGGGTTTACAAATCCGCGACACGTGTTTCTACTAACGAATTTATACCTGTACATTCTTGATTCGTACGCCTCAAATAAATAATCTGAATCAGAATATTCAAGTAATAAATAATTCATTTATTTCAGAAAAAATCAACCTTCATGAATGTTTTCCTTGAATAATCAGTTAACTATAAATCACCTCTAAGGGTAATTGTATTTTGATTCAGGTCATCAATATAAGACGCCCGATTTGAGAGTGTATAAATAAATACAAATTTGTTAGTTGTACAATTTGGTATTGTTGTGTCATTGTTTATAGCTTGGGGTGTGATTTGCTTGAAATGTGTGTTAGCTTATCACGAATTATATGAGGAAAGAATTAATTGTAATGAATTTGCTTTATTGGGACTCCCTGTATCACTGTCAATCTTTGAAAAGGAATGGAAAAGGAATGAGCAAAAGTTAATCGAAAAGCAACGATAAAAAAACTCGTCAAATTTTACGAATTTTTATTCATATTGTTTTCAATAAAGTTGAAGAAGAATTTTTATCATTGCTTTTCGATTAACTTCTAATTATTTATTTTCAAAGTTCCACAGTTATATATTTGATTATTGTACCTTGTAATTCAATTCCATTATTGGTAATTTATTGTTCTAACATGATTATTTCGATCTTATGAGTTTTATGCAACAGGTTTCAATAGAGTTATTCATATAGACAATAGAAGTGAGAACCAATACCACAGAGCAAGGAAGCAGTACGTAACATGAAAAAGTCTACATGTCCGGATGTGTTTGGTATAAACAGTGAACTGTTCAAACGAACTCTAGAACCTATAATAAATCCTTTAGTGATTCCTTTCAATTCATGTGTCACAAAGGGAGCATTTCCAGACATACTGAAAATCACTAAACTGCGGCCGTTGATCCAAGAAGGGGGATATTTCACAAATCGCTAATCAGCCAATATCTATGATTTCAATTTTCAGGAAGGTTTCAGAAATAAGCCTCAAAGAAAAACAGACTAGGTATCTGGACTCTAATGAATTTCTCAACTGTTTCAATTTGCTTTCCAGAGTAAATGCAGTACCATTCAAGCTGTCATCAAGACTGTGAGTGGAATAGTCGGGGGGTTTGGATGGGGGCATTGATGCATCCATTACTCTATGTGATCTGTGGAGAGCTTTTGACTGTGTTTTGTCACTCTCTTTTTACTGATCAGCACCACCATTACCGTGTCAGAGGTCGCCCATTTGATCGGTTCAAATCCTACTTATATAATAGCAAACAAGCTGTTTTTATTGATGACTCGCATTCTGGATTCTCAACAATTTCGCAAGGGGTGCCACAAGGCTCTGTTCTGTGACCAGAATTTTCTATTACATATGCAAACGATCTCTTTTATTTTATGTCTACTAATGAATGTGTCAATAGTTCCAAATTGAACAGTGAAAAAACGCAAGAACTGAAATTTTCCACCAATAGTGTGAGCAGTGTAGAGTGTTAAACTTCTTGGTGTTATCATGATAAGCTTTCGTGGGTATCACATATTCAGCAGTTGTGTAATAAATTATCCAGTCCAATCTTTTGCAATTTGAAAAATCAACTTTGTTCCTCCAGTGAAAAACATGATGTTTTTCTTTGTTCCATACACACATTGAAAGAAAAGGCACTTAAGAATTGTATCTGACGCGGGCTACAGAGATCATTGTTAACATATATTCAGGAATATGTCAATAATGCCAATTCCCTCATTACACATATACATCACAATCCTAGAAATACACCAAAATAAAAATTCTTTTTCGACCACTTCCGAGTTTCACAAATACTATACTCGTGCAGCTAATGATCTGAGGCCACCACTTTACCAGATCCCAGTTGAACTCTCTCGATTTCAGATTATACCATCTGCCCCAATTGCTCAAATTCCTTTCTTTCTGCTCTTCTAAATCGAAAATAAAAAGAAACGTTCTAGAACATTTGTTTTTATTCAATCAATGAAACCTTGAGGACCCCCTTATGACTCAGCAATTGATCTGGTAGAGTTTTATTATTCGATTTTTTAATCATTTTCGAGAGTGTTTTTATATTATTTCTAGTATTACTCACATATTTTATCTGTTCTGTATGATTGTGACATGTCTGTTTTGTTTTTTGACGTGCCAAATAAATGTATTCTCATTGTCAACCAACTAACACCGTGATATTACTTGCATTCGATGAGCTTCTCGCTCATAAGCTTAGTAAATTAAGAAGAGAACTGATTTATATCAATTTCCTGATATGAATCTCAAGATGCTAACCTTGCTAGCGAAATACACCTCGAGTGCAGATAATTTTAGTTTGGTGTCAGTGTAATTGATGTCTACAAAAAGTTTCAAAGTTTATATGAACGGTTTCAATCTCGTCGTTTATTGTCAACCACACCCAGGAGCTATTTGTATTTTGTGTAATTTTTTTTTGGTGTATGCAATTAGGTTACGTTAGGTCAGGTTACATAGAAAAATCATCGTTTTCCTACATTTTAATGAAAACTTCTGTAGCAATTCAAAAGTGCCTAATTCATACTTTTTTTTCAGCAGTTTATGTGTGGTTATGACAAAGGCGGATCCAATGAAGAAGAGTCATGACTCTTAGTTGGGCTGGTTCCATAGTTTGTATGATCGTATGCAATAATTATATCCTGTTTGGTGTACTCCAACGGGCTATTGTTTCATATAAATATACAAATGGAGACATTGAAATTGTTAAAAACGCCTTGTAATCGACTTAAAGCAGCTAGTAGACTACACTCTAGTTCAGTAATTGTGAACAAATATCGGTTGTGAATCGTAAATTGACAGCAGATTCAGAATGTTCCGCAGTCCATTTCTATTACGACAAAAAATTGCGGATGCTGACATACATCCTAATGTTTTTTATGTGTTCTTGCTGAACCGTCAGTGAGGGCGGAAATGTCCTCATCTACTCTGAGGAGGCTCAAAACAATGATAATCGAATATTAGCATCCTGATAGCCTGTTATATTATTATCAATTGAGGTAATATTCAGGGTGAAAATCATTTTTTTGCTCACCATTAGTGCCGTTGGTGGTTGGGCTAGACTTCGGCGTAATATTCCGAATTGGAATCTGAACACACTTCTGGCAGAGCACCTCTTTTCCTGTAAACGTTACCTTTTCACCGGAGGGGAAAGGCTGCCTACATCTAGCACAAGTGAAACAATTTTGATGATAAGTTTTCCCTAAAGCAGTAACAACCTGTAACAAAATAAATAGATTAAAATAATGTTCAATTCAAACAAATAACTGATATCTACTGGTTGTAACCCGATTCAGGCTCGCCCCTATATGATTTGTCTCTCCATGTATCTATGTGAAATTATGGTTAATATGATATCACGATTTGGATTGATTGGCTCAAAATTCTTTTTTTGTAGTAGACTACAGGCCCATCCAAAAAATGGATGGGTCATGTGAACCACCAGGTGACGTATATAGGACGATATAAGAGCATAAAATAATAAGATTCAGCACTATGCCGTCACTTGTAAGCTATCCAACTGAGTGCTGGTGAGAATTCAAAAGTGCAGGTAGAGTGAGTACATTTTGGTCATATATTTTTGTACGGCATTTTTACCCTCTATAGATCCATAAAAAATAATAAGAAAGTGCGTAGTGCCGTAAAAAAATGGTGCGCCACAAAGTCGGTAAATTTTTTGGATTTTTTGACAATTTCAAGGGTAATTTGGTCATTTTATTATGTACGGCATCAGTTTCATACTGTCTCAATACAGCTTCCAATCCATTATTCCGCAACGCCGTGCAAAAATCATGCGACAAGGGGAAAAAATCGAGGGTTGCAACCCTTTCTTTCCGTGGTCCGGGGGGTGATTTGAAAAAGTACGGCTTCAGTTCCAAAACATTACGTAGCACTCAAAAGTACTATTAAAAATAATGCCGTCAAAAAATTTTTGTTCATTTGAATGTATATTAATAATTATCTTCATCTCATGGTATACTTGATTTATAAAGCTGTAAAATCATTTGACTCTGTATGGCAACTTTTTTTTTAACATGATATTGTAAAATACAATTGTTATATAGTATTGCCGTTCACAAGAAACTGTTCTAAAAAAAATTATAGAGAAATACTAAATATGAAATTTTTTAGTTTTTGCAAAAGTTTAAATACTCTTAGATTAATAAAGTATTGAAATTTTCTATATGTTTCGCTTGTTTCAAATAGTATTAAAATGAATAAATTAGGAAAAAATGATGCCGTACATTTTAATGCAGACCATATCTTTTAGGCTGATGAAAATGAAGCTATCATGTTTCATTGTAATGATGTGAATAAATAAAACAACTATTTTTTAGAAAAATTCTATATATTTAAAGATAATAATACAAAATAAGCTTTTTATTCAAATTATTCAGTATCGGAATCAGCCGCTGAGTTGTTATCGGAATCAATGTCTTCATCGACGTCCGAATTATCTTCGAAACGTTAGACCGGAGCGTCCGTCTCTCACAACTGTAGAAAGAACAGGACACACATACTAATCGAACTATGTGTGAGTGTGAGGGAGAGGAAACGAACACCTTACTCGGGTCCAAGCCGAGTACATCCGAATAAATACGTTATGACCCACGACTACTTAGTACACAGTATAGTATGGGCAGGTGTAGATATATGCCTACAAATGCTAAACGTCGTAACAGAACGTCGCTCCGTAAGCAATATATCTGTAAATTATATTTATTTAATATTTTTATTACTTTTTTATCATTATGAACTTTCAGATTTGTACGACATTAACTTTTTATAAATTATTGCATTAAGTACAAATAAACTAAATCTGAAAGCCGCATAAAAAAATATCGTCATGAATTTCATCTTACATTTCGTTATATGGATTTTTCTTACTTTTCGTTCTATGGATTTTTCTTTCAGTTTTTTTTCCCCTACAAACCATTGGACCAACGATAATGTACGGCATGTAAAAAAATATTATCTATGCATAAAATACTTTCAAAATAAATTAATTTCATGTTGTTTCAAATCACCCCCCCGGACCTCGGAAAGAGAGGGGTTGCAACCCTCGATTTTTTCCCCTTGTCGCATGATTTTTGCACGGCGTTGCGGAATAATGGATTAGAAGCTGTATTGAAACAGTATGAAACTGATGCCGTACATAATAAAATGACCAGATTACCCTTGAAATTGTCAAAAAATCCAAAAAATTTACCGACTTTGTGGCGCACCATTTTTTTACGGCACTACGCGCTTTCTTATTATTTTTTATGGATCTATAGAGGGTAAAAATGCCGTACAAAAATATATGACCAAAATGTACTCACTCTACCTGCACTTTTGAATTCTCACCAGCACTCAGTTGGACAGCTTACAAGTGACGGCATAGTGCTGAATCTTATTATTTTATGCTCTTATATCGTCCTATATACGTCACCTGGTGGTTCATATGACCCATCCATTTTTTGGATGGGCCTGTAGTCTATAGCATTCAGTTTCACATGAAAATACCTTAGCTTTGGAATTTCAAATGGAACAGCTAGTATATTTTAACATTTATGGGTTCAGCAGTTCATTTTATATATTAATATTGATACGGTTTCTTTGGGTTTGGTGATTGATGGCATTCGGACATTCGAAATTGAAGTAACTTTCTGTAAGACAATAAATCAATCGAAATCGCATATCATATGAACCACCAAAATTTCACAATGATACCAGAAGACACAAAAAGGTTTTAGAGGCGAGATTAGATCAATGTAGACACGGTATATATTTAACAAAATTGTTTACCTCGCAGTTTTTTTGAATTTTTAACCCACCACAATCTGAGAAAATCAACATTAAAAACGGTTTAACGTTTTTTTTTATTTTTGCTCTCCCCTCCATATTTCAAACAATATGAAAATGAGTCTGAAAAAACTTTGTACGCTCATTCATGTTTATTAAGATCTGGTATGATCAATTGAAATTTGTTTTGAATACGATTTTCAAAATAATTTATTTACTTGTGTTACTCACTTTCTTATTGTTGAAAATGTGACCTCTAGAAGCAAACAACTTAAAACGTTGATTTTAGTTTTTTGTAAATATCTCCAAAACGAACTGCGATGTTGGTGATCTGAAAAATCAGCAAGTACCGAAAGAAATAGATCCGGTAATACACTACCAGCAGTAGGTCTGTACTCGTTTCTCTCACACAAGGGTTGCTACTAGTTTTTGTTACATTTTAGGTTACACAGCCAGACATATAACGCAAAAAATGTATGGATTAGATTTTTTTATTGGCTTTGGATTCAATCCTTTAGCCAGATTAGAACTTTCACAGAATGAATTGAATGTAGTACATGCAACCAAAAAATTTAAGGATGATTATTTGGAAAATTGATTTTGAGAGTACTTGTTGATCGCTTAGACACTAAACTTCAGTAGGGCGCCTCTACGAAAATATGATTCTGAATCAATACTGATGCTCTAAGGAGGAAACAGAGACAATCAGAGGATAGAGGAGGACAACGTAAAATTTCAATAACAATTTTTCTCTCACCCTCAAGGTACCCCTTCAAGTTGATATTGAGTTAAAAACTATAACGAAATATATTTCAATGATCTGATCTCAAGAAATATCACAAAAGCCCTGGTCGTTATCGAATGACCCCTAGTTATTATATATCACGGTGGTACATCAGCCACTAAAAGAATAATTGGAATGTAGCTTTAACACCCGAATTCAACGATACACTTTGTCACTGCAACAACAAAAAGGAGAGAAATTTATTGAAGATACTTGTGAATAATAATCTCCGATAAAACAGTAATCACTTATTAATTTTCGAGGATTTATAAACAATGATAACATTCAAATTGAAATCAGTATTTAATTAAGAACATGGTTATTTTGTGAAGAGAATGAAGTACACATGAATATACACGTACCCATCAGCAGATAGTGACTGTAATTTTTTTTCTTTTACTCCTTTCTTAAGGTTGTAATTTTCATTTTATGATTCGGATAAGAAAAAACAAAGAATAGTTCCTCAAACTTGAAATCAGATAAAGAATATTAAAACTGCGATTCTTTTAAACGATGTCTGACTATTTTTAATCATACCACTAATATAAGAAATTGAGATTATAATTTGAGAATTATTATGGATTAATAATTGAAAAAAAGAACAAAAAAACTGATTTGAATTCATCATCAATCTTTGCGAGAGCTTGAACTTGGACTTTTATATCAATATTCGCTACTAAATGATAAGAAAATTATTGAAATTATTTGAAACAAGAAATGAAACCGCTATTAGTAGTGGCAGTTAATGTCATTCATGATATTTTTATGTCAAACCCCATTGGCTTCGATAAAAGTCCTTCAGCAAGAAGACCTTGTTACTAATTCCCTACGCCATGACTCAGGATAAGCATCGCCATTCGCAACTCATTAAACCATAAAAGGCGGCGAAATCATTTCCCAATAAGGCAGAGAGGAATTCTCAACAGAAAAGTTTTCAAGAGAAAAATTGATGGATCGATCAGGGAGGACTACCGAGGACACCTATAATAATTGGAGTACAAGTTTTATAGAATAGTCTGGGGGCTGTCTGCGGGTTTAGTAGAGCAAATCTTGAAATTTTGTGTTTTTCCTCTTTTTTCGGAGAAGATTCTTTTCGGCCGCGGCCTGAAAACTCTATAACGAAAGTCGTCTTGCTTCCGTGTTTTAAAAACATATTCCCTGCTCACGGTTACCTCTTCTCATGATGACCGTCTGTGTTCTTCAGATGGGATTAGTTGTAAACTATTCGAATCAATGTGAGAAAAATTATTCTTTCGTAAATGTTTTTATTTCTCACCTACTTTCAGTCGGAAAGTGACCAATCATTTGTCGAATACGGGAGAAGGTCGGAAAATAATTCTGCCGACCTGTTCTTCTCTTATTTAAAAGGACATTTTCTCATCGGAATTTGGGAAGTGTTTAGATCCCCGCAGACGTGTTATACAAAAGAAACCAACCTCCACACGATATTACACACCATCTCAGTACCGAACGGCCTCTCACCATCATACCAGTTTCCAAAAATAAAGCGTTACCAGTTTATTGGAAGTACCTGCACCATCTACTTATTCAACTGCGGTGGCTCTTGCTCAAGACCAGTTCTTTTTTATCGTCGAAAATGCAGCTAACAGATCACTAATCAATCCTAACAATGCTCATTTGTAGCATTCCATGTGAGACATAAGTGAGATTTCAACAAATTTGAAATTTGGACGATATGCCCAAGACAGTCTCGGATACCTAACTAGCAAGTTAATGAGCAAACAGCTGGCTGATACCACGAAGTTCAGTTATGTCTGATAGGTGCCAATGCAGGGCGTTTCTCGCCGAAGAATTTTGTTTTCGTAAGACGATGTCTTGTAGTTATAACACTAGAGGTTTTTGAGACACTAGCCGACCCGTTCCCCACTTTGTTGGGCGTTAATTATTTTTGTGATGCATAATATTGTGTAGTTCTTAGTACTAAGTTTAATCAGGTTCATCACAAGGCTCTGCCTTCTGGGAGCACTCGAAAGAGAGTTTGAAAACCTCTTTTTTACCCCGTTAGGCAATAAGATACGAAACGCGTCTTCCATCAATTCCGTTGAAGAATATTTATGCAAAATTAGAAGTAGATTGTACCTAGAAATCACGTTGTCCCATACAAACTTTGACCCTGTTTTCTACCCTCTCGAGGGAGGAATTTAGGAAAATCCTTTCCTTTCGGATGCGTACGTCATACAAAGGACACACCCTCCAAGTTTCAGATCTCTACGATCAGCGGTTTAGGCTTTGCGTTGATTCATCTCCAAAATATTTTTCTACTCCTTTTCAACCCCCTGTTAGGAGACTTATTTCAATAAAATACGAAACACGTCTTTCATCTATTTTGTTAAAGAATGTTTATGCAAAATTTGAAGTAGATTGGACCTAGGAATCACGTCGTCCCTTACAAACTTTGACCCCTCTCAGGGCTGGAATTTCGGAAAACCCTTCCTTATCGAATGCCTACGTCATATAAAGAATACACCCTCCAAGTTTCAGATCTCTACGATCAGCGGTTTAGGCTGCGCATTGATTCACCCCTAAAATAACTTTCTACCACTTTTTAATCCCGTTAGGCGATGAATTTCAATAAAATACGAAAGATGTCTTCCATCAATTCTGTAAAAGAATGATCATGCAAAAGTTGAAGTAGGCATCACATTGTCCCATACAAACTTTACACCCGTTTTACACCCGCTTAGGGGTAGAATTTCGGAAAACCCTTTCTTACCGGATGATTGCGTCATAAAAAAAACACACCCTCCACATTCCATGTCTCTATGATAATCAGTTTAGGCTGTACGTCGCATTGGTCCATCAGTCAGTTATTGAGGACAAAGCAAATTATATGTATAAATCAACAAAAACGCCTTTTTAGTGATTCGAATATAAAAGCTAGCTATATAGTACCACTGACTTTTTTGTAGAATTGATAGAGACCAAAATTTTCAATGATCATTATGTTCGTCTATACTGAACCGTTTAGTCAGCGCACACCGTTAAAGCATCACATCTCGCTCGCTTTTCTCCGACTTGATTTACATATAATTTCATTTCTTACCGAATACTTAATTCGATCATAATAAAATATATCCAACATCACTCCTGAATACTGTAGCTTTCTGTTAGTGAAATAATTTTCATGATCGGTTCAGTACTTCCCCTTACAAACAAACATACTAACAAAGTCAGAAACGAACCTCTTCACAGGGCGAGGACCACCACCCCGCTGTGGGCCGCCGATGCTGTCTGTGTGGGCTTTCGTTGTGCATTGTGATGACCGAGAATTGATTTTTTTTATATATATATAAAAAAAAAAAAAAAATAATATTAGTATAGATACTATATATGAGTGGTATAATAAACGCACTCATCAAAACCCAGCTGAATGAAAGTATTTTTCAATCTCTGCGTAGGCGGGTGACAATTTGAAAAGATGGCAATAATTTCTTGCAGCTTCTATTAACCTTGCAAGTATTTATTTTTGGGTAATTTCGAACTGTTTTTTCGAAAGATTGTCAATAGAATAGTATACAAAAAAGTAAACATTTATCTCACCAGAATACAATATTTCTCTATCGAGAAAAATGAGGCACTTTCCGCCTCGGTAAAGAATGTATACTACTATTTTTACCCCAGAATAATATCTCCCACTACTTATACCCTAAAAAATATAATGAAAAAGTTGAAATCATATGATGGCAAGATAGATTCCTATAATTATTGAGGGGAATAATTTTAGAAATAGATTTCCTCATCGAAGTACAACTAGCCCAACAGCTTCGTTTTTGAATTAACTGCGCCGCTAGTAGCCAAGCTGTAAGTTTCAGACTCAACCGGGTTACTGCCCTTTTGAACGGAATAAGAACACTGAAAAATGTACGACTTTTCATTATTTTTTACTGCTCAACCTGATTTGTCAATAAGTTTTTTCGTTTTCGAAATTGAAACGGTTAGTAACTCAATGAAGATTACAATAGCGACGGAAGTTGATCACAAGAACCCAGGTATCCATCAACTAGGAAAGTACTCCGCATTCCTATAGAAATAAACCAACTTTGTGTCTGTATGATATCTAATAACTCACCTCTCCTTCCACGTAATCCTGGCAAGCAGCACATTTTGTACCAAAGTTTCGCTGATAATCAGCTGTGCAATAATAAAATCCATCTTTGGAGAAGAAGCCCCCCTGGGCCAGAGAATTGCCGCATTCCTTGCATTTGAAGCAATTTGTATGGAAATATTTATCTTGAACGCGCAACACTTCACCGGTGCATTTCTTTTTGCACGACTGGCAGTATGTTTTTCCTGTAAGAGAAACAAATGATTATTAATAACCTAAGCCACGGTGAGGTCATGATGTATGGAGCCAATTTAATAGTAGTTTGTACAACAATAGTTGATCTAATGGTGAGGTGTTCGATACCGGTCAAACCGGAAGAGATAATGCAATTGTTATGAGTATCAGCCTCAATGAACTCTACATTCAGGCTGAATGTTGAGTATCCTACTGGACAATCTGTTAAATGACGCTAAGCACGATATTTTCGGTGTAACCAGTCCAACAATTGGAACTGGCGATAAATCTGGCAACCCAAATTTGAGAGAAATCCGAAGTAATCCAAGTAATGGTACCTATGGATACATTTTCGGTAATTTAACTTCTACCGAAAGAAGAGTTTGAAAATGGTTCATTATTCAAATTTATTGATTTTATAATAGAATTCGAAAATTTCAATCGTGTTATTTTTCATTTCCTACCTAACAAAAAATCCCGTTTACTCTACTCATTTATGGTTCACCTTCAGAATTACGTAATGCACCTAATGAAAGATACACAACTGATTGTTAACTATAGCAATGTTTGTATAATATATCTAATAATAGAATTCAATCGTAATGCTCAGAAAAAAAGAGATGTTCCCAAATCACGAATTGATCAAAAATGCAGAAAATTCTGCCTTCCAAAGGGTAGAACTCGATTTATCTCTGAAATTAATGGAAAAGTAAAGACAAATTCTCCTCCCTCCCCCCCATGGTTGGGGAAGGATTACTGTATTAAGGTCATATCGCCGCGAATTCTCCCAAGACTCAAATAGAAAGCAATATTTTTGATAGTATCTGATGACCAGCTCTGTCGAAACTTCTGCTGGTACTTGCCGCAGAGGCATTTTCTTTTCTCGAGCTATGTGAACTCTTCGATATCAGTATGATGAAGAATGCTGCTGTCCACAAAATAAACATGTTCTCCGTATTTCTCACTTCGCTCTCTTTCGATATGAACCGTGGCACATTACGCAGAAATCCATTTCAACAGCTTGCGTGTATTCGTCAACTGAACGTCATTCACATCAAAACGATAGTTACCCACAGCGAAACGCAATGGTAATATCAATATACTACTACTATTCACTACTTTTTCCAATGACAACATATCATGTGCAGAGAATAAATTTAGAAATATGACAGACGCTTTCCCATGTAAAATTTGGAGGCTTAGGGTCAACAATGACCGAAGGCGCTGATAGCGGTCATTTTATTCCAAGCGAGAGGGAAGATACTAAAAACTCAGGCATCTATGATGGTGTCAATACAATGGTCCCATAGTTCCTCACTCAGCGCTCGATTTTTTTTCTGCCACAATGCGCTGTTGCCAAGTTACAATTTTTTTTGTGAAATTTGGAAAGCTGGCTCTGAATGAAACAGCTGTTATTGAGTATCTGAGTATCTGAAATATCTGAGCGTTATTTGGTGAGGTGGCTCAGAGAACAGGTCATGTGATGGTCTGGGTAACATTTATATTCATATAGGGTGCATCAAATATTACTTTGATTTTTTAAACTAATTGTTCTAAAAATTGTTCTAAAATTGTTCGTTTTCGTTAACCAGCTGACGAACGTCAACCCTCAGAAGTCGAAACTTGTGCGAGCAATGGATCAACGAGGCCTTACCTTTTAACGTGCGATTACCCAGCACGGTGGCCCGGCGAGGATTCGAACCCCGGCCTTCCGCTTGACAGGCAGATATGCTAACCACTACACTACCGAGACCACAGTTGACAACTCCAGTTGAAGTTGTTGAATCGAACAACCTGTCAACAAACGAGACGACTCACAAAGGCTTCCCAATTCCTGGAAACCATTACTATCCCATCGAACAAATCCGTTAATTATTCGTTTTCGAACCAGACCCACATGGGTCCGACAGTTTCAACAACGTCGGACTCTCATATAGTCATAAATACCATCCCTCTATCCACAAAACATCAGTCTTCACTTTGTCAAGATAAGAGCTAGGGGTTAAGGACACTTAGACCTCGGCACCAAATCGCGGAGATGTCTTACTCGCAATAAAATTATCGACATGTCGATACATATTCATCGTGGTAAGCAGATGAGCGCAATTACTAATATCAATTCACCTGTTTGTACGCGGCAACCAGGTAATAGGTAACAAAAAAAGATAAGCTACCGATCAACTGCAAAGAGCCAATGTTGCATACTTTCGATTAGACTATGTCGTTTGGCAACCAAGACAGTCAAATTTGAAACAATAATTACTTTTTATAATTTCAATCAATTATAGCCATGAACACTTTTTTACGGCAACCCCATTGGAACACGTTTACAAACATATTTCTTTTTTTTTTTCAATATATTTTCAACTGGTTATCAAATTGGTAAAGGTCGATCTTACTTGGTATCCTCTACTATAATATGAAATCGATTTCGAGTTGACTTATAAATGAACGAACAAATTCTTTGATGAATTATTTTTTGGCTTTTTTCTTCTCCGAATCAAAAAGTAGAAATTACAACTTCTATGAAAGAAGTAAAATCAAAAAAATTATACAAATTGACTGGACTTTTTCTTCCGTTTTGTGAATGAATCAAACGTGTTTGAAAAATATGCACGTACCTATCAACAGGGAGTGCATGTAATTTTTCTGATTTCACTTTCTTCATAGAAGTTGTAATTTCTACTTTTTAATTCAGAGAAAAAAAAAGCAAAATAATTCATCAAATTTCATTCTCTCCACAGAAATACCTAATTCCCGAACAAATTTTTGTTAACGTCACCAAAAATGAATCTGATTCTATTTCATTATAAGAAAAAACCTTCACACATTTATGAGAAATATTCCTGGAGCAATCCTTGAGTGCCATTTCAGGAATATTCATAAGTATATTTCAGGATGGCCAGAATATTCTCAGAATGCCATGGGCTCTAGCAATCATTTGGTTTGGGAAAATAAATCGCTATGGATCACATGCAGATGGAGCATGTTTTTTCATGCAGATCGGTTCAGAATCGTTCCCTTTCGGTATTGGTTGTATGATCATAGGCAACCTCAACTCATCTGAATGGTAATGGTTCGGACTTCCGTGGTCTATATTTTTAACTCTATTGAAACCTGTTGCTAAGAGCGGAAGGATTGAAATGCAAATCAAGTGAGAAAATATCAAATCAAAATCAAATTTTTGGTCAATAATGAAATAAGGGATTGATTGATCAGAGAAAAATACTATTGTTACAAAAAAATATAGACAACTTTGATCAATCACTCTCTTATTTCATTATTGACCAAAAATTTGATTTTGATTTGATATTTTCTCACTTGATTTGCATTTCGATCCGAACCATTATCATTCAGCAAGGAACATTGTCAACCACTTTCAAGCAAACTCAACTCATCTGTTCGAGTGGAAATCAATATAAGTGTGTGAATAATAGATAAAAAAACATTGATAAATTTGAACCAAGTAAGGATGATGAAGAAAGTATGATAGTATATAGTGGTTAGTGTGTGGTCAGTAGGGTAATGAATATCTTTTATGATCAAGATATACGTCGTGTGTTTCATAATAATATTCTCAGAATGACCACAAACCATGATTCGAATCTGTTATTGCTACTTTTCATTAAGCTGTGCAAAATTGATGCCTATGTGTAATAAATATCTGGAATCAGTACTCGCGGAGGTTTCAGAAACCTACGAACAGTACGAGGATATAGGAAAAATATGTCTCCTTTGCCAGAAAATCAATTTATTCCAACTTCTACATGCACACTTTATACCAGGTATACCAGAATTTTGTTTCTACCCTCGATATATCGGTTATTAAAAATGGAGATGTGAAACAAAAACAAAGTGATTATGTCGCAGGCTTTCCTTGTAAATATTCTCGAAATTAGTTTTTCTCTCAACGAGATTTGTTACAGAAACAATAACGCCCTAGAGTTATGAGCATATTATGACCGGGCGTTACGCAAATCAATGTCGACTTTAGTACAGAGTATACACTGAGTATTGTTACGATATTCCGGAGTTCATTTATCTAAATAATACTCCGAGCAACGCTAAAAAGTTTTTTATTAGCTTCACTATAACAATACAACTACTGCACTGACTTATAATTCGCTTACAAAACACTTGAACTTCTCAACGGACCAAAATATCACACTTATTACAAACGTCATGAAACTTCAGACTTCTAGACTTCTCTTACTCCGATGAAATGCCTTTCGCATATATAGGGTATTCGAACATAGGAAATCTCTCCAGGCACGTCTATTCGCGCCTCGACGTCCAGAATCTTCGCTTTGAGAACGTCCGGCATTTCCTATATACGCCGATCGAGCCAGTTCCATTATTATGCCAACGAACGGCGCTCGGTTTATGAGCGGGACTCAGTGGCGGTGGTAGGGGATTTCCTAACTGAATAATTATTGCACCACGTACAATATGTAGAATATATATGTCATTCCTGATAATATTCTAATAGATATGTCACACTGGCAGTATTGGCGGAATTTTCAACATACAGTTTTCAAATTTGTTACAGTCGAAATTTAGAAAATAGTCCTTTCAAGAATTATTCAGTGTGTGGAATGTTGCACTGTTCGACGTTTCGAATCCAATGCTAGAGTCATTATCAACTTATAGACATATCTCCCCCCTTAGAAATCAACCAGACAGTCTATAATATCAACTTCGAAAGTCCGTTGAGCGATTGAGTTACCATTATATAAAATACTCCTATCACAATTAGGTCAACATTTTGCACAAGGAATAATTTCCAAAAGGACTAGTTTCCATACTCCAGTGTCCGTGAAAACATTAGAACAGAATAATAGAATAGAATTTTATTCTCTGAAGTCAGTTTGTAAGGAGAACAAATCGTATTGCACTAGAAGAATAAAACACAGTTGCCTGAAAGATTTTCACATATTAGGGGTTTACTAAACCGCGACACGTGTTTCGCTATACAATAGCTTCATCGAGCAGGAACTTGCTGGACTCGTCATAAAAACAGTTTAAATTTAAAATCAAGTGTTATATAAACTTGACCTATTTGAACAACGAATACAATAATCAGTCAGTTCTCTAAAAACTCTTCAATTGAGTAAAGTTTATTGATTCCTTGTAAAGATAATTTCGAGAAAATTCGCAGATCTGAAAGATCTACTTTGTTTCTGAACAAGTTCATGAAATAATTGTAACATAAGATACCCTTATATATGTGAGAGCTTTGGCTTACAGATGATCTTGAATATGGATTAGATGAAATCACTTTTTCTTGTATCATACTTGTACTGTTACTGTAATCTGAAATATATAACGAATGGACTATGAGGATACCAAAATTGATTTACAGGATGTACTGGATTTGACTCCAACCATGCTGATTCAGATAACTTGAGATACCCCAGGACATCAGGTCATTACTTACATTACTGTTGATTGTACTCGAGATTGTACTTAACCAAAATAGTACAGTTTCAATTCTTCAACTATACTCTGATACCGTATTTTTCAATTGCCTTATAATGAAACATATTTTACTTAGCTTTGCAGTCAAGTCACTAATTTGATTCCTCCATGTCATTTTATTATCCAATGTTCATTCAGCACCAGAAATGAACAGGAAGAAGACACATGTAGGTATATAATTAAGTTATTTAATGACTATAGCATCGAAGTCGAAAAATTGAACGATTTAACATTTTGCACACGGACTGGTTCCCGAAAAGACTATTTTCTATATTTCAGCATCATTGGAAATATTCGTTCCAGTAGTAGGGATGTTTGTTTTCATTAGTGAGACCACATTAGATCTTAACGTTCTTTCAAATTACCATTTACGGACAAGTGCGCCATTACTTGTAGGCAAGTGGAGTTTAGATTTGTTATTCGAGACGCCGCATGAGAAGCAATATAATTAATTTCACATACAAAAAACGGAGAACGATTCCAAAATCAACTATTCTCCTCCATATACAGGGAAACCCAAGTGTAGTGGACCATTAGACGTATGTGGACAACGAAATGACATATCGATCTGAAAATTTGGTAACAGCTATCAATGGACACGGTCTATGATTCTAAAATATTTCAAGGAATGCAGTGTTGCCAGTTGTGCTTTTTTATATCAACTTAATATCTGGCATATGGATATCACTGAAAAATTGAAACTCACACGAGAGTAGGACAAGATATGGGACTTCCACAATTTGTACCAAAATTATAGATCATACGTACAGGGTGTGTTACAAATATCGTTCCTTCAACACGATGAAAAATTACCTATAAATCACTTATTTCAAATGAAACACCCAGTAAATTTTTGCAGATTCAGATTCGTTATTCCATTTTACGTTAACTTTGTTTATACATCCCTATACCTACCAACAACAGATTTCAAGATATTCATTAATTTTGGATGTTTTTTCTTTTTTCGTTTTTTCTTTGATAAATCTTCGATTTTCAAATGTTTCAGTTTGTTTAGTATGTAACAGTAATGAGAAAACATACAAGTGAAAACATTTTCATTCTTCGAAAACCAAATTTCTTCAAACCATCACTAAAAACTTAATATTAAGTTCTCTCATTGGACTACTGTGTTACTTGAGTAAGTGTTCAAAATGTTTTCCGTTTACCGCCAAACATTTCAAAATGCGACACATAACGGAATCGGTGGTTGCTTTTTGTATTTCATTCGCATTTAGTTCGGAAAAGACAATTCTCACCTTTTTTTTTAATTCAATTTTGGATTAAACTGGAGTTCTATATATTCGTTGTTTCGTTCCCCATAAATAAATATCCATCGGTGTTAAATCTGGCGACCTTGGAGGCCAGTTCCAGGGTCCTAAACGTCTTATCCACCGATCTTCAAACATATCTTCAAGCTGTACATTCACAGCTTCAGTGGTATGACTTGGAGCTCCATCTAACCGATACCAAGCTTGTCCGTATTCTCGTAGTGGCATTATTTCTAAAAAATCTGACACGACCGTTCGTAGAATTTTTGAATATTTTTCTGATGTCAGATTTTCTTCGTAAATACAATAACTGTTTTTATTGTTCATCAGCAGACAGAAAACATTGAAACTAAACTTATTTTGAAAACCTCTTTCTCGAACAAAATGTGGATTCTCACTCGCCCAGTAATGACTATGTCTTCTGTTGCAAATTCCTTCACGGAGAAATTTCGACTCGTCTGTCCAAATGATTTTTTTCAAAAAATTGGCATCCTTCCGAATCCGCACGAGAAGCATTTCACAAAAAGCTACATGTTGTGGTGAATCATCAGGTAGGAGAAGCCTTACAAATTTGTAGACGTGCATTTTATACTTTTTGAGAACTCTTCCAATAGAACTCCTGAAATGCCCAAATCGATTTCCGCACTAAGTATGGATGCTTGTGGGTTTGCGTGGAAGTATGCTAAAATATTCATGACATTATCCTCATTTTGCACTAATTCTAGATGAATATGTTTTGACGGCTTTCACTTTCCCATAATTTCAAAATTATTTTTCATTCGCCTAAATTTTCTGTTATTCATCGGTTCCAAATCTGGAAGGAGTAAATTAAATTATCTGCAAGTTCTGCTGATATTTTTATCATTTTTCCCAAAATAAATAAAACAAATTGAGAATATCTTCTCAGAATAATTATCCATATTCATCACCAATTTTCAAAACACTTCTCACATGTGAACTTGACAGTTCTAAATGATTTGAAAAAAATTTGTTTTTCATGGCCTTCTCACACAATTATTATTTTTATAACTCACCTAAAAAGTATTTGCTTGTTTACGATTTTCGAGAACATGCTAATTGAATTTTATTCGTCTATTGAGGAACTCATGGTTCAAATCAGTAGTATTCATGCGAAACTCAAAATTATCTACGTTGGAATAGAGAATCGGCAAGCGCCGCTTATTTGTAGCCTAGGTATGCTGTATCACTAGAAAGCATTGTTGAAAAGTACGAGGTATGTCAAATCAGTTCAGTATCGATTGCAGTTAAGAATTTTTCAGGAAATAATTTTTACGAACACCACTCGAATTCAAAATTTACTCGGATAATTTTCATTTTTTTCAACACAAATTTTGTTATTTTCAAACAATACCAATCGAACAACCTACAGTAGATGAAACCACTTGTCCTACGGATTCGTGCCTTCATCAAGCTAGTTGCTCTTATGTTATTGCCAAATAATAAATTTCCGTTAAAAATTTATCGATGGAAAGTTGAGATGAGAAAAAAGATTGATTCGGCGTTTGACAAAATTCGGTTTTTAATGAATGAAAACGTTTTCACTTGTGTGTTTTCTCATTACTTCAACACACTGACCGAACTCAAACATTTGAAACTCGAAGATTTTTCAAAGAAAAAAGATAAAGAAAATTGATGAATTTCTTGAAATCTGTTGCTGGTAGTTATAGGGATGTATTTACAAAGTTACCCTAAAATAGAATAACGAATCTGAAAATGAAAAAATATACAGGGTGTTTCATTTGAAATAAGTGATTTATAGGTAATTTTTCATCGTGTTGAAAGAACGATATCCGTAACACACCCTGTACGTATGATCTATAATTTTGGTACTAATTGTGGTCCCATATCCTGTCCCACTCTCTTGTGAGTTTCAATTTTTCAGTGAAATCCATATGCCAGATATTAAATTTATATTGAAACTAGATTTTGTAGAAAAATATAGAAAAAAAAATATTATTTCCAAGACGAGTTGAGATATTAAAAATTTGATAAGAATAAAAGTTATTCAAAATTCAAAGTTGTATCCAAAAATGTTGAGATATACAGGGTGTTCGATTTGAAAAAAAGAAGTTGGTATAAAAAAAGTCTTAACTGGTAACATTGCATTCCTTAAAATATTTCAGAATCATAGACCGTTTCCATTGATAGCTGTTACCGAACTTTCAGATCGATATGTCATTTCATTCTCCAGATACGTCTAATGATCCACTGAACTTGGGTTTCCCTCCAACTCGCGTTGAATCACATAGAGGTCACTTTTTCTATGTAATTTTTCTTCAAAAACATACTAAATGAAGATGTCATAAGCCCAATAATTCTCGAACCGGTCCTGCAACCGGTCACTAAATACTACTGAGGAAAGGGAACTTCCATTCATATCACATTATATCACACATCACTGGTACTAGTAACCTTCGGTCTACACAGTTAATTTAAAATAATGGATCTTAATTAGGCAATAAAACTGAATCCAGGTTTACATCATCCTGTTATGACACTGTTAGTCACTTATCAGGGTCGTTCTTCCCTAACATGTTTTGTCACGTATCAGCGAGATTAATGATCGAACAAGTAGGTATCTACTCTATCCAATGTATATAGGTAGGTATTTATTCAAGTCGTAATTTTCCAACAAAATATCCTTGTTCCATAAACACATATCAAAGCAGAAATATTTCAGATAGGGAAAATAATATTCAATCCAGATATCCTACCTACCAGTTTGGTATCCAAGCAATCAACCACTGTCTTTCATACACATCGATTCAGCCAGATAATTTCTGTCTTGACCTCGGATTGAAACGGAAGTGAGAAACCTGAATCTAAAATGAACTGGTACTGTAGGCTCTTTGAAAATTCATAGATGGGTTTTTTTCGGTTTCAAATAGCGATCTAATTCAACTGGTGTTCCAGTGGGGTTCCAGATATTCCCACCGTTTTTTCTCACATCAAAAATTATTATCTCTATGTCAATTTGAAACAGATCAACAGAGAAATTGGAATTGTGTCCGCGGTTTCCGGAAATCACGCCTAATGTTAGAAGTGTAGATACTTTTGCAAAAAAAAACTTATGAACTGTATATTATGCCTGATAAATTGAGAGCACTGAAAACATAAGCACTGTAAGTGCAAACTAAGCAAATATAAAGAAATCTTCCCAGTTAGGCCGTTTTGGGGCAAATAAGACAATTTCACAAATACTCGAATATATTTTTTAATATTCTCAAATTAGGGAAGCCATCGAGATAGAAAAAACATGGAGAAATAAACAATAGAGACGACTCACAAAACATACCAAATGTCTGGAGGGCCCTCATCAACAAAAAGAAAAACAGTTCAGAAAATGGTCCTTTGGTGGATGCAGGTCGCCACAAACCAGACCGACCATTATTACCTGAACAGTCACTAGCCAAGGGTCCGACAACCGTAATTGACCCGACGGCCGATGGAACGGATCATATCAACTACAATTTACGACCGAGAAACTATTTAAAAACTGGCAAGAGTTTTTCGAACAATAGTTGCACCAAGTAGGAGCAGTAACATTCTTGGAAATGCCAACTGAGATGTTGGCGAAACGTCGAAACTCAATACCGACAAACCAACTGATAAACTCCCAGAATAACAACTTCGCATACTCAAGCATCCGTGAAAACCGAGAAGCTTCAGAGAGAAAAACTGACCAGCAAATTCCTTTCGAAAAAAATAATATTGTTATTTATTTATTCATTTATTTCAACGGATAACTTCAATTTTATCAAATAGTCATGTGAATATGGAAAAATGGTAACATAAAATAAAACAAAACACACAAACAAACACAAGTTATGTACATAGTAAATTACAAAATCTGAAGTAATATCTTCCTGAAGTTTGCACGTGTATGGAAAATGTCAACCCTATCTTGTATGTCATTATATACTTTTTGTAATCTGGTTGAAGGACTGTTCATTCCATAATTAGTTGTGTGGAATGGAATTCGGAACAAACGAGGATTACGTGTTATTGATTAAGTATTCAGATTCAACTGGCTCAGTAATCGTGGACAATCAACACTCCCATTGACCAGTTTAAAGAGAAACATATGATCCAACATTTTTCTGGGGTCACTAAGACTCCATAGATTGAGAGCTGAGGGCAAGTCTGCATTAGTGTGGAGCACTGTGTATCGATTCCTACGATAGGAATAAATTCTCGAAAGTTTATTTTGAACTTTTTCTATGAGATTGTTATGAACGGCATAACTTGGTGACCATACTATAGATCCTTATTCCAAAATTGGCAGAACTAATGTAAAATAAAGTTTCTTTAATGTTCCAGGAGAAAAGTGGAGGCTGTTTCGAGTAATAAAGCCGAGGGTTTTGAGAGCCGAATTCACTATATTTTCAATATGTAATATAAAATTCAAGGATGAGTCTAGCAATATGCCCAGATCTTTAGCATTCACTTTCTTTACTAAGTTGAGCTCACCAATTGCATATTCACTGTTAACTTGAATATTCCGTCGGGAAAAAGTAATGTAGAAACACTTTTCGACATTAACATACAGCATGTTCAAAGATGTCCAATAAATGAAATTATCTAAATCACTTTGTAAAAGGAGAGTGTCTAACGAGTTATTGATTTCACGGTAAATTTATAGATCGTCAGCATATAGAAGGAAGTGAGAATGAACAATATAATTATTTAGGTCGTTTACAAAGATATTGAAA
Source organism: Zygogramma bicolorata (assembly GCA_032362365.1). Classification (NCBI taxonomy): domain Eukaryota; kingdom Metazoa; phylum Arthropoda; class Insecta; order Coleoptera; family Chrysomelidae; genus Zygogramma; species Zygogramma bicolorata. Next base: position 233,362 of record JAVJAQ010001632.1, read on the forward strand.
AGTAACGGTCCGCAATGGGACCCTTGGGGGCCAGATAGTACAGGAAATGCAGATGAAAGATTATTATATTAGTATATGGTGGGGTAGAGCTACTGAAGTGACCCATGTATTTATAATGCAGAAAATATTTATATGCCTCAATTTTAACATGAAATACAATGGAACCTGTTAAAATGTTTCGAAATGAATCGAACTCTGGTTTGACTGGTGGACGTGCTAACCACTACATTGCCGAAAACCACTTCAATTCCCTAATTGAACAAACCAAAATTGAAATACTCTAGTCGTCTCAATTCATATGGCAACTGAAAAGCATTTGAAGTTGAACATTAATGATTGGATAATTTTCTATCGGAATGGAGGTATTCTTGGGAGATTCGATAAATAAAATACTAAGAACCAGGGTGAGGCAAAATCTAATTTTTATTAAAAAAATCAAAAATCATTGACTTTTTTTTTAAATCACGATTTATTTGATTTCTTTGATTTTTCAAATTTGAATATAAAATTTGAACATTTTGATTCTTTGAAATTATTGTTGATTATTTTAATGTATGAGTCTAAAAATTTTAATACAATTTGCGGCTCAAAAACTTGTGACAACGCATTTGTCGCGCTTCTTGCAAGAAAATTCTTGTCGCGATTTGTTTTCCTTCTGTTCATACACTCGCTGTACAGTGCCGAGTGAGGCACGAACACGTACGCGTTTGTTGTGCTTTTTGCAAGAATATTCCTGTCGAGGCTTGTTTTCCTTCTCAACCTATAAATTGACGTTGCCCAACAATTTCACGCATTTCGCTAGTTGTACACTCGGATATTAGAAACAGATTAGGCATAGAAAAAGAAAGAAAACTCGTGTTTTTGTTTAAATTGTATAACGAAAATGAATAGACTGAAAATATACAGTAATAAAATTTAGGTGTTACGTTTAGTTTCAGAATTTGGAATTAGGTACTTCTTTTTTGTTGCTTTTGCTAAAAGCATATACTCCTTTTGATCTTCGAGAAAACTTTTCTATTATGTTGTTTCTGGTTCTGAATAAAACAAACAAAAATTGATTTAAATCATGATTTTAATTTTAAAAATCAAGCTATTTAAATCATGATTTTAATCGTGATTTTAATCACTTGATTTTAATCAGCCCAACCCTGCTAAGAACAGAAAGCTTCAAACTGCTTTGAAGGACTGCTGGCGGCCATGTAAACTTGGCCACTTTATCTATCTCTCATATTGGTCATCACTCAATATTAAGAAGACAAAAATCTATTCTCAGACCCCACTGAAATTATCCTTTTTCATCCCATATTATATATGTTACCGGCAAAGTGTAAAATCAGGCATTGTATAGAATGCCTAGGCATTCTATACATTGCCAAAAGTAAGCAGGCAAAGTGTGAAATTTCAAACATTTCATACTTTGCCTAGGCATTCTATAGAATGCCTGCTGGAGTTCAGGCAGAGTTAAAAATCTGTCTGTACCATTGTGAAATAAACTCATTTCTTAACAATTGTACAAACTTTGCCTAGGTATTGTGTATAATGCCTAGGCATTATATAGAATGTCGAAAGTTTTGCAGGCAAAGTATAAAATGAACAACATTGTTAAAAATTGTTTATTGCAAAAAATAACAAACATGAAATGTATTAAACATAGGATCTGAAAATCCTCATATTTTACTAGAGTAAAATTTAAAAGTGAAACATTAATTTAAGAAATTACTTGTTACAGCAGGAAAGAGAACTATGGTTAGGTTGGGTTAGGTTAACCTTAACTTGAAAACAATGGAACAGACAGATTTTTAACCTAACCTAATCTAACCTAATCTAACCTAATCTAACCTAACCTAATCTAACCTAACCTAACCTAACCATAGTTCTCTTTCCTGCTGTAACAAGTAATTTCTTAAATTAATGTTTCACTTTTAAATTTTATTCTAGTAAAATATGAGGATTTTCAGATCCTATGTTTAATACATTTCATGTTTGTTATTTGCAATAAACAATTTTTAACAATGTTGTTCATTTTATACTTTGGCTGCAAAACTTTCGACATTCTATATAATGCCTAGGCATTATACACAATGCCTAGGCAAAGTTTGTAAAATTGTTAAGAAATGAGTTTATTTCATACTTTGCCTGGATTCACTCGGCAATGTATAGAAGGCCTAGGCATTCTATACAATGCCTGAATTATACACATTGCCGGTAACATATATATGAATTGATACTACCAATTCAACTCACTAACTCAACAGAATTACTCAAAACCAATTTAGGGATTGATATGAAATACAGACCACTATGCTTACTGTACATAGATATTTGTTCAATATAAATAGCACAGCAGATAAGAATTATTTAATCCTTAGGTAAGTATTAGGACATCAGATATGTAAAATCATAATCTTTTTCAAGAATTGAAAATATGGGAGGTTGCATTATGTTAGAGCATTCATCAAGTCAAGTGGATATTATAGAAGTAATTAAATATATAAATAAATCATGTTTTGTTATGATTCACAATGATTATATCAATAACCTGAGCCTAAGTGATTACTGTGAGTTTCCGGGTTTCCCTACAATTAAAATAACCAACACACCACAAAAATCAATAAGAAGTCAAGGAGAAACAAGGCAAATATCAACAGATGCCCTTTACCTGCAAAAAGCTATACTTCCCGAAAGCACACGTGAGAATGTACGATAAAGGGAAAATATAAAAGGAAAAAGGTTTTTTCAGATTTAATTTTCAGAAACTGCTGCTTATTTCTATTCTCCTATACGATCCGAAACCCAATTGGAAATTTCCCTGATTTTGGGCAGTGTTTGAATATTTTGAGTCTATAATTGACGAGGAACACAAAACGAGTTCTTGAAAATAAATGAAAAAAACTCATACTCAATGGGTAAATCTCGATGAACTGCTGGAAAAGAAATTACTAATTTTCCCAACAAGGAATAAATCTGAAAATATCCAGAGAAATATGTTGCCAACTTAGTGTTTGTGCAGTATTACTGGGTGTTGTTTTTGGAATTGAACTCTATAGGATTGTGTTTTTTTTAACACAACCAATTCCAAGCTAGCTAAAAATAGTTGCCATGTTATGTATAAGTGGACGACTCGCTCAGTTCTTTCCAGTTCACAACTCTGCAACTACCTCAAACTGTTCTAGAACCATTCTTAGTAAAAACCGAAACAAACCTTATGTTCAAGGTTGAATTTCTACCTCATAATAATTATCAATGAGAAACTGATAAAATTCAATATCAACAAAATGGATCAAAATCTTCTGAGTGTGCTTCAAGTCTAAAATATTGAAACAGCAATTCAAAATAGAAACTTGGAAGATACCTGTCGAACTACACACAACTTTCTTAATTGCCCCCAAAATATCAAGTAACAATACAGTTTATAGTAGCTAAGTGAGATACTTTTCTTCCTAGCCCAAATATGTATGAAAATATTGACCAAATATCATTATATTATGTTACTGATGAATCAAAATACAATTTTTATTAAGCTTTGTACAAATAATTTGCATGATCTAATGATTTGTTTGAAGGTTCATTTATTTGAAGTATCTTAAATAATTTTCAGATTTAGAAGAGTTGTTTTGTTGTGGTTGTTTTTGTTTTCTGGAACTTTATCAACTAGGTACCTACTACATTGTTGTATCTGGTTCAGTCTTTTCCACTAAGATAAGTCAAGGGATAGGAAGAATATTTCTCCAAACTGATAATATTCAATACATTTCTGTCTCGACTGTAGGCTTAGTACTTCACTCCCGAAATTAAATCTTTCCTTTATTTTCTAACGCCTGCCTAGGTCAAGGAGATACATTTTGCAAAGTATGACAGATCAATGATAATTGTTTCCATTCAACACTATAATCTTGAAAAATGTGTGAAGGTATCTTTGAACTCTTTAGCTATGTAGGTATGAAGGTTATATGTGGATCATGACCTTACAAGTGTAATAAAGATGCAATAATGGGATTGAAGTAAAGTTCCATGGTCAACAACAAATGACATCAGGAGAATATTTAGATACTATGAAATGCAAAAATAGTTCGATTGGGGGTTAACCTAAAATATGAAAGGGATGAATTGAAAAAACAAGAAAACTGCTTGAAACTGCTCCTTGAATTTTAGCAAATACATGTAATAGATTGAGAATCATAATAAACATACTCGAAATAAAAATGACTGATATCATGTGAAAATAGGACAGAAATATCTACGTTCAACTCACCCATCGTGATTTGAAGATTTGTTATGTTGAGGAATATTTGGCTGCACTCCAGTTAATGTGTGAATTCACCACATCCCATAAATAACACGAGTTTTACAATAATGAGCCCAAAATTATTATAAAAATTACACCAACTGACCCTACTGCCAACAGCAAACCCAATCTAAACGTCAAACTCGACAAACCATCAAAATGGGCGAGCCCAATATAATTTCCGATTTTCTACACTGCACATTTCTAGCAGCACTAGACAAATCACAAGTCGGCTGCGTTCAAAAATCATTTTATACAGTGTGATCAATTAAAGCTGAATGACTCTACTCAAAATAACAAAAAAATCTTGTTATCGCGTGGTCGCCATTATCTGGCATTATTTTATATAAGTAAAAATGGAGCTATTTCCCAAAACATCGATGCGAAAGTTTTGCTAAATGTAATTTTTATCTATGCGGAATTTGAGCCACATGGGATAATTTTGAGTTATTTGATATCAAATGTGTTGATTTTCGTATGCTAATTTTTAATTAGAGACCTTTACTGTTTTAAATTGAATTTTTTTCTTGGTATCATCATCGTCCACGATGGCATTATTTTGTGTATTGCTTCTAGAAAAATACTAACTTTTCAAAAATACATTTCATGAGGTTATCCCATACAGGCTTAAAAACAGTTGAACCACAGGTTGAACTTTGCACACAGTTATTTTGATATGGTGCAACTTAAAAAAAATTCTGAAATGAAAATAAGAGGTTTGATGGAAGTTACTTTGTATTTTTATTTTGAAAAGGTCATGCAATTCACAATGAAATGTGAAACTCAATATAATTTTCTATAGCTAAAATTATACAAATGGTCTAAAAATTGTATTCAGATAAAAATTAAATTATTCTCAAATTGTTAACCAGCTGACGAACGTCAACCGTTAGAAGTCGAAACCTGTGCGAGCAATGGATTTTCGAGGCCTTACATTTTAACGTGTGAATCCCAGCACGGTGACCCGGCGGAGAATCGAACCCCGGTCTTTCGCTTGAAAGGCGCATGTGCTAACCCCTACACTACCGAGAACCACATACCAATATCGAACAAGATTCTGAAATTGTAGTTATCACATTGTTCTAAAATTGTTCGTGTCCGTTAACCAGCTGACAAATTTCAACCCTCAGAAGTCAAAACATGTGAGAGCAATGGATCAACGAGGCCTTACCTTTTAATGTGCGATTACCCAGCACGAACCCCGGTCTTCCGCTCAAAAGGCGGAAATACTAACCTCTGCACTACCAAGAACCACAATAAAAAATAGGCCCACGCTTTTAGAGAAAAAAATTGATAGATTATATAAATAACTTACTGCTATTCATTAGTGATTTTTCATCTCATTCGAAGCAGGAATTGATGTTTTAGTCGAGTTTCAAATAAAGCTATTAAATAAAAAAAACCATATATGTTGTGGGCTTCTCTAAGAAGGCATTTTTGACAGGTATCCTGGCCCCTAATTTTCGAGCAGGTTATTGTTGATTGAAACTCATGTGGAATTGTTAAATCAAATAACAGATCAAAAATAATGGGGCTGAAAAAAATAAGATGATCTAGGAACGAAATTTCAAATTTACGCAGTCGAAAGCGATATTTTCGTTTTTCAATCATACATGGATTAAATGAAAAATGGTTGATTCGGAATGTATAATTTTATTATTCCCACCATTTAATCCCACGATGTCATATGTTCACGAATAAGTATATGCATCGGTAAGTGCACTCCACATACTAGGAATGCCCGTGGATAGCACAGTTCCGCACCGGTTAAAGCGAAAGAAACTTGGTGTACAGATGGCTCGTAGACCCAAGAAGGTTGGAAGCCGGCGTATACGGAGGGAGAGCAAAGACGAGAATCGCACTCAGCCTCGGACATAATGCAACTGTGTTCCAGGCAGAAGTAGCGGCAATCAAACACTGTATAGGGAAAATAAACAGGCAGAAGGTCGTAAATAAAACCATTACCATTCTCTCCGACAGCCAGGTGGCAATTAAGGCGCTCAGCTCATTTCAAACCTACTCAAGATTGGTGGGAAGCTGTCTGAGCGCACCCAAGGAGCTGAGTACCCAAAATAGGGTTACTCTAGCATGTGTAACCGGATATGAGGGTCACAAGGGCAACGACGAGACCGATGCTCTAGCCCGTGAAGGCGCTAAAAGGCTATGATCGGCCCAAAACCCTTCTGCGGGGTAGCGAAATCAAGTATAAAGACATCTATAAATTCATGGATGCAAAACGAATCGAAAGATTGGTGAAATAAGCTCCCTGGAATGAGGCAGGCGAAAGAGTTCATGAAGGAACCAGCGCCCAGATTCACGGAAGACCTGCTGAACCACAACCGTAAGGTTGTAAGGGTAGTGGTGGTTCTACTAACAGGGCATAGCCGTCTCAGGAAACATGAGCAACATTGGTCTGACAAAAGAAACCCAATGCAGGTTCTGTCAAGAAGGGGAAGAACCGCACTGCATGTGCTCTGTGAATGCGAAGCGATAGCAAGGCTGAAACACGCAAGATGCGGGGAGGAGAAACCAGAGGCTGCTAGCTATATGAAGGGGTCAGTGTCAAGGCTATGGAGTCTCATCAAAGATATCAAGCTAGACAACGAGCTCTAACAGCCAATCACAGCATCACAATAGGTCTGGAAAGGCCACAGTGAATCAGGCCATGGGCCAGCTCCCCGATAATCTTATCTAAGTGCACTCCACTGTGACCGCAAGGTTTTATTGTGGCTCATAAGCGCCTCACTTAGGAGTAGGATGGTTATTCGCGGATCCGTCAACCATGACGCCGGGGCCTCAATCTGCCTACTCCCCAGGTCTCGTCACGAGTTCTTTCTAAGGTCTCAATCTGCCTACTCCTTAGATCGAACTGAGGTATGGAGGGATGTTGGGTAGGATTTATAGCAGCGGGTGCTACTAAAGGACCGTCGGATGTCTTGGTGGGGACTGGGCATCTGGAAATTAGTGGTTTCCATGCAGTTGGAAGTCTCTGGCCGTCGTCACGTTCATTTAAGCAGGAAGGTCGCTTCTCGATTTCGATGGCCTCGCGAATTATATGAGCTTGTAGTGTTTTTGCTGTGGCGATGGTCTTAGTGTTCGCGAAGTCTATATTGTGTCCTGTCTCATCTTGATGGTGTTTGGACAGAGCTGAAGATGGGTCTGATTTTCGGACAGCAAGTTGAAGCGACCTTCCTGCTTAAATAAACGTGACGACGGCCAGAGACTTCCAACTGCATGGAAACCCCTAATTTCCAGATGCCCAGTCCCCACCAAGACATCCGACGGTCCTTTAGTAGCACCCGCTGCTATAAATCCTACCCAACATCCCTCCATACCTCAGTTCGATCTAAGGAGTAGGCAGATTGAGACCTTAGAAAGAACTCGTGACGAGACCTGGGGAGTAGGCAGATTGAGGCCCCGGCGTCAAGTCACAAACCCTTGCCCCCTGTGACAACACCTGAGGAGTAGGCAGATTGAGACCTCAGCGTGAAGTCACATTTACCTCTTGAAAATGGCTCCAAAATCGGAGCCGAAACGTCGAGAACAAAACTCCAGACGCGGTTCAACCCGAACTCAACAACAACAACATATATATATATATATATATATATATATATATATATATATATATATATATATATATATATTGTTCGAATGCGGTCATCGCTGTGCTGATGAGCGCAACTGTAGTCCACAGATAGACCATACCATGACGTCTGCTGGTAATCATCAGCCTTTGGCGACATGCATTGGATTGCAGATTTGTGGTTCGAAATGGAACCTCTGCACGGAGGCTCTCGGGATGAAAATTCCAAGAGCATCCGCTGGGCTTTTGTCAACGAAAAGTGACAACAACACACGAGTGTAATGGCAGAAAACTTCGGTTATCAGACGTTCCTCGTGAATCTCGCACTCTGTTGCAGATTAGGCCTATGCCGGACACTTCCACCTGATCCTATGCTTTGTCAATCAGCCACGAGATGGCAGTGACTTCACACTCATCGTAAGATGGTGGAGAGATGAGCCAAAAGTGTCGTTTGTTATCTCCAGCCCTTTGATAGTTTTAATAAAAATCGAGCAAATTCGATCATTTTTCATAATAGAAATGCGAAATAATAACAAACTAAACAATATTAGATAGTTATTTCGAAAATCGCGAGAGTGTCGATGCTTCGA
>JAVJAQ010001633.1:0-30701 GCA_032362365.1 Zygogramma bicolorata
GGAGTAGGCAGATTGAGACCTCATCGTGAAGTCACATTTACCTCTTGAAAATGGCTCCAAAATCGGAGCCGAAACGTCGAGAACAAAACTCCAGACGCGGTGTAACCCGAACTCAACAACAACACACAACTGACCGCGGAAACCTATCCGAACACACACACACATATATATATATATATATATATATATATATATATATATATATATATATATATATATAATGCAAATACTTCGTCATATGCTGAGAACTAATACGGAACATGTGCCCGGAAAATGTTGAAAGAATATTCTATTAGAGTTACCAATGTTGATAAAGCAATACAGATATCATTTGCTTATTCTGAAAAACCACAAGCTGAACTGTAAATAAGAATGTTGATTTTTATCAGCACTCCCATGTATCTATCGAGTCTTCACTTACCAGAGCCAAATCTTCGAGCAGCCATCCTACAAATTCGTATCCTTTTGAGCAGCGGAAAAAGGTCTCGTCAAGAATTCGAATATGCCGGGCTATGAATTCTGGGTAGAATAAGACACGGTTTCCTTTGCATAAAGAAATCGTTGATTTGCATTCTTCTATGTTATTCTCAATTTTCTTCAGCGACGACTGGTAGTGTTTCATGAAATCAAGTCGTCTTTGCCAGATCCCTGTCCTCCGTTTACGTCGAGCATTTATCATTCCAATTCCTAAATCATATTCGTCATCAGATGAGACTCCATCATAATATTCATATTCAGAAGGGTCTTGTCTCATAAGTCTGTTTCTCATGTTGTAAACGGAGTGCTTTTCCATCTTATCGCTTTGAGAGCGTGAGCCTAACCTCACAATCTTAGAAGTGAATGATGATACTCCTTCTAGAAATTGATCCAGAGCGTGATTGGTGAAACAAACTATTAAAATTGGTCCCAATTTTCTCCACTGGGGTGAACACCTCAAAAGTTGCTCGACTATTCTCAGTCCCAGGAAAGTTTTACCTGTCCCAGGTGGACCTTGCACGACGACAAACTCTTCGTTGAGAGCCCCTCTCAAAGCCCTTTCTTGTGACGGGTTGAGATTTATAGAGGAATGGTACTTTAATGGTCTGGACAGATATGCTGGTGAATTAACAGACGTCTGAACTCCTAAAATATATTCGCTCATAGGCAAACTATCTTGAGGTAACTGCTGCAAGACATTGAGCACTTGATAATACGGTTCATAGTAATTGACGCATTCTATCATCCTGTACTCCATATGGAAGGCATAAATGTACTTTTTCAAACTCACCGTCACTTTACATTTCTCACTTCCAAATAGTGATACGGGTTTGACAACTGTGCCGCAAAATATTGTTCTGAAATTATCGCTAGAAAATATCAATAGGGTACCTGGAATGAGTCTTTTGGAATTACTAGTCTTTGCCAAATTCGCCACCATTTTTTTGTCGAGGATTTCGACAACGTAGCAAATACCATCTTTGTGGAAGTCCCTCTCAATAAATTTAACTTTTTCGAAAAATTTAATGTTGAACAGCCTGCGTTTGACGTTATTCAAAAAGTCGCAAATATCTTCCCGAATAGGATTCAAAAAATCTTCCCTAAGAAGGCGGAACTGGATGTCCAGGTATTGGGCAGCATTCTTATACGCACCTGAAAATGACAATGTGATAATCTCCTGAATCTGACGCGATATCTGAGGCAAAAAGCCATCTTCTTTACGATAAGATTTTGACTTTACGACTTTACAGTAAACACTATCTGCAAGAGATTTAGACTACAGGCCCATCCAAAAAATGGATGGGTCATATGAACCACCAGGTGATGTATATAGGACGATATAAGAGCATAAAAAAAAAAAATCCAGCATTACCCCCTCTCTTGAACGGTGCCCCACGTGCGCTGGCGAGAATTAAAAAGTGCAGGGAGAGTGTACATTTTTTGCTTATATTTTTTTGCGGCGTTTTTACCCCCTATAGATCCATAAAAAATAATAAGAAAATGCCACGTAGCGCCGAAAAATAATGGGGCGCCAAATTTGTGCATTTTTTTGGTTTTTTTTGAATATTTCAAGGGATTTTTGCATTTTTTTTATTTCCGCAACCGGTTCATACCCTTTCAATACAACTTCTTTTCCCTTTTTCCCCCACCCCCGGCAAAAAACCAGCCGCAAAGGGAAAAAAACCGAGGGGTACAACCCCCTCTTTTCCCGGGCCGCGGGGGGATTTGTAAAAAAGTAGCTCCTTGTCCCCAAAACTTCGCGGCACTCTAAAGAGCTATTTTAAAAATTGCCCCCTCAAAATTTTTTTTTACTTTTAAGTATATTTAAATAATTCTCTTCCTCTCGTGGTATTCTTGTTTTATAAAGCTATAAAATCTTTTCTCTGTGTGCGGCATTTTTTTTTTAACGTGATTGTATAAAATACAAGCTTTATATTAGAGTTGCCCCTTTCAAAAGAATCTTCTCTAAAAAAAATAGAGAAAAATAAAAAATGTGTTTTTTTTTATTTTGCACAAGATTATAAATTTATAGAGTAAAATAGAGTTTTAAATTTCTATGGGGGGGGTCTCTAAGTCGCGCGGGGTGCTTTTTCCTCTGTCCCCGGGGAGGGGAGCCCCCCCAAAGTGAGAATAACGGGACCGCAGGAGGCATCAGACGAAAAAATTTTTGTCGCCTTTTGTAAAAATAAAAAAATTTTTACCTCTTTACTCTACGCGTGAGTTTTTTTTTGTGACAAAAACTCTTTCGTTTTAGAAAAAGTTAGAGAAGAGATTTTTAAAAGAAAATAAAGACTTTTTTTCCGATAACAACTCCGCGGCTGTTTCCGATTCTGAATAATATAAATAAAAACCTCATTTTGTATTATCCTCTTTAAATATATAGATTTTTTCTAAAAAATAATTTTTTCTTTTTTTCACCTCTTTAAAATAAAACGGGGGAGCGTCTTTTTCATGGGCTCCACTTTAAAGTGTGCCGCATAATTTTTCTCCTTTTTTTTTTATTTTAACACTTTTTAAAAAAAGCAAAACATATAGAAAATTTCAATACTTTTTTTCTCTATAAATATTTAAACTTTTACAAAAAATAAAAAATTTCATATTTTGTTTCTCTCTATAATTTTTTTTAGAACATTTTCTTGTAAGCGGCAATAATATATAAAGAGTGTTTTTTACAATATCGTTTTAATAAAAAGGCCCCGTAAAAAGTCAAATGTTTTTACCGCTTTAAAAATCGAGTACCCCGTGAGGTAAAGATTATTTTTAATATATTTTAAAATGAACAAAAAATTTTTGGCGGCATTTTTTTTAAGAGTACTTTTGTGTGCTGCGTAATTTTGTGGAACCGAAGCCGTTTTTTTTCAAATCCCCCCCGACCACCGAAAGGGGGGGGGTTGCCAACCCTCGATTTTTTCCCCTGGTCCCATGTTTTTGCCCCGGCTTGGCAAAAAATTGATTTGAAACCTGTTTTAAAACGGTATAAAACTGTGCCCGTAAAAAATAAAATAACCAAATACCCCTTAAAATGTTGAAAAATTCAAAAAAATTTACCGACTTTGTGGCGCACCATTTTTTTACGGCACTACGCGCTTCCTTATTATTTTTTATGGATCTATAGAGGGTAAAAATGCCGTACAAAAATATATGACCAAAATGTACTCACTCTACCTGCTCTTTCGAATTCTCACCAGCACTCTGAGGGGCAGCGCTCAAGTGAGAGGGTAGTGCGGAATCTTTTTATTTATTCTCTATATCGTCCTATCTACGTAACCTACTGGGTGGTTTGACCCATCCATTTTTTGGATGGGCCTGTAGTCTAATTTTAGATTCTTATCTGATCCATCCAACACTGATTCACTTTCGAAAATTGGATCAGCCTATCTGCATTTTCAGTCAAATTTATCTATTTTAATAATTATTCTTTTCGATGCATAGGTTCAACGACCTCTGGAAGGTAAAATCGAACCAATAATACCAATAACACCTTTGGTGTGAAAGTTACGGCTTGACATAAATTACTCTTTCACCAAACTGATATTACTCCCATGCTTCTTTTGCGCGTTAGATTAGGCTTAGTGCTATTTATATCTTACAATCTGGCCAGGACTAGGTGTTTTAATCATTTTAAATAATTCTCTAACATTCGACTAAATAGCTGTCTAAACAGAATATACCCCTGTAACAAAGGGCCTATCTCGAGAAAAATGTGTGCAGATAGAGTTAGGATAATTGATCTCTGAACCAATTAGGGGTTTAAAAATGCACGGCTTCACGAGAGAGATAATGCCAAAACATTGTTTTACAGCTATCTACTCGTTACAGTACCACCAATATTGCATAGGAATTTGGTTGGAAGTCAATCGATGATCTGCGTGGAATATAGCAAGGGAAGTAGTTGTTTTCCGGCAAACATCCGCTCAAACTGCATTGGTGGGGCTGTAACGAGGAGTTAACGGTAAAAATATTGAACCCACAATTTGAGGTTATTAAAATAAATTGAAATGACATCAATTTCCTTTGAAACTATGAATTTTTGTTACGAATATTATTAGAAAACAAAGAGAACAGGTAACAGCTAAAACTGCTACCTCAATTCTCAAAAGAAACGAGTGTGGGGTAGAGAATTTGAAAGACCTATTAATAAACGGGTTTAAAGAGTTCTAAAATTGATGCCTTTTCACGAAAACTTTGTCCTTGATATCTAGTCCTGTTCAAAAGTTATAAGAGGGGGAGAATCTCACGTCCGCGCTGTATATTATCAGACAATTTTTTAATGATTTTTATTGGACTGTATCGAAATCAGGAAATTTCATTTTCTAAATTTCATCCGTTTTTTTGTCATAATCTTATCACAGGATAATTGCAAAATTTCATCTTGCTTTATTTTATTATATATTATAATAGGCATTAATGTTGTTTTCACCTCCATTAGTAGGCATTGCACATAAACGAAATTTATGACGCTCCCACAAATATCAATATTGTCATTCTTTGTGAATGTCATTTACCTACGTTGAGGCTGAAATGTTTGAAAATTTAGCTTTTTTTATTTCAATGCGTTCGGCAGGCCAATCATATCTCATGAATTTTCGTTATATTCATGAATACCGATGGCAAAATGTAGTTTCGATAAAAAAGAAGAACAAGACGGAGTGAGGGAAGTGCCGAGAGATCGGCAGTGTTTTACCGACTTCGTCTTCTTCCTAGTGAACAATTATTTACTTTAAAACCTGGAAGTAGGTGAGAAATAAGCACATTTTCCAATAATTGTGAATAAAATACATATAAACATACCAGATACAACATTCTTTCTCATGAAGTTACGTTCCCGCGTCACCAATTCTTCAACGGATGGATACAAATCGATTCGACGGTAGTCATCTTCAGGCTCGGGCTCTGCTGGATCTTCCCGAATTTCCTCTTTCACCTTCGGTTTCTTGGCAAACCTCGTTTCTAGCTTGCCAAGTCTTTCCCTCGTGGCTGTCAGCTCTCTCTTCAAATTTTCCGAAAACAGGAATCCTTTTTCTCTCTCAATCAACGCGATGTTGATCTCTACCAACTTTACCGTGCTTTGTAGAGTCTGCCAACAGTTCGAAGGCAGTAAATTCAAGGCGTCCTCGAAAACGATGAGCAAGTTTTGCAGGAAAATCTCAAAATTTTTCCAGAAGTTACCGCCATCTTCATCCTCCAGTATTAACGTCGAAATGTACGCGTTGAGCGTTTTCATGAAATGATCGCAAAGAGTCATTTTTATGATTTTGTATTTGTTTGCCACGAAAGTGGATCCACATAGCTTCGCGTTCAGTTCAACGATCAGTACCAGTATCGTGTAATCGCTGAGATTCTCTAAAGCGTCCGAATATTTTTCGGTATTCTTGGATATTAAGGTCAGTATGCCCTCGCCATCACTGGCTAAAGAGTTCCTCAAGAAGGAGGCGCTGGAAAAATCGATTGTTTCCAGCCGAGGTCTGTGCATCTGTCGGGTGGTATCTCGAAAAGTCTGTCTGGAAGTACCACGGAATTTGTCTGTTCTTCTATTGTTTCGGTTTGTGAAGGCTTCTCCAAAAGCTGTAAAAGTTAGGTGGAATGGTTATAATGCGCATTTTCTACTGAGACATGGCAGCAGTGACATATTTCTTGGACCATTTTTATAGTCTGCTTGAAAAAAAGCAATTGAAGATAAGACAAATCGTAGTCTACAAAAAAAAAAATTATGCGCTAATTAAAGTTGTTGGACAATTTGTTTTTCAAAAATTTACTTAATTTTTAAAATTAATACAATTGCTCGTTATCTGTGCTGGATCAAATGTAAAAAAATTCTATAAAACAGCACAATCCTGTTTATATGCTTATAAAAGTGCAGAATCAACACTTAATCAACACGTGCTTATAGTAAACAACTTGATTCATACAATCATGGTATTCATAGTCATATTATCTACTCTTCATCCTCAAGATATAAATAATACGTCTGTGTTATTTTCAGAACAATCATTTGTCTCCAAAGGGATTTATATTTGTAGAGTTGAAACTATGTTTGTAAATAATCTTATATTAGAATTTGATGTCTGTCGTAAAATTGTTGTTCTAAAAAAATTGCACTATGAACCATGTTAAGTTCGGTGAATAATATTGAATCTTCGATTTTATTTGAAAGGGAAATCATATTTTGACTATCAATAATCATTTCATCCAAAGAGTTTTGTAGTCGCAGAAATAATGTATATTTATTCAAACTTTGAACAATACTTTGAATTATTTGTTTTTGAATAATTCCTTGATTGTTTGCGATTTCCTTTAAATTTTGAACTGTTTCTCTCATTGTAGTGTTTGAGTTAATATGGTTTGCTTTGGAATCTGTTTCCATAGTATGTGGAGACAATAATAAACAAACAGGATATATGTCAATGGAAATGTAAAGTTCTGGAAAATAAATATTTAAAAAGTAATAAGATCATTCCTGATATCTACGAATATAATATTGGCGACGAGGATTGCAAACGAATCATAATAAAATGGCCAGAAATTTTTTGAAAACATTCATTATGGGATTATTGAATTGAATTTTTTTGATAATCGTGTAAATTCATTGAATGATAACAATCCAAATCTCAGTATTTTTCTGGATCTATCTAAAGCCTTTGATTCGGTAAATCATAAACGTCTACTCAAAAAACTTGAAACTATTGGTTTCCGAGGAGAAGCTTATAAATTAATGGAGAGCTACATTACAAATAGAATTCAACATGTGAAAATAAACAAATCTATTAGCAAGCCCATCGTTTTTAATTATGGAGTACCTCAGGGTAGTGTCTTGGGACCATTACTATTTAACATATACCTTAATGATTTACTAAATTTACAGTGTGAAGGAAAAATTCATGCTTTTGCTGATGATATAGTGATATATTATAATGCCCCAAATTGGAAAAGAATGAAACAAATTGTCCAAAATGACATATACAATATAAAATCTTGGTTTGATGAAAATTTATTGACTGTTAATTTTGATAAAACCTTTTATCTTCCCTTCACTAGTTATCAAAATTCACTTCCGAATTTGGGCCCAATTAAAATCAATAACGAGTACGAAATTTGCGAAACTGAGTCTATAAAATATTTAGGTATAATCATTGACAGGAATTTAAAATGGGACCATCATATTTCATACGTTATAAAGAAATTGAGATACCTCATTCCAAAATTCAAGTTTTTGAAACAATTTCTTTCAGTGAAACACCTTGAAATGTTATATTTTGCTCTGGTACAGTCTCAATTAAACTATGGCATTCTGGGATGGGGTGGTGTGAAACAAAATTTTCTTCACAATCTGGAAGTGATTCAGAAAATTTTTCTAAAAATTATTTATCAGCAAAACTATCTATGTCCTTCTGATCTTCTATACAAAAAAAGTAAAAAATTTGATATAGTACAATTGTTCATATATAGAATTTTAATTCATATTTTTAAAAATAGAAAAAAAATTAATTTCAGCAATCATTTATATGACACAAGAAATAAAAATATTTTGACTCTGAAAAGTAAATCGAATAAAAAAATAGCAACCAGGAATTTTATATATATCATACCAAGAGTATATGATGTATTGCCAAATTATATTAAAAAAATCAAATCCTTCTTCTCCTTCAAGAAAGAAGTAAAAGAATGGTTACTCACAACTGATCGATGTTTTTTCCAAAATCTAATAAATCGATAATTCATTATAAAAAGATCTTGTAAGATTTACACGTTTTGTTAGTTAATAATATCTTAGTATTTTATATTAACGTATCCTTACAACAAGTTTTACTTCGTAAGGTTTTTGATGATTTATTCGTACAAATGTATATTTATTACAAAATATGTTCCTTATATTTATTCATGAATAAATTTTATTATTATTATTATTATTGAAATCAGAATTTTCTAGTGTATTCAGTAATAGTCTGGGTACTTTCAACAAGTTTCATGTGAAGTTGAAAGTTAAACACGGAGCAAAACCTACATTTTGTAAACAGGAATATACCATTTTCAATAAAAGAGAAAGTTGAAAATGAGTTGAATAAGCTTGTGGAATTAGGTGTTTTAGTGAGTGTCGAAAATTCAAATTGGGCCACTCCAATAGTACCAATTTTGAAGGAGGATAAGTCAATTAGAATTTGTGGGGATTATGAAATCACTATTAATCCTCTAATAGAGGGTGACAAATATCCTTTGCCTAGAATAGAAGAAATGATTCACAAATTAAAAGGGGGAGAAAAATATTCAAAACTGGATTTGAAAAATGCTTATCAACAACTCATATTAGATGAGGATTCTAGAGAATTCACAACAATATCCACACATAAAGGGTTATTTATGTATACAAGACTTCCATTCGGCATTAGTGTTGCTTGCTCTATTTTTCAGAGAACGATGGAAACTCTATTATGTAAAATTGATGGAGTAGTTGTTTTTCTGGACAATATTCTAGTGACTGGGCGAAATGATGAGGAACACTTGGCACGTTTAAGGGCAGTTTTAGAAGTTTTGAAGGATAGTGGTTTAACAATAAAATTGAAAAAGTGTTTTTTTTTGAAAATTCAGTAGAATATTTGGGATATAAAATTTCTAAAGAAGGGTTACATAAATGTGATGACAAGATCCGAACAGTAAGAAATGCTCCAATTCCGGAAAATATTATTCAGTTGAAATCATTTTTGGGAAGTATAAATTATTATCACCGTTTTGTACCTAATATGTCTGACATCTTACATCCTTTATTCGAATTAACAAAAAGTAATGCTGAATGGAAGTGGTCGCAAGAATGTGATGAAGCTTATAAAAAAATAAACGAAGTTATGTGCTCACCACAAGTTTTAGCCCATTATAATCCAGATTATCAGTTGATACTCACTGTAGATGCAAGTAATTATGCATTTTTATCACAGAGAGATTATGAAAATGTCGAAAAGCCTATTGCATACAGTTCAAGAATTTTATCTGTCAGTGAAAAAAATTACTCACAAATTGATAAAGAAGCACTGGCTATAATTTTTGAAATAAAAAAATTCAATCAGTATTTGATGGGTAGGAAGTTCATTTTAAGGACAGATAATAAGTCATTAGTGTCAATATTTGGTCCAAAAACTGGAATTCCTATAATGTCAGCAAATCGACTTCAGAGATATGCATATATATTATCATGTTATGATTACACGATTGAATATATTAAATCTTCTGAAAACACTGCAGATTTTCTTTCGAGACTACCTATTTATTTTGTTGAGAAGGATGAAAAAGAATATAGTTATTTGAACTTTTTTGAGGATAATTCTGATTTGCCACTGAATATAGAAGACCTCAGACGTAATATATTGAATGATCCAATTTTGAAAGCAGTCTATGAGTTCGTACAAGTGGGATGGCCGAATAAAATTTTTAAAACGGAATTTTTACCTTACTATAACAAAAGAAATGAGGTCAATATTGAAAGTGGTATTTTGCTATGGGGATATCGTGTGATAATTCCAACAAGTATGCGCAAATTTGTTTTGAGAGAATTGCATAAATCTCATTTAGGTATAGTGAAAATGAAGGCTCTTGCTCGATCCTATGTCTGGTGGCCTTTTCTGAACTCGGATATAGAATTTTTATGTAAAAATTGCAATAATTGCAATCAAGTTAGGCCGAACCCACCAAAAACATTTTTGAACCCCTGGTTGATTGCAAATGGTCCATGGGAACGTATACATATTGATTTTTGGGTCCTTTTCACGGGAAAATGTTATTCATCATAATCGATAGTTTTTCTAAATGGCCGGAAGTATTTCCCATGTCATCAACCAATTCCACAGCTTGTATTGAAAAATTGAGAGAAATTTTTGCTAGGTTTGGACTACCCAAAACGTTAGTTTCGGATAATGCAAAGAATTTCACCTCGTTACAGTTCAAAGAATTTTTATGTTTGAACGGTATTCAATTTATCAATACTCCACCTTTTCATCCACACTCCAATGGAGCTGCAGAAAATGCAGTAAAAACCGTGAAATTGTATTTAAATAAAGTATTCTGCACGTTGAAACAAAGCGATTTTATGAAATCGATAAGCTCATTTCTAATTAATTACAGAAATACCGTGCACTGCTCTACTAGAAAGTCTCTCGCTCAAATTATGTTTGGTCGTTCTTTAAGAATGAGGTTAGATTTAATGAAACCTGATAGTATTATTATCAAAGATAATTATTATCAAAAATAATTTGGAAATGAATCAAAAGAGACAAAAATTTAATTACAAGGGGAGAAGAGATGTAGTGTTTTTGGTAGGTCAATCAGTTAGGGGTAGAGATTATAGATCTTGACATCCTCGATGGGCAATTGGTAGGAATGTGGATAAAATAGGAAAAGATGTTTACAAAGTGAAATTGTATGACAGTGGTGTTATATGGATTCGACACGCGAATCAGTTATTAGCCTATGATCTTGATATCACAAGTATGACGGAGGATGATTCTAGGACACAACCAGAAATTGTCATGCAATTGCCAGAGGTCAATTCGAATTATAAAACATCAGTTGAAAATAATTGCAATACAAATTCTGGAAGACCTGCTCGTATGAGGAGAGTTCCTGATAGATCACAATTATAATTTCTTAGTTGATTCTGGGAGAGATGTAGTGTTTGAGTCAATATGGTTTGCTTTGGAATCTGTTCCCATAGTATGTGGAGACAATAATAAACAAACAGGATATATGTCAATGGAAATGTAAAGTTCTGGAAAATAAATATTTAAAAAGTAATAAGATCATTCCTGATATCTACGAATATAATACTCATGAAATCTTGAGTTATAGCTGAATCATTTTTGAAGTCATGATGTACAGCTTATCCAATCCATCTTGGCACAAACTCAGATACTTTTCTAGTAGCACACCACACTGTTAGCATAGACCGTTACGTAAGAAAATACACCTACTAGGAATAGATTTCAACTCATTGAACACATCTAATGGGTGTTTTTTTCATCTTAATATAATTCACAGAGATTGCTGGACATATCCGTTATTAGTTCTGTGCCAAGATGGATTGGATAAGCTGTAAATTATTTCGATTTTCGGAGAGTGTTGCAAGAGCATTATCATTTCTTTCAGCGTCATCATCTAAAGTGCCAAACACCCATTTATGAGTTCTACTTCCTACATTCATCAGTCCTCTTTCGTGTAGTTTGTATTTATGAGGTTTGATGTTACTAAGTTCATTCAAAATTTGTTCAAGGAAATAAGTCAAATGTTCATGCATCTGTTGTAGTTGAGGATATAAATTCGTCCTTTATTGAAAGTAAATTTTCAATTGACTTTGAATTGTCTCTAATACTTTGTAAAGATTTGTCCAAATTCGTCGAATCCAAGTATTTCATGAAAGTATATTTGTTAATTGCAATTCTCGCATGTCCAAGGAAAAAACGATGGGATTAGTCAGAATCTTGATCTGTTGTCCTCCTGTCATAATTATTCGTATTAGTATTGCTTTCATTTGCATCTGAAACAATACGCTGACGTTTCAGTTGCCTTCAAAATTTTCAATTTAATGTTTTCATTTTCTACTGGTTGGCCATCTCTATAAAGGGGTGTTGTTTTATTTCTTTGTCATGTATATTTACTTTTTCCAGAGTTGCTTTTGCTTTATCATGGCATATTTTTATGATATCATTCACAATTTCTATATTTCGATTATGTTTTTCCAAGAAGTCAGACATTACTTTTTCTAAATCAGGGAAAGTCGTATTTCGTGTAAATAAATTTATTTAAATATCGCAGAGCGCTTTCGGCTATTAAGCCATCTTCAGTGCTATACTCGTCTAGGTATTTACAGGAAGATCTTCACAATCACAAATAGTCGTGAGACATTAAATTGAATAAACATCACGGTTAAAGTCAGTGCCCTTTTGGGTTGACAATTAAAATTTTTCTTGTTAAAACATTGTAAAATGATTAAAAATTTATTTGATTCCCAACGTGCTGCATGCTAAGCAAGAGGGGTGACCTCTGCTTAGCATGCTTAGCATGCAGCACGTTGGGAATCAAATAAATTTTTAATCATTTTACAATGTTTTAACAAGAAAAATTTTAATTGTCAACCCAAAAGGGCACTGACTTTAACCGTGATGTTTATTCAATTTAATGTCTCACGACTATTTGTGATTGTGCAGATCTTCCTGTAAATACCTAGACGAGTATAGCACTGAAGATGGCTTAATAGCCGAAAGCGCTCTGCGATATTTAAATAAATTTATTTACACGAAATACGACTTTCCCTGATTTATCAGTCACGTGTATGCAGCACCAACAAATCTCACATTACTTTTTCTGTCGTCATGTCAAATGGATTTGCATAGTTCAAATTTCCTCGAAACAGGGTACATTCGAATGAATTGTACTTTTATATCCTAATTTGGTTATAACATACGAGATGACATTGAACTTTGTGGAAATGATTATTTCAGTATTCTAATTTCTTCAAGTAATGACTATTACTATTTGGATTTTTGGGTGATACATAATGTAGTTTTATGTTGCGTTCTTCACAAAAATCTTTGACAATTTTATTTTTGAATCCACTGCCTGAGTCGCATGTGATTTTTGTAGGTATTCCATAATGTAAAAAGAATACTATAATTCCGTCAATAATATTCATTGCATTTGGTTGAATGGGATATGCTTGAGCGAGTGGAAAACTGTCGATTGATGTTGAAAATTCAGATTTGTTTTCGACAGTTCTCACATGTTTGATATAATTACGTATATCAGTTACCTTATTGGACCAATAATATTCCATGTAGTTAATCTGAAATTCAGGAAAGGCTGAAATAATCCTTTATATGAAATAAGTTTTTCTCCTAGTGATGTTTTTAATTGTGAAGGTTCTTTATAAATTTTTCCTAGGTAATAATTTTCTGCAATAGAGGGTCTTAGCATGTATGGCATCCTGTATCAAAAAGTAGCTTTATGGGCGGATTTTTTATTTTTATATACGGTAGGGGCCGTTTACTACTGCTGAATGCAACTCTATTATTATGTGTTTTCGTTCATTTGAGGTGGATAAATCTTCTTGATCGTTTCCAAATTGTGATAGTTTAACAGTTTTTGTGTATTATGAGAATATACATGGATGTCACATCACAGTCTTGTGTATGAAATTCTGAATGTACTGGGGTTTCGCAATTGGAGGGAGAAGCTGCTGACAAATTAGGGCCGACATTGAGAAAGTAATTGTTGAATTCTTCACATATTTCCTGTCGATTTTCAATTTTTACCCCTATCAGAGAGATGAATTGGATATTTTCATTGCTATTTTTTTATTTATATAATATTTCAACGATTCCATTCCATACAGATTTTAGACTAGTGTTTGTGAATTTTTTTAGTAATATTTTTGTTTTGCCTCTCGTACATACTTTTTCACTAATTTATTGTAATAGTTGTAAGTCTCTACAAATAATTGAATGTTAGGATTGTTATATTTTCATAATGAAATGTATCTCTCAGTTCAACCGATTTCAACATGGTTTCGTCTAACCACGGTTTTGAATTTTTAATATTTTCAAACATTTTTTATATGAACAATATTGAAATATTTCCTGAAGTTCATTATGAATATCATTTGGATTATAATAATATTCTAAAATTTCATTTAGTGAAGTCGATTTTTTTGTAAGTAATTTTTCATCAAAAAAAAATATTATTTTTAAATCTTTTTTTGTTTTGGGTTTTGTCAAAGAGATTTCAATTACTATCAATTTATGGTCACTTAACGCACTATTGATAATTGAAATTTCAATTTTTTTTGTCAGGATTGCTCCATCAGTTGATGATAACTTATTACTAAAGTCTTGCGTGGGTATTTCATTATTGCATATCTTGAAGTTATTTGATTCACATAATTCAATGAAAGAACTTGTTTGTTAATTTTCAGAATATTAATGTTGATATCAGCGAAAATGAAAGCGTCTACTTTCAAGTTATCCGAATTTTGAAGTTTTTCATCAAGGAATTTCAGAAAATTATTATGATTGCTCGCACAAGTTTCGACTTCTGAGGGTTGACGTTCGTCAGCTGGTTAACGGAACGAACAAATTTAGAACAACAATTTTTATTAGGAGAACAATACATCCTGCAAATTGAAATATCAAATTGTGTTAATTCAACCAGAGTAAAGGAATTTTTAAAATACTTTTCCAAAATATCGAAGTCAAAATCTTTACCTACAAAAATTCATGTTCCTCCTCCACGCTTTAGATCTCGATGAACAAATAGAGTTGTAATTTTTGATGTTATAATAGGATTCATCTTCTTATTCTTTTATCCATGTTTACAATACTATCGTCACAGTCGCTTTTATACTATTGATGATAACTTCTAGTTCTTCCATTTTATTGTTCATCGATCTGGCCTCTTTATAGACTGCCTCACTGGTTTTACTCACAAAAACATCGCTCAAGTACCAAAATTATGAAGTTATACTGTTTCAAGTATTACAGGGTAGTTTACAATTTGTCCGAATGTATTGCAAAAAAAGGAAACCAACTTGATTGACGAAAATGTATGGAGCATACTCTTTGGAAGTATAGTGTGTTCCAACAAACGCAATATCTGGGTTCGACCTGGAGTACCACGCAGTGCCTAATTTTTTTGCACACCTTGCATTGTTTCTTCAACTTCAATTATTTCTCTTTCAAAGGCAGACTGTGAAAAATTGGTCCAAAAAATATGTCACTGATGCTATCTGTTACTATTGTCAGAATTCCAATGGTAGTCCACAGTACGTGACCTGAACGAAAAATTGGTTACCACATTCTTGAAACTCCGTGAATGGCTTTACTTCTACAAGTCTACCTTATTTTTTTTCTACAAAAATTCTTGACACTGTTTCTTTTTCAAATGATCAACTTCTCAATTTGTCGATTTTACGATGTTATATATTGCAATCACCACATATTTTTTTCGCAGCAAAATTAATAGATTATAAAATAAGAAAAACGTTATAACCCTTTTATATACACAATTCTGGCGGTCTAAAAAAATCCTGCAATCATAAAGTCTACCTACTCAAACATGTCGATTATACGCGGTTATGTTTCTTGATCACCACATGAATCATTTGAGGTGGATACATCTTCTTGCTCAGGTACATCGTTTCCAAATTGTGAACCAATTTGATAGTTTAACAATTTTTGTGTATTATGAGAATATACATGGATGTCACATCACAGTCTTGTGTATGAAATTCTGAATGTACTGGGGTTTCGCAATTGGAGGAAGAAGCTGCTGACAAATTAGGGCCGACATTGAGAAAGTAATTGTTGAATTTTTCACATATATTTCCTGTCGATTTTCAATTTTTTCCCTGTCAGAGAGATGAATTGGATATTTTCATTGCTATTTTTTGATTTATATAATATTTCAACGATTCCATTCCATACAGATTTTGGACTAGTGTTTGTGAATTTTTCTTAGTAATATTTTTGTTTTGCCTCTTGTACATACTTTTTCACTAATTTATTGTAATAGTTGCATGTAAGTCTCTACAAATAATTGAATGTTTTTATATTGTTATATTTTCATAATGAAATGTATCTCTCAGCTCAACCGATTTCAACATGGTTTCGTCTAAACACGGTTTTGAATTTTTAAATATTTTCAAACATTTTTTATATGAAGAATATTGAAATATTTCCTGAAGTTCATTATAAATATCATTTGGATTATAATAATAATAATAATCTAAAATTTCATTTAGTGAAGTCAATTTTTTTGTAAGTAATTTTTCATCGAATTTTTTTTTAATCCTTTTTTGTTTTGGGTTTTGTCAAAGATATTTCAATTACCATCAATTTATGGTCACTTAACGCACTATTGATAATTGAAATTTCAATTGTTTTTGTCAGGATTGCTCCATATATGATCAGTTGATGATAACTTATTACTAAAGTCTTGTGTGGGTATTTCATTATTGCATATCTTGAAGTTATTTGATTCACATAACTCAATGAGAGGACTTGTTTGTTAATGTTCAGAATATTGATGTTGATATCACCGAAATTGAATGCATATACTTCCAAGTTATTGGAATTTGAAGTTTTTCATCAAGGAATTTCAGAAAATTATTATGATTTCCATTAGGAGAACAATACATTCTGCAAATTGAAATATCAAATTGTGTTAATTCAACCAGGGTAAAAGAATTTTCAAAATAATTTTCCAAAATATCGAAGTCAAAATCTTTACCTACAAAAATTCATGTTCCTCCTCCACGCTTAGATCTCGATGAACAAATAGAGTTGTAATTTTTGATGTTATAATAGGATTCATCTTCTTATTCTTTTATCCATGTTTCCAATACTATCGTCACAGTCGCTTTTATACTACTGATGATAACTTCTAGTTTTTCCTTTTTACTGTTCATCGATCTGGCCTGTTTATAGACTGCCTTGTTGGTTTTACTCACAAAAACATCGCTCAAGTACCAAAATTATGAAGTTATACTGTTTCAAGTATTACAGGGTAGTTTACAATTTGTCCTAATGTATTGCAAAAAAAGGAAACCAACTTGATTGACGAAAATGTATGGAGCATACTCTTCGGAAGTATAGTGTGTTCCAACAAAAGCAATATCTGGGTTCGACCACGCAGTGCCTAATTTTTTTGCACACCTTGCATTGTTTCGACTTCAATTATTTCTCTTTCAAAGGCAGACTGTAAAAAATTGGTCCAAAAAATATGTCACTGATGCTATCTGTTACTATTGTCAGAATTTCAGTGGTAGTCCACAGTACGTAACCTGAACGAAAAATTGATTATCACATTCTTGAAACTCCGTGAATGGCTTTACTTCGACAAGTCTACCTCATTTTTTTTTTCTACAAAAATTCTTGACACTGCTGATTATAAAATAAGAAAAACGTTATAACCCTTTTATATACACAATTTTGGCGGTCTAAAAAAATCCTGCAATCAATAAGTCTCCTACTCAAACATGTCGATTATACGCGGTTATGTTTCTTGATCACCACATGAATAATTTTCATAGAATTAGTTGAGATACAATCACATATCGATTTGCCATATCGACGGACAAAATAACTGCTGCTTTTTTCCAGTCGGCAAACGTGAACAATTTGGTTTTACGATGTAGGGTTATGCGATTACCACAATTTCGCCACGAATTATACGAATTGAATAATGATTTTTACGAAATTTCGCATTGGTGGTCAAAAATATTGAACTCTATTGCCAGTCGGAAAAAATCTTAGACAAAATACGCCTGTATCGGCCAATTCTAATATCCAGTCATGGCAACAACCATATGGCGGTGGCCATTGACTCAAATGTAAAAGGTGAAAGTTAATTAGCCATGGATAAGGTTCCTGAGCAGCTTTTGCAGAAGCTTATATTCTTATTATCTTGTTCGTTCGATGAAGGTCCAGAACTGAATCTATATGAGCAGAAAACGAAGCGGTAGTGCTTTCCTTCTGATGCAATTGACTCTTACATGATAATCTCAGTTGCTATCGCGAATTATGATTCATTGAAAAGTAGCCATCGTGCCACTGTCTAAAATTCACATTAACGAGGTTCATGATCATCCATATGGCTTATAGCTTTATTCGTGAGTATGGAACAACGTTTAGTTCGTGCACATTTTGGATGATTGTTGGATATATTTACAAAGACACCATACTTAATTCCAATTACATGTTTTTGTGTATGGTAGGATAGCATTATAATTCAATAATAAACCGTATAATCCATATAGTTGATGATTGAGGCTCAAAAGCAAATACTTAGGTTAAATTCCAACTGGTGCTCAAAAAGAAGAATCTGACGTGAAATGTGTGCGGATTCTGTCAGATTCAACACCCAAGATAATCAGCACCCAAGAAAATGCATCCGAGCTTTCATACAATATCTACACATCAACCAGATTTTAGAAAAAAACTTTCTGATGTTCACATTTTTCGGTCGAAATTCGGGATTATTATGAAATGAATCACATTAAATTTTCAATTTTGAACTGATCAGTCGTCAAACGAAGCAAAATTATTCAAAACTAGATGCAGTTACTGACGACGTTGAATGCGTCAGAATGGCAAGCGCATAACTTACATAACCTGATTCTATTCATTGGAAAATATTGAAAAGAATATTATATATATATATATATATATATATATATATATATATATATATATATATATATATATATATATATATATATATAGTAAAGTGGAAATTTTTTGCTGAACGGTAACAATATGAGGAAGATTGTTATTGGGTAAAGCAGCAAGCAGAAATGTGTACTCTTTTAACACTTTATTCCAATATTTCGACAGTTGTTACTGTCATCGTCAGGGAAGCTACAAATAATATGATTTCATATAAAGAACAAACAGGAAAATGAATTATTACTCACAGTGTCGGCGAGAATGATATGCTTGCTCAAATTAAATCACGAAAGCAATCATTCTCGCCGACACTGTGAGTAATAATTCATTTTCCTGTTTGTTCTTTATATGAAATCATATTATTTGTAGCTTCCCTGACGATGACAGTAACAACTGTCGAAATATTGGAATAAAGTGTTAAAAGAGTACACATTTCTGCTTGCTGCTTTACCCAATAATAATCTTCCTCATATATATATATATATATATATATATATATATATATATATATATATATATATTATTATATTATTTTGTGAGATAAAGAATTATGTTTATTATTGGATTTTGTAATTTTATATAATACACATCATAATATAATATTCTCAGGGATTTTCAAAAAAAATTTTGTATATGAATATCGATCTCAGGGTTTTAAAATTATAAATGAATTTTTTTTTCAAGTTTAGACTCTTCTAAAAGTTTCTGCTTTACCTACCTCGGTCATAGCATTTCTTTTTACCTCAGGTGGATTCCAATCAGGAAGGAAATCCAAGACTCAAAGTACTTCATGAGAAGTTAGGAACCTTTCAGCATTTTTAAGAAACAAGAATTGAATTTCATGCTTTTTAATAATGAATAG
The DNA here is from genome assembly GCA_032362365.1 of Zygogramma bicolorata. Taxonomy (NCBI): domain Eukaryota; kingdom Metazoa; phylum Arthropoda; class Insecta; order Coleoptera; family Chrysomelidae; genus Zygogramma; species Zygogramma bicolorata. Next base: position 19,537 of record JAVJAQ010001633.1, read on the forward strand.
AAATTTTGAAATGAAATGTGACAACACAGAATTAATAACAACAATAACCTATCATATATAACCTTAATCTAAAATTCATATTCTAATATACATGTCTGGTAATTTGAACGCTTTTCGTATCTACGAACGTGGTTCTGTATCAAGTTCATTGGTTATACTTCGCAGGTAAGTCTGCAATATGACATATTAGTGCATTTCCGAACGTTCTAAATGGTAACTCGCGTCAATGTCAATTGTCATTCTAACTTATGTTTACTTTCACTATTTACATTCAAAAAAAATGTTAAATGTTCTTCAGAAAAATGGGGATAAAAAGAGTTCATTGAGCTCAGGGAAATAGTTTATGTGCACAAGAAAATAGATATATGCGTTGCAACGATATATGGAAAGTGTTTACCATGCTGGTTTCCCTCGATGTGGTGATTGGCGACTCCAACAAGCAATTTCTAGCCTGCTGAGTGATTTTCGTTGCTGTGTTGATGTTGATGGAAACGGCCTTGGTTCGGGCTCTGGAGTGAAGATTTCTTCTGGGGAAAGTTTGGATGGGACGAATGTCTTGGATTCATTGGCGATGAACCATATCACAATCACAAACACTTTGGATATGTTTTGAACATAATTAGATACATATTTCCTTCTATTTTAATTTAATAAAAATTTTGTCATGCTCATGCTTTGAAATGCATTTTCGAAGTCCTTGTTTACAAATAAACAACTAAATGAGTTGTTTCCCTAGCAACTTGTTGCTTCGATAACTATTCTAAATATTTACAAATTAATTCTAAATCTATTCTATAATCTACAAATTTCTAATTAATATCATTTTAAAGCTTGATTCTTCAAGTATATCCCAATATGTGTTATTTTTCCATTAAATTTCTAATTCCTTGCTTAATTTCAGTAAGCATCATTCAATATCAGAAAAAGTTGAATTCTCCTTCTCATATTTAAATTTGCTGAATGTTCTCAATTCAAAATTTAATTCTATTTTATCTATTGAAATTGATTTGGAAGTTTCTTTATGACTTTATGCATTGTTTGGGACTAATTTCATTCATTTAACTGTTATCAATTTCTTGTATTTCATTGCTAAAGTTGGTTAATTATCACGTGACAGATGTCATGTCATTTGGTGAATAACATTTCTACTCATGATATACGAGGTGTCCAAAAGATTCCTCCTGTTTGACTTCATCTGAGATAGAAAGATTTTTGTTTTTTAAAGTGAGTAGGTTGGATTTCATAACAAATATATATATATATATATATATATATATATATATATATATATATATATATATATATATATATATATATATATATATATATATATATATATATATATAGTTCTTTGGGTCAGACAAATCTCCGTTCTTTGGAATAAGCACGTTCCGCCCTTCGACAAGCCCAGTCTGGAATCTGCTGCTCTCCATCTAACCATGAGTTTCAAACTCTGGATAGATGGTGGTGGGTGACTGTGAGTTTTTCCCACTGATATTATAGGTGACAAGTCTTCGAACTTCTTCCAGGGTTATCGGGTTGCGCTCTGGCTGTTGAAGCCTTCTACAGAAAGCTTCAAACCGCTCAAGGGCTGAATAATTATCATTACTATTAGTTATTCAACTTGAATTCTGTTGGAGTGTTAGGAGGGGAAAATTCGGAACGACCCGAAATATATACTACAACTTATAGGCGCATGATTGAATGAACAGCATTATAATCGTAGATATTTTGCGTTCACTCGAAATATACAGCGATATAGCTCATAAACTATGAATGCCACAGGAAAAAGTGAAATGAATGAAATTTATAGGAAATTTTATGCTCTACTTATTTGGTTTTCACCATTTTCAATGTATCATGAACCGTTAACTATCTATATATTCAGCGATAACCATATTGTGAAAACTTTAGAGCACTATCAGATATCCGATAAAACGTGTTTTCCAAGAAGGCGGCCGACACAGGCGCCCCTCTGTCCCGCCAACTTGGATTTATATTCAGGGGACATCCATGAACATATTCAAAAAAAAAAATCCGTTCAGTAGGACATTGTAGAAAAAGTGCGCGGCGCTTTGTCCGCCACATGGTTTAATACCTCCTACGCTTGATAAAAAATGGTAGATGATAACAATCAAAATTTTAGTAATCGTAAAATGGACATGTTCAGGCTATCCGACTGGAAAAAGGTAGTCGTTATTTTGTCAGCCGATATGACCAATTGAGGAAAAATGAGGTGAACTTGTCGAAGTGAAGTATCAAAGTTACAGACAGGGGTTATTTCCAGGGGCGAGTGTAATTTTTCATGATTTCCAGCGTAACTCAGCTTCCTATTAAGATATATCAAATGAGTGAGTTGTTGGTAAATCTATAACTTTTGTTCTCAACCACATAAGAGAAAAAGAGGTGTTTTTATTTGCTGGTCTTTTTTTTACAAACTCCGAATGTGGTGAACCGAAAATACTTCCAGATAAGGTGAGGGAATTTCAAAAATACTAGGTATTGAGAAATTGCTCAGAAAATGCAAAAAACCAAAGGAAGAAATTAAAAAGCTGTGTCATTAGTTGCAAAATTTTTATCAATAACAGAACTCACACATGATATATTTGAAAAATGTTAATTAAATTGTTTTTTTTCTAATTTTATATTTCCCCCAATCAAATACTTCTATTATATGCAAGAATGGGAGATATGCATGAGTGTTATTGCCCCTAAAATAATGAAATGAAATCAAATACTAGCTTCTGCAGATTCATGATTGTTCACTTATAATACTTTCATTTCAAAAAAATTATAATTTCACAAAAAGAATGCACTCCTCATACTATAACAGTTATTGTGAACAATTTGGATAACATAAAAAAACAAAATAATATATAAAACTTCTATCGTTCTAACAAATGCACGTTCAATATTACCACCTACTACAACTACAGTACAACCTACTAATCAATGACATAAAAAATTGTCAAGTTTCATTCTGTAACTACTACTTATTTGAATATTTGTGGGACTATTTACTTGGATTCAAAGTTTTATCTATTTTTTGAAACTAGATTGGCAAAGGTTTGTTCATCACACCGTACCTTGTTTTGAAAACATTTTGGGTCGTATACAGCAAATATAATTATGACAAGATAAAACGCGACTTGAAATCCCACGTCGTTTTTGAAAATTTCGTGACAACGCCGGGCACATGACATCGTCAAACCCTAGTTGCATCATGCCAAGTGAATATTTTTCTTGAAAAATGAAAAACTTGCTGAGACAAAAAAGCAAAGGAGGTGTAATCAGACATAAAGGTCACAGCTCATTAGAGCGACCCGTCACCCACTCGGCACCGCCTCGTCGCAAGGCGTTGTCGACAGGTGGAAGCCGCGTTATCACCAATAAACGTCGCGCGGTCAACCAGTGGACCCCACGCCCCACGCGGTCAACGAGTGAACGCCGAATGGTCAACGAGTGGACGTCGCTTGGTCCACGAAGTTTTGAGTAGTCTGTTAACTGTTAATTGGCACTAGTTTTTCTTTATTCATTTGTGAAAGCAAAAACGATACATCCGACTCGTTCGAAAGAAAGGCTGAGAATGAAGGGAGGGTGGGGAGAGTGGCGCACCGCCAAGTATTGTCCTCGCGTGAATCATTCGCGGGCAGCGCGCGGTCCACTCGGGATTCGCGCGTTGGCAACGCGCAGTCAACACAAGGCAAGCATGCGAGCAGCGAGTTGTCACTGAGTGGTCCACCCGCCGTCCGCGCGTGGAGGGCTTACGACCGAGGCGATCCGGTGACGCTGCGAAGTTGATATAGTGAGCGCATACCCATACAAGATACAAGTCCATATAAAGAATGCTAGCCGCAGGAGGCGAGGCGGTGCCGATTGGGTGCCGGGTGGCTCTAATGAGCTGTGACCTTAATGGGGATCGAAACTTTTCATACAGATCGATTACCCTAACACTAAGCTGATATTATATTTGCACTCGACGATGAGCGTTTCGCCAACAAGCATCTTCAGGAGAGAGAACATTTTCTTCTCCTAAAGATGCTTACCTTGTTAGCGAAACGCGCGTCAAGCGCAAATTAAATTAGTTTGGTGTTCGGGTAATCGATCTCTACAAAAAGTTTCAACTTCTTCACCAAAGGTTCCAATCTCATCGTTTAATTCTTTTTAAAGACTCGGTGCTGTCAACTGAATCTTTACTTAAATCAGTTGTGCTTTATTTCTAATCATTATCTTATATAGCGCCTTTCATCTGGAACCACTCAATATTTCAGATAACATCAATGTACTTCTTATGTTCCATGCGCATGTCATAGATATGAGTCTAGGAATATCCTTTTCAGAATATACCCAGCAAATTCGAGAAATCTCTTTGCTAGAACATTCAATGAACGACTTTTAAATTAACAAAAAATGATTGTTGATCATATTCCTCAAGTAAAATTCCTAGAATATTCAATAAATCTTGTACTATACAAGATACATTGAGGGATATTTCATTATTTTGTCTTTCATCTATGTGATGAATAAATATACCACATTCTTTTATCTATGCATCATGCAACTCAAATATTAGGTTTATTCAATGAGCAGTGAAAGATTTAATAATTAGGTTTATCTGTCCTGTCGGCATTTCCATGAAACTCAATACAATGAAAACTTGCAATAAATTATAATGTGTACTCAAGTCGTAAAAACAAGGTATCGATGAGTTTGTTTTATCACGTCACTACTAGAATTTGTTTCGGTTAAAATCATAGTGTACCTCCAAGATGAAAGTCTTGTGTGTGTCTTTAAAAAACATTTTGAAATTTCAGTTTTAAGTGAAGAATAAACCTGAGTTATTGAAATGAACTTAAAAATGCCGTGAAATCAACGAATTTCAAATATTCATTATATTCTTTGATTGAACTCGAAATTTAGAATTCTGGTTTTATAAATAGACACGCAATTGACTTTCATCCTGAGGGTTGACCATAAACTTCACTAAAAAAAATACTAGCGGTGACGAGATTAAACAAATATGATACCTTGTTTTTCGAATTCAGTGACAGCAGAAATCACTATTATTATTCAATTGAAGCGTAAATATAGAATGCTGATGAATTTCAAACATTTATGGTGGATTCATGCAGCAATCGTAACTCGGAATTCGCAAGTCGTAAGGAAGAAGTTGAGTCGATATCTTTCAATGAAAACGTTCATGCAGGTATATTAAGTCGGAATTCGTGAGATATTGAACAAATTTCCACTCTTACGATTCAACAGCTCTTGAGATTGCTGCATGAATGTATAACTACTTCTCTTCGGGCTTGAAGGCCGTCGTTCTTCGGAATTTCTTCCTGACGTTTCGCTAGCGCGAGTGGCCAGCTTCTTCAGAGGCTTATTCATCTCCGATGACTCAGTCATCTGAAGAAGCTGGCCACTCGCGCTAGCGAAACGTCAGGAAGAAATTCCGAAGAACGACGGCCTTCAAGCCCGAAGAGAAGTAGTTATACTAATAACCTCGGCCGCGAAATCCTCAACTATTTTGCTGCATGAATGGTTTATATTTTGTTGCGAGTTCCGATTTCCGAGCTACGATTGTTGCATGAATCCACCATAAATCGACTTTTCATCTTTGCGAGTTTTAGAAAAAAATCCCTAGTTATGATGTGAGATGTCATATTCTACACTTTGCTTGCGAGTTCGGTATACCTGGGTGTATACCCTCTTAACCCTGCGTAGGTCGCGTGTTGTTGTGGATCATAGGGGGTCGCGCGGTATCTCACAGATGTATGAACTTAAAAATGATATTCTATCGAACTACTGTCAAATTAATGAAAACAAAAATAAATATGAGGTACTTTTATTGAATTAGAGAAAGTCAACATAAATTAATAGAAAAAAAGCACTTCCATGAATCGAGAATAGTTTTTATACCTTTAGCGGACCCAATTACTCCAGGTATTTTTCTAAGGATGTTATGCGGCATTCTTTTTTTGACTTTCGTGGGTACGTGTTTTCCCCATTTTGTATTGTCTTTCCCTAAATAGTATTCTGCATAGCAGTCTTCATTGAACTCAACTTCACGACCACTTTCAATGTCTGAATAAAGAATTTCAGTTTCAATTATATCATCTTCATCACAATCACTTCCGTCCAGAATTTCATTGTTTATGAGTTCTTCATTATCTTGAAACGCAAACTGTGTCAAATATTCAACATCATCAGGGTTTGTAAGATCAAATAATCTCTTAGAATCCATATTTTCAGACGTCAAATAGTGTCACACAAAAGGTCGCGCAGTATCTGTCAGATGTAAATACAACAAGAGGTTAGGAATCAGCTGTTCACAAGTCACACTGCAGGGACCTACTAACGTTAGCCACATGAATGCATAGAAGAAACACATATAGCAAGATAGCAAGAAGCACAGTTTAAAATTCGGCGAATTACAGATATTAATTTGAAAACACATGCGTCATACATCTGAGAGATCGAGCGCGACCTACGCAGGGTTAATAATTTATGTCCTGATAATTGGCCGTAACGAGACCAGAACCCTGTACACCCGATTCCTACTGAATATCTCTACCAATTCTTATATTTTTCATAGTATATTCAGTTAGAGCCTCAAGACATAATTTCAGAAGAAACCATAACCTCTTCCAGTTGCACAAACTGTCATATTTGGTAGATAATCCACTCAATTATTACTTTGGTCTAATGAGCAATAACCCGAAGTATAATTTGATGTTTTTTTCATGAGTTGTTTATACATCCGCTATAAAATCAGCTTGTTATTACCACATCTGCTTTCCTTGCACTATGATGAAGATGAGGCATAATGGCGGCACTTTTATGGATTTAATTAAAAGTGAAATCCGGTCTGAATTCAACAGAGAATGGCATAATCTACTCACCACTCGAGGATGTTCTATTTGCCGGATTTCTCCAGTTATCTCTTTGGAAACTCATCCTCCAAAGTTGGATTTTCTGGTTGGAGCACAGGATCTTCTATCACTTCAAGTCTCGACCTGCAGTCTTCGATACTCCATTTCCATATTTCCAACTATAGTTTCAGAAGTCAAAATTGTTGACACTTGTATTTCCCCGATTACTATAGCCTAAAACTTCGAAGTTGTCGCCATCTATATATATTTTTTTGAATTAACCGAAAGGTGAACAACAAATATAAATTCTTTGGAGTCTTACGAGTGTTTGATTTAAAATATTTATTTTGGAAATATGTAATATATATATATATATAAATATATATATATATATATATATAAATATATATATATAAAGCTTAATACACTTCAGAAGTGCGAAGAGTGAAATAGATGTGAAGTGTATTGTTGTGGTTTACAAACCAATATGCAGCGAATTCATTGAAGTATTCCTACAAAACCGAGAAAAATGTGCTCGGTGTCTCAGTGCTCATTGTAAACTACTAAATACATTGAAAATTAGTAAACCAGTAAACCAATAACTGAAAATATGTTTCCAAATAGCCTCCACTTTCTATGTCTGAAAATATGGTTTAGTGGACGTTTCAGTTCCCACTTTGAAGCCATTTTCGAAAATTTATAATATATTTATTCATATATAGTTAAAGCAAAGTATGATTACATTTATGTAAATACATGATAGTTTTCTGGTGTTTTTTTAAAAAGCATGACTCATTCATAGTTGGTAGATTATAGATAGATATGATAGAGAATTGTGAGATCAATTACACTAACACCAAAGTAATATCACTTGAAAATATAAATTTTCTTCTGAAAATGATAACCTTGTTAACAAATTCAAAGGTGAGTCGAGCGATATCAGTTCAGCATTAGGGTAGTTGATCTCTATAAATCAATGATTCATTCCACTGATTCACTGGCATCCATTGCTTCAACTCTTCGAAAAACAAGTTTGGTGTGTGGGAAGCAAAGTACCCAACCTATTTCTTCAGATTTTTTTTAAAAAACTTATATTCTACAAGGTTTCTTCAAAATACTCAGTAATGTATCTCATGAATTATACAATGTATAAGTACAGAAAAAGGTTTTGTAGCAAAACAAAAATCAGGTTTTTGTCATAATTTATTCAAATAGTAAAAATAAATCATTTGTGGTGACATATTTTATCAAGTCTGATATATTGATCCTTTATTCAATACAAAAAGCTAATAACATGCAAAATTTTCATCGAAATCAACTTTTTTTCTTCTATATAATATTTTGGAAATGATTAACATAATTTAAAGGTTGCAATAATATGTTTGCAGAACCCAGATACCACCTGTCTTAGTGTCTTGCAGGAACATTGGCATTTCCATCCCTCATCAGCCACCAATATATATATTATATTGATTTATTGATTTCCTGTGGATGTTCTACTAAAGCTGATGTTTGCAAACATCAGCTCCTTATTTTTTATGGTTATTTTCTTCCACTCCACATGCAATGATAGATATGCCCTGCTTTGAACAAAGCTTCATCATCTTTCAACGGTCTAGTTCTGCTTCCAGAATACTACATAGCTCCAATTCTATAATAGGCATTTTGACCTGGAATGTTGGTAGGTGATGTAGTTCAAATTATAACACTCAGGAGTACTATGAGGCTGTAATACTAGCCAAACATGTAACTACCTTAGCGCACAAAGAAACTCAAGACGGTTAAACAGTAATTATCAGTCTACAAGTCCTCAAGAACGCAAAACTTGAACTAATAAGTAGTAATAGTACTATTACATCAAATGGCCGAAGTTTGTTGTTCACCTGTTCACTCCAAAGTGAAGCCATCTTGGATTTAGCAGCGCCATCTAGCGGTTGACGATTTTTTCCTATCCTGCCACACTGGGTTGCGTTCGAAAACACTCTCCTGGTGCACTCGTTGGTGGGGGCTAAAGGATAGAATTGGGTGAATAGAGTGCTGCTCGATTTCGGACGGCTCGGGGAAGGAATTCTTGCAGGTCTATTCCGTAACGTCTGTTTATATTTGGTTTGAAATGTATGAGGTTCAACATTTCGAGATGACGTACATCGGACGATCGCAATGGCAATTTCAGAAAATCAATCGTCATTGGCAATAGATATTGATTTTCTGAATATTCGACGTAGTTCTGGGACATATCACTCCGAAGCTATTGAGTGCATCCGAAGTGTTTTCGGACGGCTCTTGGGTGATAGAATGCACTCGGAGAAAGTTTTCGAATGCAATCCACTGATGGCAAAGCTACTAACAGAAGCAATAACTGCGGAATTCAAATAATCAAAAACACTGGTAGACGGAATATTCAACCTTTGCATATTGACAATGACAATATTGACATGTATGTGATGCAAGTTTGTCGCTGCAACTCCAGAGAATTGCATGTGTTCACTAAGCTTTCTGATTGGTCTTAATTTAAATTTAGACCAATCAGAAAGCTATCGGATCGTCGTACGATCGGATTTCGGATCTGTCAGAATCTAGCCGTTTTGTACTGGATGACTATAGTTCCAAGTAAAAAACAAAGAAAACTTGTTTTCATCCCTATAGCGGAGGCACAGCCACAATACAGCTTCCTGTACGAAATGGCCTAGGGATAATAATGAAAATATGGATCTAATCTCAGATCTAACAATGCTATTGATTAGCATTTTCAGCTTCAATTTAAGGTGAAAATGATGGAAAAACGATAATGGGACGTGTTTCATTTTGAAGTAACTTTTTTTTATTTAAAGGACCAATAAAATAGAAGAGTACCTTTGTTAGTGATCCCATAACGAAAATCCGGTGCAATTGGCTGTTAGATTTGTAAGATCACATTACATCTGACTCGAAGCGAGAACATGAATTTAATGATTAACCAAACTCACCTGTGTAGTTCGATCGTAATTATACTAAGCGGCTCTTTCCAATATATCACTAAAATGTAGTGCAGCCGTTCTGTACTGGATGACCACAGTTCGAAACATCAACTTGTTCTCGTCCCTGTTCCGAAGGCACAGCTATCGCTCGTGCGTCGTCCATCTGTCATTTGTTCAAATCATCCTTGGAAGTTATAACCAACGTTCATATATACCAACGTTGGTTATAACACATATTTCTGTGGTTATACTTCATGAGATGTACACAGTGTAGTCAACATAAAAAAGTAAATGAATGAACAAGTATGAAAATTTGAATGCTAATATTACAGACTTATATCTATGATGGATGGCGTGGAAGCCGGAGTTGGTCGGAAATATGTGAGTGTGCGGAAAAAGTGTCAATAAGTCCCGACAGATGACCTTTGACTCGACAACTGACCATGATGATAACTAGGGTCAAACCGTATTCTGGCGCTCTTGTATTCAAAACGTTTTTTTTGTTTTTCTATCACTCTCTCCCACTAGTTTGGTTATCAAGTTTGAGAGAGACACAGACGAATACGTTTTCGAAAACAAGATCCATATAAAAACCTTCAATTTTCAGACCTGAATGCACCGAGATGAAATCTGAGTGGCGGTCAAGAAGAGGAATCTGACAGAATTCAAAATCTTCTTGGTTTGGCATTAGAGAGTTATTGCAAACTTGCAGAATGATACCGTATACGTTATATCTTAGCGCTCTATATCGATGTACGTACGACGTTAAAACTTTTGTTTATTATTGGGCATATGGGCATGCGTACATGTCATTGTATAAGGCATACCGTATGTTACTCAGTCTTCGTTCTGTACAGAAATTCAGCTTTTTTGAGGAATGTTGTCAATTTTTGATTGACAAAATGACAATTTTGAGAGAATTGCGCATATTTTTGCGGAATTCTGTCAAGATTGTAGAAATTTTGGGCCAGACTTTCAGATACGTTCTACTATTTCCTAGTGAGTGACAAGTGACACAGAATGAAGATTATTCTGTGTCAAAAGAAAATGGTTCATTTTGTTTCTTAAAAATTCTCATCTGAGTTTCTGAGTAGCATAACAGCAGCTAATAACAACAAAAAGACTATTCTTCAAAAAACATCCGATTGCCTCTTTTCTTTTATTATATTTAGCAATTTATCATTATCTGCTTTAAAATTAAAACTCCCGCCCACATCTACTCCATTTCCTGTTGCACATGCGTTCGCAACCGGAAATACCTGAGAATTTTAGAAACGTCCTTGATCAGCGCCTGATTGCTTTGCGGATAAAATAGGAACCAAACGAACCGACATTA
>JAVJAQ010001639.1:0-133872 GCA_032362365.1 Zygogramma bicolorata
CACGGGGACTCTGATGAATAGAAACGTATATAAGAATCGAAATGTGACGTCAAATTGACGTCAAATTCGACATCTCGGCAATGTAAGTATAGGACCGAGATATCGAATTTGACGTCATATTTCGATTCTAATATACGTTTCTATTTATCAGAGTCCCCGTGCAGAAGTGTTGGACTGTCTGGTCATCGAAAAAGTTTTTCGGCTTTGAAAAAACGGGGTGCCCTTGGACAAGGTTATGCAGATATAACAGTTAACGTATAACGGTAACCTATTTTGCGCAATGACTTAGCGCTCGGTTCATAACCGAAAGTTCCTGAGTTCGTTCCTTCAATGTGGCAGAAATTTTTCTCTTGAGAATTACTTTGACATATTGAAGGATGAGTGACACTTTCCATGGCTGACGGGTCCAAGAATGAACAGGTTGCTCTTGCGGATAGGCATAAGGAGTAGTAACAAGGCCTGCTGAAGGATTCCATAACATAGAAACCATAGTATATTATGTCATATCATGTAATAACGATTACATGAGAGTTGAATACGCTATTTCTTCTACACCCGATACCTGCATGATGAGGAACTAAAAATATTATATTCATATCGTGGGCCTCCTTCGATTTGGAAATGGGAGAAATATCAATATTTACCTCTTTATTGCCAGTCTCAATGGAGTTCAATATTGTATTGGAAATGCTGATTTTATTCTGAACCGAATTTTCAATGGAGGCTTCCGTCACTGAATTGGATTCACAATTGATTAAAAATATGTGTCGTAATGAAAAATCTGTATTATAATGAGCTCATTATGATACAGATGTTTCATTACGATACAGATTTTAATTTTGTTTCATAATTGATCTCATTATTAAAAAGATTATGGGCATATAAGTGTAATATTATAGTAAGCTGTAGAAAAAAATAGCGTTTCCATTTTTGACGAGGTTAATCGTAAAGTCGAACTGTTTCTTCATATATCTTGTCGGAATTTGTCTACCAATTTGTGAATTGAGATTCAAACTGGTAATAACACGCAAGAGATAACAATCCAACATCCAACTGGCTCTATTTTGTAAAAATGTTGGGCCTTGAAATCAATATAATACTACCATCGATCCGAATAGGCGAAATTAGTGGTATTGGTTCAGCAGATATTCGAGTAGTGTACTGCATTTCATGAAGAAAGAACGAAACTTACCTCAGTTTCTATTTGAACTCAATAGAACATTTTGGGCAGAGGCACTCGTCGACACCCTACAATCGAAAAAACTAAATGTGAATCAATTTTTCATGATTTTGGCTCTTTGATTTTTATCTGCTTTTGTTGAAAAATAGAGAATTTTCTGAGAACTTAGTACGGATATAAAAGATTTCCCAGGCTGAAATTCAAATAATTTGAGGAAACTAATACAACAATAGTTATATTTTTATATTTTCAGGTCTTTTGGGACAGTTAACGTTGAGTTTCGAGTTCAGTTTGCTATTTCCAGATAATCTGAAAGTATATGTTACCATCATTTATAACTGTGAGCTTGAGAAAAATTGAACTTGCAATGTTTCATAAGTTTAGCGTTATAACCAGTTTACCATTTCACGACTTCGTTTCTCGAAATATATTTCACGAAATTATCGTTGAAATGATCGATATAACTTCTTCAATATTATGAAACTATTTATTTTTGTGAATCGGTGACACATACATTTTATTTCTCAATACTGTGAACGAGAAATAACACCTGTCGTTTCTCAGACATCATGAATTATTATCAGTTCTAGCTGTATCTGCGTATGATATAACAAATCAAGCGCAGTGGAAATATTAGGTCAAATAAAATGACTAAGCTCCAAAGTGGTCTAGAGTTTGACAAGTTTCATGTAAAATTGAAACAGATAGTTGTAGTTCAAATAATCTATTACCTACTTTTCTGCAATTGAATGATCACCCAATTTTCATATTGAAATTTGAAGAAATCGAGTTTTATTTTCTGAAATGTTTTTTAGCTCATTTGGCGAACTTTCTGATTTTCTAAATTTACCACCAAATTATAATGAGGCTGATCAGAATATCAAGCTATATTGTTCAGTGGAGTCGAAATTATCGAAATTTTTTGTATTGGATAGCAAGTTGCATCACTTTGTAGGTGAATACTTTATAGGACAGAGAGACGTGAGTTTTCATGATTATTTTTTCATATAAGAAAATAGTTGAAGGTGAAAATGTTACCATTTTCGGTACTTAAACTATCAATGCTTGATATCTGACTCAAGGTGGTAATCGACAAGGATTTCAGTGCCTGTAGCAGCATTCTTTATCGACTGAGGTCAAATATTTCATATCATGCTTTAAATCATTAATATTGTTACCTGAAGAAAAAAAGGGTACAATAATTATTGTAGTATTTGAATGTAACTAGTAAGACTCAATCCATTGTTCACTATGATTTAATCAGGTGTAATTTTCATTGAATTATTCTAGTCGTGTTCATGAGGGCCTTCAATCCATCTGGAAAGATAATTCTAAGTTATTGAAATCAGTAACAGATCCCACAAAATAGTTGAACCCAGCTAGAGATACTTCGAAAAACACCAGAGATATAATATTCTCTCCTACTTACAGGGTAAAATTCGTGTGAGAGAAGTTTCGATAGCATTGCTTTGTTTTTCTTTTGTATACAAATGCCAAAAGAATTTGAATATCTTCATGATTATATTGGATATGGTTATATGAGATATTTGAATATCTTCATGGTTATGATTTCGTCCACTGACAGTCTTCTCAATTTTATCTAGTGGTGGCATAGACTTGACAGTTTCGTGTTCCGTGGATTTGGCCACAGGTTGTTGTCTTTTTGTGCATGTACTTTTGTCTCAGAGGCCAAGGGCGCGAATATTTTGAATTGCCCAGAAATGACAGTCATATACCAGTAAATAACACCAATCAGACATAAACACTTGTTATTCAGTGGTTTCCTAGTAGGCGTAATCCTCAAGGAAACGAAGGTTTTGAAGTGTTTTTTCATTATGATTTTTATCGAAAACTGAAGTCAGTCCTTTTTTTTTTGGTGTCTGGGTTAAGGAAAGTGTCTGGACTCTTGCTTCTTCTCGTATCTAGGAACCTGCCTTTTTTCAAGCCTATTCGACAGTTGTTCTGCCACCCTACCCATTCGTACAGGGGAAACGATCCCTACTGTCTGGGAATCCTGGAGATCCACCCTTAGTCTTCTTCAAACACCTAGAGGTGAATTCGTCAGGTTGTTACCCTTGTCCAATAGGACAACGAAATATCTCCCAGTCCAGCAAACCAGTCCTGAGTATGATTACTGCACCCCCAGCTTGCACGTTATGCAGCCAGACCACTTTCGCTGTATCCAGCTACCTTTTGCGAGCTCCTAGATACGAGGAATCTGTAAGTTTTCTAAGATTGGGGAGTCCAATTCCTGAAGTTACATCCCGAGAGTCCACTCCTGTACGGAAATAAATCAAGGGGACTGCTCTTTCAATTTTTCACTTTTATTATTAGATTTTAGGTGTTATATCAATTTTTGAGTTTACTGTCGATTTGATACTGTGTTAGTTTCCTACTGAATTTCCACTGAATTTTGTATGCCGGATTTCCGAAGTGGACACCCCTTGAGCGACACAATAGTATATTGCTGAATCTCAACAATTCAAATATCATATATTTTATTCTATGCTTGACTCTCATGTCAACATATCCGTAACTGCCTTCGGAAATAAATTCATAAAACATAAATTCAAGAAAGTAAGAGTCGACCAAGTTGACCACAGAAATATTGACAATTGTTACATCGTTATATTTTTAGGTGTCATTGAAATCTGAGTCTACAAGATGTATTTTTTTATAACAACCAACTATTTTTTTCTCTGTTATCGCAAGTTAAACTGAGTGGCGCCCCGTGGCTACTCACAAAATATGAGAAAATATATGTAGACAGGGAAGGTTGAATATAAGAAATTTTAAATTTGAGTAGATATCTCGGTAGATATAATTTCAGGGTTTGTATTCAGCCCATATTTTCCGCATTTTTCAAAGATCTATATCAATTAGTAGAAGTAGCTTCTGTTTCTGTTAATGAACCCACTCGCAGTGTTAACCTGAAATGAAAAATAAACTTCCAACTCACAATTTGAAATCTATCTCAAATCATTAATTACAATGTACATTTTTGGAGTTCGTAAGTATTATCTCCGGCACATTCATGCTGTCGAAGTTTTGGCACATTTCGCGCTGTCCTTATAAATAACTATTTCCAACAAGAATTCAATCTTTTCAGAGAAAATACGTATCAATTTAGTACATACCTCGAGCTAAGTTTGGATGATGGGGAATTCAGACCGAATATTTTGTATCTCATCCAGTCGATACATCGAAAAGCCGCCGCTGCAATCGAAGTTTGTAACAAACCAATTCAGACATCGCTTTTCCAGTCGATGCATTTTCTCCACCGATAACAGGAGCAGCCATGCTTCAACATGTCGCAATGCAGCCGCCGACACAGCATTTCCAACTTCAAGATGCTGATGGCGGACCGAATAGTTGCCGCAAGGATTGGAGTTCATATTGTTCCTGTTAGTGAAGTGAATACTGATGATTAACTTATCGAGTTTTGTAACAGTCGGTGTGAGAACTTTATCAATGAGGTTTGTTTTTAAAAAAATGAAACTGTTCTCGAGAGGAAATTTGGTGATTTGGCAGGCGAGCTTCGTGACCGGACACATGAAAATTTTTTTTTACCAAACCTTCAATCCTTCTGCAATTGAAACATCAAAAAATATGTTTTTTTTGTATGGTATGAATGACAAAAAAGTAATGGTTTGAATTACAAATTTAAAAGAAGTGAGAAAAAACTACGTTAGCGAGGTGTCCCCCAGGTTATGACGAGATACATAGATATATATCACCCTTTTTGTCATTGGTTTGAATATATGGGTTCGTCAATTCAGTGTACAATTATTTGTATATAGTGTATACAAGTATGCACATATATACACAAATACACGCACATATACACAACTAAAGAAAATAAAAAGCAAAAATACAATATAACTGTAAATTGAACCATCTTTAAAGAACCATATGAAGATACGGATCATACATTGTCATTGGTTTATATATTCATCTGAATTATAAAAGTATTCCATAATGATACATTTTTTTAATTCAGTTTTGAATTTTCTCCAAGAGAAAGCCACGAGATGGCACGGCGATAGGTTATAGATACGTTTGAACCATTTCTTGTTACAGATTCCACGAGAAATATTTCAGTTTCGTGTTATGTGAATTCAGAATTTCGATGTTCGAAAATAATGCAGTCCAATGCCAGACAGCTGTTTCGACCCACCAGGACTCTTCGGAGACGGGCCTCGGTTTTTCCTAGCATTAAATTCTACCAAGTACATGAAGATTCGACAAACGGGCCCACCGAACAGCGATGTTGTTACAGTAGGCTCTGTTGCCATCGAGAATCGTTCTCAGTCCCTTGCAGAGATGGTTGCATTCCCAAAACGAAATCAGAATTTCGATGTTCGGAAATATTGCATTTACAAATCCAATGCCAGACAGCTCTTTCGATCCTCCGGGTCTCTTCAGTGACACTTGGCTGGACTTGCGAACACAATGCTTTCCGAACTGACTGGGATGAGTAAAATGATTAACCCATTAACTCACTGAAATGGGCAATCATAACAAAACACTGAATTCAGTACATGAAATGGAAAATAATATTTGACACCCCGTTCTTCGCAAACAGTGACATCATACAAATACATGTTCCGCCAAAAGATACTAAAAAATTGTAAAGTTATACGCTCGATTACTTTTGAATTTTGTCCGATCTTGGTATCATATCCCGTTGAAAGTGGGTAGGACTTTTTACGAACTAGCATATCCAAAATCATCAAAGGGTTGAAGAAATGAATCAAAATTCAGTTGTCTGTTGAACAAAGTAGAACAGAAACTTTTTCGCTTCGACCTTGTTGTTTCACTTCTCCTCAAGATTGTATGCTGGTTTTGATTGAAATACCTCGAGAAATACGTATCTGATATGGATACGCATATCAAATGGAAATCAAAACGTTCTTAGCTTGGTCACTTTATCTTATGTATGTGTATATCGAAAAACTGTTGAAATACAGTGGAACGTCACGAGTTGGAAAGTTGGCAGTTCGATGTAAATGTTGTTTGTTCAATTGCCGACGTGACCAAAAATATGTAAATTTTATTGCAAAACTTTTTCACCAATAGATTCGAAATATTGATAACATATTTCCACTTCGATCATTCGTCAACAATTCACAACTCATTAGGCACAGTGTGAAAGAAACATACTACTTTTTTCAACTACACGAGTAGGGTCAAAGTTCTGTCCGACGTTTTTGTTAATTTCCTGTTTTCGCAAACTGGATTCGGCGCTTTCGTGATTGATTTGAATCTGTTTTCGATTGGTCATCAGTATAAATCTTGCGAATTTCCTCGTTAATTTGCTGTAAACTGGAAAGGGCACGCTCAATTTCGAGAATTAATTTGTCTGAGCACTTAATTACTGTATTTGCCTCTGATGAAGACCGAGTGCAAACATGTGCTCGTATTAAAATGCTATTTCCACCATCGATTCCATATTTTTGATTTCATACAGAGTAGAACATTAGATTTTCTCGAAATACGATTCATGAATGAACGTGAAATTTTGTTTTCGCCATTAATAGCCACGAAATATTCACAAGAACGCAGCATTTGCAGTTAGTTACTTCTTAGTTTCTGAAACTATGCCAATCGTGAACTATGTGTCGAATAGTTCGATAGTTTTTCCTCCTTAATAACATTGCTTAAACCAATAAGTATATATTGAAAACCTCACTATTTTCAGTAGAATTTCATTTGGACAAAAAAAAAATAGGAACTGTATCATAACCGATGCGTCAGTGAGACTCTTTCACCAATTCTATCTGACGTTGCTAACAAAATCATGTAGGGAGCCTTGTTTCAAAATATAGAATCAATTCTCAAAAATCTTTGGTTTCGTCCAGTTTTTGACCACCATCCTCAACGTCTCTATTATAATCAAGATACCCTTATTATTCAATTCGTTTTTAGTCGTTCCCGAGTGACAAATTCATCCCTGGTTAATTGTCTACAGAAATAAATGTTTAGACTCGCTCAACATGCAATTGAGCGCACGCAAAATTCTCATTAGCCAACAATTAATCAAACTGGAATGAAAACTGAAATGATAGTAAACGTTGAACGAAAAAAAAAAAACCTTAACGGATTACTCGAAGTCTTGACACAACATGAGCTACGATTTATTGTATTATATATAACTGAGCTGAAAATCAAAGATCTGATGTTTCAATCAGGAAAGAATCACTTTTCAGTATTTTTGATGATATGTTTCTGGAAGATACGAAAACAGCATGTATGTTTAAGTGAATTCGGGGAAAATCGGAAGGTAGCTATGATAATGTCTTTGTTAAATTTCAATCAGATTAGTAGGAAATAGCTTGGGAATGAGTGGAACTGCTATTTCTCAGATAACTGAGTAACTTATTATTCTTGTTGACATATGAGAAGGACGGAGCTACAGTTCAAACTGGATTTTATTCATAGTCTTTTACGACCTAGTTGCGATAACAACAAATTATAATGAAAATTGGTTTTCTGGGAGTTTATGCGTTGGTTTGTCGGTATTGACTTTCGACGTTTCGCCAACATCTCAGTTGGCATTTTCAAGAATGTTACTGCTTCTACTTGGTGCTAGCAGTATAGGATTACATTTTTGAAAATGCCAACAGGTGTTGGCGAAACGTCGAAAGTCAATACCTACAAACCAACGGATAAACTCCCAGAGAATATATATATATATATATATATATATATATATATATATATATATAAACCGTTCAAATTCCGGATAATACTCTTGACCTTGTGGCTGCAGTCATGGAATGAGTTGGCCTGATATAGTAACACTCTTTTTTGAATTGTCGAGCTTTCGAAAATCTTTATTTTCTTTTTCAAGACATTAATGTGAGATTGGCTAAAAATAGCAGAAGAAATTATCCTTGTCCATCACAAATGGAAAAAAATCATATCCGAAGCATTTACGGGTACCACTAATTCGGTGAACAGAGCACGTGGCTTAATATGACTTGTGCTTTGTTCACTCCACTAGTGGTTGTTAATGATGTAGAATTAAAAAAAAAATAGGTTGGCAATCATATGCACCTGTACAAATCCGTGCACTTCGATTTTGTACGGATAAATGAATCCATTTGTTCGTAGTGCTATTTTTGAAATGAGTATCCAGCACTTGTAAATGCTTCGGATGAGAATTTTTTTTGCGAAGGATATTTTCTTCAGCAAAAGCAAAAGATGACTAGGTGACGTGTGCTTGAATGTAGTTAACAATGTTCTTTGCTGAGTGGTATTATCTCGTGCTTCTATTGTTTTTATAATTATTTTCAAACCTGTTGCAAAAAAACTCATAGGAAATTCAAATGAATAAGGCAATGAAATCCAAACAAACAGGTTCAAATGGATTTTCTGGTCAGAGAATAGAAACTGAAGGTTTGGTTGATCAAAGAATAATTTTGTGACAAAAAATGCAATTATTGAATATGAAATAGCAATATCAAAAAATGTAAATGAGGTAATGTGAATTAATATAAACCAATGTTGAAACGAATTTGTAAGTTGAGTGTACTCACGAAGTTTGATCGGTGATATCCGCAATTGTCTCTAGGTGATTTTCCTTAATTAAGACATAATTTTCGGAAGGGAATAAAAACATTCAGATAGTTGAGAGTAGAAGTGATATCACTTATACTGATACTACCGAGTGTCCTTTTTTCTGTTGATACAAATGCCCATTACTATCCGCCTCCGCCCTACAATGAAATCATCGCAAATATAAAATGAGTTATTCTACTATATTGAAGAATAAAGGTGTCATGAAACGTATCTGAGAGATGTATAACGTTTTGTGAAACATACGTTTGCGAAAAAATTACATCATTCCGTGCTGTATTCAATGAAATTACAGAGAAACGTATTATATGCATGAGTGTTTTTTTTATATTGAATTACGCAATCATGGTCTCTGCCTATAGGGCTGGGCTCTAAGTGATTGCATACGAACGAATATAAATCCAGTCGGGTTTATTGTTCAATGAAACTTATTGCGTTTCAAGCAAATGTGAAATTCATTCATGAAAAATGAATAGAATAAAGGGGTACTGCAGGGTCGACATCAATTTTAGAATTTACCACAATGCCAGTGCATAACTCCAGTGACGATTTGTTGCTGATTATTGGCAGGTGTGTCAACTTCATTTCGACTGAGAAGACATTCGATGAAAAAAGTATAATTCTGCTGCCATCATTTCTTTCTCTAGAGTCTAGAGTTGAGTTTAGACAAGTAACGTCTTGCGAATTTGAGAACACTATACTGTCGTCCTAAGCCCAAAGGGCATAAGTCAATATTGACTAGTTTTGAGATATTCAGCATTATGTAATAATTAAATCAGCACACATTTTCTCTCAAAAAAACTTTTTTTGGCGTTCAAGTCTTCATAGGGTAACGATATTTGAAGTTGATTAGAAATAATGAATATTTTGATATTGATTTGAAAAACTGAGATATGCCTATTCCGCTAACGATTTTGTTGCAATAATTATGAGATATGCCGACAAATGAGAAATGAACAGCAATAATGATTGAAAACCAAATTTATTTCTCGATTTTACATAACGGACATTACTAAAAGCAACTTGGAACAAAACTTTACTGCAAACTTGTAAACAGAAAGACTCTCGGCTAACATTCAGGGCCATGTACTCCGGATGTTTATGCAAAATGTAAATTAATCCTAAGCAAATAAGACGTATGTGAGAGATGCGCCCATTTAGCTTACCACGACTGAGTTACGTCCAAAGAGCTCAGGATTTCCGGTGGTTTTGGATATACGTCCATGTTTACTAAAGTTTTTGAAGGCTTAGCACGATGAGATCCGGCCAGATATCGTAATAAAATCTATAAGTATGTTATAAAGGAGTCTAAGCAAGTAAAATCTAAAATTCGTAAAACATTGAGATACAGCCTTTGGGCTTAGGACGGCAGTACAGGGCACTTGGGAAGACATGTCTTCCTACTAAAATACAAATCTAGGTATTTTTTTACATTAGTTGAAGACAAAAGGTTGTATGTTTTTTTATATCCGACTGAGCCTCTCAACTTTTGCACAATTCATCACCATAACTCGATTGTCGTGCGTAATCTTAGCATCAGGAGAATCGTCCACTGTTGTATCATATACAGATTCCTGCATTGCAGTGCTGTTTCCGATATTCTCTTGACGACAGTTCGTTTCGCACACCCTACAGTCTAGGGATATCTCTCCGACAAATCATTTACAGCCACTTGAGAACTTTTATTGCCCTAAAATTATTCACGGATTCTTTAAATCGATAGAATAACGCGGAAATGCCAAGAACAAATCAGCCAATATCGCTGACCAAGTCGTAAAAGTGGCACTAGTATCCATTGTTGCAGTAAATTTTGTGCTCATTCGACGTTTTCTTGCAGTTCAGGACACCGGTGAAAGGGATTTTCGAGTACGTTAATAATACTTGACTTATGGGAGTGAGTTTTTTCTGGAACTAAATCCTTGTCTTCTGCCGCACAAGACTGGTGTGAAGGAAGAGTGAAAACGAAGGATTTGTTATCTCATGAAAGCATAGCTGCTCATTGTTTCGAATGGAAATGAGTTACTTGAGAATCGTCAGACATGTTTTTCGTAGGTCATATTATTGTGGATCATCCTTATTTATTTTCCCCAATGACATGATGTGTTTACTTCGTTAGCGCAGTGGTGTAGTGCTCATCTCGAAAGGAACTGGGTCCGCATTTTCAATGGGGCGAAATTATTCCCTCAAGAATTTTTCTGGGGTTATTGAAGGATAACTCCACCAAGTTTCATCGTAGATGGAACCGAGAATTGTCCTGCTGCTCCTAATAAGAGAAAAGGTTTGGATTATTTGTAACTACTTGTAACCTAGGAAGTACAAAAATCTCTTCTCTCTTCTCAATTTTCATCTCATTGTATATTTTATGTATTGAATTGGTTATATTGCAACACTTTTTTTATGTATAATTTCTGGTGATAATCGTTGATGAAACGTATGCCACAAAATTCGGTGACGTCTGTGATTCGGTTTTATGGACAGCATAAAGTAAAATTTATTACCATAAATTGCTATACGCCTTGTTCAGCAGTTTTTCACTCATCAACCACAACGTATTATATCAGTAATATTTTTCTGCTCAGCTCAGAAGCTGGGCGATCCGTGCATCTCTCGCTTATCACTACTTCCATCAATTCCATCAATTCTGTACATAAGTAATATGCGCCAAACTTCATCGTTACGTCACGGTAGATTCATTGTTACTCAATGGTTTGGAATTGGAGATGATCCAACACAAATTATCCATGTGCGGAGATGATGATAGATAACAGTCGAAGAGACGTATCAGGCGTATCGAATACTAAGATTTCTGATGAAATGGTTTACTGAAGGGTACTTCCTTAGTTTTGAAGGATTTACCCTCGGATTAACCACTTCAAGAAACTTGTTTCTCTTTCAGAACAGAGCTTGATACTCACAGTGTTGACGCCACTGCCGCACTGTATTTTTTCATGAAACTGAAAGTGGAACCATTTTTCGCCTTTTCTCATGCACGCTTCTTGAATGTCAAGAGTTCTACAACCCATATAATTCAAAAACGTTGCATGTTATGAGATGCCATGCTGAATTTTCATAATATTCAGAAATATTATTGTAGTATTGAAGAATGAATTTGCATTAGGTATTTTGACATCATTAGGGTTTGAAAGTATCAGTTCGACCGAATTTATGGAAAACACACTTTATTAAAAATCGAAATTTTACCTACTACTATCATTTATTGATCAAATACCTTATACCTGGTTTGTTCCACAAAACAGTTTCTTGATTGCGAGATTTAATAGTATGCACCAAAACAAAAAAAACTGTCAGCTTCAAGTTTCATATCGATGTTGTTAATTAATAAATATCGAATAAATCGTTTCAATACGAAATTAGTTTTCAACATCATATCAAAAAATATTAATGGTGACATTTAAAATTCAATGTTGTAGTGGATTAGTTGCACTGAATAGATTTTATGTCGGGCATAAGTTTTTAGATTGTATGTATTTTTCACCTATTTAACATGGCCTTTTTTCGACATATTCTGAAAAGAAATATGGTGTCTATGAATATGTTTGCCCCTTGAAATATGAAAATGATTCATTAGAATGTAGATGAAGCTCGCATCTTTTCAGTTTTGAAGCGTTCAAAGTATCTGGCATTTCTGGTTCTGGATATTACTTGGTAACTATGTTTGTTAAAGTTAATCTGAAAATCAGCCCTCAGATACCGAGTGAAGTTAATCCTTTACTGAATGCTCCACTTTTGTGTTCGAGAAAATGAGTTATGTTTGGGAGCCCTGAGATTTTGGATATATAGACTAGGCGATGACTGCATGAAAAATCAAGTATACAAGCTACTTGGGAGATTTTAACCTTGAAATATTCCATTACTGTATCGGAGCAGTAATCCACCATTCTGCCAGTTCATGGTGTGGGATTGAAGCCGTGCCAGGCGCTAAAAGAGGTAATTTTTTTCGTGAAAAAATTCTCCTACTTCCCAAAACGAATGATTTCCTCGAAAAGTTCATTCTCCATTCTACTTTCCAGATCTCCTCTTTCGAGTGAGGTTACAAAAAACCGTTATTTCACAAATATTTATAATTTCTCAATGGGCGAGACACTTACTTGCATAGAATTTTTTCAAATAATACCAAACTTGAATTATTGACATTTTTCTTCACTACTATTATAGGGAGTTATGAACGTTAATCATTTTTTTTTGAATCTTCCATAATATACTTGATTTTTGAGACAGAAATTTTCAAACCGTGGAATTGATAATATACATATGATCATTGAAACAAGTTCATTTCAATCTTGGATCTTCATTATACTTACAGAGTGAACATAGTATGGTATCAAGAACAAAACGATTGTTGTTCATGATACGCCTATGGTTTGAAGGCGACGTCCAGGTTTTCATTAATAGCGAACTTTTATATGGATTCTCTTTTTATTCGGTTTCCAAACCAAAGCAAATGACTTTGACGGAGCACTCAAATTTTACTGCTGATATGTTATAGAGTTTGATAAATTGAATTCTTCTGATTGAATGAAAACGTAGCATGAAATCAATAACAAGATCAATGTCGGAATGTCGACGAGATCAGATTTGTTATCTATAGATGGAGTATTTGGAACCATTAATTGAATACTGAACTACTTTCTTCAACTCAACTTTCTTCGGCTTTTTTCCCTACGCGACGTGTACGGAGATTTATTGTCTCAGTGTTGTCGAATTTGTCAGAATACTCATATCCAAGTTTGAATGTGAACTATGATGACCATGTTAGCTATAGGGTGGGGCAAAAAAGGTATGTAATATATGAATTGTTCTCGTCCAGTGAATCACCTCGCTTGATTTTGCTGAGATGTTGTGAATCGATTGAATGGTTCTCAAGATAACAGAAACCTCAGATCCGAAGTCCCTAATATTTTGTGTTCTTCCACTGATATGAAACACGCGTGTGTCCTTTTCTACTCTGATGAATGATACGTCCAATTCTTCGTCTTATGATTCCACTTCAGGCCAATTTCTATTTTTTTTTCAAATACATGCGCTTTACTAGAACCCTACAAATAACTACAGCACCGGCACATTTCTTCGATATGAAGTATGAAGGCATACCCAATTGAAATCAATTCAATGTGTTAGGGAAAATGAATGATTTTAATCTTTTTTTCGAATTCTGAGTAAAACCATACAATGAGAACACCATAAGTTGCTTCCTTTCCTCATCTGTTCGTTACTGGCCTATTCGAGGACAAATCGCAAGTATTTACATCCCAGTTCTCATATCTTTCAAACATTATGTAGTGGATTAAAATGACTTTCATTTTTGATTCAACTGCAGAAAATTTTAATAATAATTTCTGATAGTTATTCACTTCAGACCATCGGAAAACATCAGATTATTGGCTTCAATGTGATTGACCTCATATCAGATTATGGTAGACCGATTATATTCATACAGTTTTCAGGTAATAGGGATCTTCCGAGAGATCTCCATTTTCTCATTGGAAACTTTTCTATATTATTCTGAGGAATATACCTCCCACAAACTGATTTCGGTTTCATTAATTTTTATTTTCGTCAGAAAAAATTGCTAGCAAAACAATATATTGCATTGAATTCCGGTCGATAGGGATAAAGTGTCAGTCATGAGATTAGTTCAGGATAATATTGTTACGATTATTTCCTTTCAAAATCCAACTTCTGACACTACTGTTACGATCTATCCACTGGAAAATCTCACTTCTGACCACACTGTTACGATATATCCTTGGGTCCGATGATTAAAACACCAAACAACACTAAACTTCTTTTATTATAACTCTCTTTTACAATACAATACAACACAATCACTTAAATCGCTCCGATACCTTTCCAATTCTCGGTACTGAAACTCTCTGTACTGAAATCTCTACTTCCGCACAAAGCTCTGCTCCACTTAGCTTTCAATTACTCTCGTCACTTAGCTCTGAATAAAACTGCCGAATAAGTAACTCTCTGAATAACTGACTCTCTCCGCGGCGAAGACTGTCCCGTATATATACACCTGCGTACCTATCGAGAGAAGCCCCGATGACGTGTCTCGAATTCTCCAGGCGGCATATACGGGTGCTTGGAAAATGACGTTTTTCGACGCGATTCCTCATCTGCGTTTACGATCTCGTCAGGACCGGCGTTAGGAGAGCGCTAGTGGATTCGTAACAATATCTTCCACAATCTGCAAACGCTCAAAAGGATAATTGGAAAACATCAAGTGTTTTTCTGTACGCTGCATTAAGACATATTCTTTCTTTCCAACCTCGTTTCCAACCATATTCATAGCCCAAATGACGATGTGAATCACTTATATTTATCGACATCTTCTCGTCCACCCTATTACTAGAGATTGATTGACATTCTGGAAACTTATATGACAATTTGAATAACAAATTATGTTTGGTGCATTCATTATTTTTCGAGTGTATCAAATATTGTAGGGAAATACTGAGTATAGTACCAAAATTCAATGAAGAAATTTGTCGCTGAAACTCAACGAAACACGTGTAACTCATCCCATAGTGTTTGAGTTGGATTGAAAAAATTAAATATTTACCCTATTTTGCTGATGTAACAAATTGGAGCAACTCAGTTATTTTCTAGTATTGCGAAGTGCCCAAGTGATGTTACGGAAATTTCGGAAATCAAATGATTCTTGATAAACTCAAACGCAATCACTACTACTTTGGTGTGTAA
Source organism: Zygogramma bicolorata (assembly GCA_032362365.1). Lineage (NCBI taxonomy): Eukaryota > Metazoa > Arthropoda > Insecta > Coleoptera > Chrysomelidae > Zygogramma > Zygogramma bicolorata. The sequence continues at coordinate 15,491 of JAVJAQ010001639.1, forward strand.
ATAACAGAACTGGGTTGTAATCGGATAGTGTATCTGGATACATTTTGGATTTCTAACGTCCGTCATTAATCCACCTATAGTACGCACAACATTGTCCTATCTTCAATCCAAATGTACCTAATATGTTGAATCCCATTTTTCTACTCGTTATTGTTATATAACATTATTATATAGCACACGGAGCTTTGTTTTTACCTGATCAGTCAAAAATTTTCATAAGTACGTTGTTTAATTATTTACATACTTATATGTATTTGTTATGTTTTATATATCTCCTTTTTCAAGAACCCCTGTACCCTATATAATTATAATAAAGCAGTTCTCAATATCAATAATTTTGTTTTAGTGTACAAGTAAGTACATCCTCTTGAAAAAGCTGATTCGACGCAGGCCAAATTCAATATCAGAAGCTTAGGGGCCCGATTCATGAGTTATGGTCGTATATACTCGTAATGTTATTTCGCAGTCCAACACACTTATTGAATATTGCATTATCTCGGGCCTCAGGCAGTAACAAGTTTCGTTTTTACAGAAAAATCCTGCAAATTTGCTATGCAATTTTTTTAGTACTTCCTGATTACATTTTCTATTATTTTATCTATTTTTATTGTATAAAAAGAAGATACATGCACATCACTTTGTTCTGACAATAACAAAATTGGGGTTTCTTTTTAAACAGTATCCTTAAAAGCACCCGAGGAAGTATCCGAAAAAAAAAAAAATAACTTGTATCCGAATACATTTTTGAGTGAAAGTATTCGTACTTTTTTAAAAAGTATCTGGATACATTTTGAGTACCTAACTTTGGTACCTAAGATGAAAGACTCATTTAGATATACACACAATCAATGATATACACACAATCCGTTTCGGCAGTCTCCACTGAATAAATGTCAATGTTGGAATTTTTTTATTATGATGGCAGTGAAATTGATTCGATATTGCTCTCATCGAGGATAATATAATGCCTGAAATTTTCGTGTTATACATTTGCAGTTATTTCATTTTCGAAAGATTACTGTTGTCACTGGTTGATATAAAATCTTGGTTCAGTCATTAAAGTTACCATATATTGAAGTTAGAAAATTATCGTTTTGAATTTTGGATTGGTAGCATCTGTACTAGAAGTATATAATAACCTGTTTCAACGATGCAATTTGGCGCTGCAACTCTAGGAAATTGCGTGTGACATTGAACTCAATTTAGGACTAAACTGTTAACGATAGTGAAACACTGAAAAGAGGAGTAACTACCATTCATAATTCTTGAGTAACAGCTCCAGCAAGTAACCTTGATGACAAGTAAAGTTGTTATCGTATGTTAAATATTTATTTCGTGCCTTGGACCATACACAGGATGCAGCATATATCATTGTTGACAATTGTAAGTCTCGTGAAAACACACAGGTGTGAAAATGCAATAGGATTTCGAACATAACAACGAGTGTTTACTCGAGATGTGGTTTCTGTTTAGGTTATCGATCTTCATCGATATCATCTATATTCAACTGTGTTTGATTAATATGAAAAGAATATTTTCTATAAAAATCGAATGACCATTTTTTTTTGTTTCAGGTGAGTGGATTCTATTTTAGCTTTGAGTGAGTATTTATTGCTGTATGTAATGTGGCTTTTATTTGTCAATCACATCGTATTTCTCAATGAATTGAGTAGTAGTAGATGCTGTCAAATGTAACGTATGTGATATCTGATATTATTTGGAGTAGGTCAATGCGTTGGCACAAGTGTGTGCAAGCTATAATTATAAGTCAATCTGCGATACTTTTTTCAATTGAGACCCGATTACTCGAATACCATCTTCTAAACGAAATCAGAACACTCGTATTGTTTTAACTTCTATTGGAACGAAATAACCCATTCAGATGAATGATAATGGTCCCAGCACATTGCTTTAACCCTTAACTGGTAACGTGGAATTTTGAAACACAACTGGTAACGTGCAGTCTGTGAGACTGACACGTTTTGGAAGCAAAAAAAAAGTCTCCAATGATATTTTTTTCAAAATATATATTATGAATACTTAGGTACACATGCTTTCGATATATTTTTGCATAAAATTACGAACAAAAACTTGAACAAAATGATTTCGCAATAATCTTTCTCAACTATGACGGAAATCGGTAGTGATTTTGGAAAGATCCACAAAAAAATTAAAAATCATTCAAAAAAAATAAATTCTATGCATAGTATGATTGATAATGAACGAAACGCAGTATCTATAAAGAAAAAATATCAAAAGGTGTTTATTGGAAGGTCCTAACAAGTCATGAATATAAGGTTTTTTTGAACAATTGTTGCATTTCGTCGTGTGACTGTTGTGTTCGAAAATTTCAAATTCATCCTCTGAAACATTGTCTATTTCACTGCAGTCGCTATTTGTCTCGTTATACCAACACAAAAGAGTGTCATCATAATCTTCATCCCCACAACGTACCCGTTTCGACGGACCCGCCATTACTTTGAGTCTCGAGAAATGCTTACGTAAACAGAAACGTGCCGTCTCACGGACTGTGCTCAACTAAATACTAGATATTTCTCAGACGTCGTTTACCCAAATTTAATCCCAGTTGAATGATAGGATGGGCACCAATAGCTAATAGATTAGGTGGCGTGATTCGCAAAAAAGTGAGACCATTTTAGAAATATCTCGAGAATAAAAATTGCTGCAGTCTCAAAGACGGCACGTTACCAGTTAAGGGTTAAAATAAACGCATGATTTATATTATATTGACTAGTTGGACCCTCATTCAGATGGAAATGCAAAACCTTCACTTCTAGATCCACTCTATGGTATTCCCCATTTCTTCGAGTAGAGAGGGAGGTTCGAAAGGAGGTTTTTACACCTTAATTGGGAGGTTTCTCGTAGAATGGGATAAACCTTTCTCAAGTTGTATATACCGACTGACAACGAAACCATTGTAAGCCGCCATTCAGTTTTTTGGACGAAAATGGGCCAGATTCAGTTGTAAGTCATAAATTGTTAAGGCGACCCTATATATTTCTGTAGGCCCTTCCATAGAACAGTAATTTTACTTTGCAATATTGTAACACAAGTAGCCTTCGTGTGGGAGCATTTTTTCCAAATTCAATATGGAGGCACACGTTATATACAGTATGGTCCACTAAGTCTGCAACAAATGGGAAACTTTTTTATTATCGATTTCTCAGAAAATGTTATTCTTGAAAAAAGTTGGTGCATGTTCCAAATCTATACCAAGTGTACCTGAATTGGCTTTATGACAATCACCATACAGGATAGGCCAAAAAAAATAAATTTCGTTCAAGAGTAAAGTACCCTTATTTCAGAAAATATAGAAATATGTTGAGGAGAAAAGTTGCCTAGAAATAAAAGTTATGTTCAGATACGAAGTCATGGTCTGCTATTCGAATTTTTCTTTCTTGTGAAAAATTTTGAAGTACCCCCGTATGATACATATTTTTACTATTTTGATTCAATATGTATTTGAAGTAGCTACAATCAAATCGGTTTGGAGTATTTCTTATCAAATTAAAGTGAATTTGTATAATTTACATGGATTTGTATTTTTTCAGGTGACCGTTTATATATTATTTGCCTCGTTAAAAAAAGTATTTGTGTTATTTTAGAGTTCTGTTAAATATCGTTGCAACAAACAAGAAGTTGACGGTCACCTAAAAAAATACAAATCCATGTAAATTATACAAATTCACTTTAATTTGATAAGAAATACTCCAAACCGATTTGCTTGTAGCTACTTCAAATACATATTGAATCAAAATAGTAAAAATATGTATCATACGGGGGTAATTCAAAATTTTCCAAAAAAAAAAATTCGAATAGCAGGCCATGACTTCGTATCTGAACATAACTTTTATTTCTAAGCAACTTTTCTCCTCAACATATTTCTATATTTTCTGAAATAAGGGTACTTTACTCTTGAACGAAATTTATATTTTTTGGCATATCCTGTATGGTGATTGTCATAAATCTATTTCAGGTACACTTGGTATAGTTTTGGAACATGCACCAACTTTTGTCAAGAATAAAATTTTCTGAGAAATCGATAATAAAATAGTTTCCCATTTGTTGCAGACTTAGTGGACCACACTGTATAATAACTGATGTTCAAGGACTCGAAGTGATAAACAAATGAAGAAATTTCAATTGTTGAGGAATACTCCGAAAGATCGACTTTTTAACCATGTACACATACTGTATTTATTTTTTAAATTCCATTTTCAAACCTCAAAAATTTTGTCGATAGTCCTGCTAGTGAGTTTTATGCTTCAATTTTAGGAATTTTGATGGTCAATATTTTTTTATGAGAATTCATGGATATACCAGGCGTTTGATTATTTTGTTCCAGAAGCTGTGATAATAACTTCTTGAGTACTTCTGAAGAAACTCATGAAGAAATGAAATGGACCGCACAGTTTATTCGCAATTTTTTATATAAATATGAACACTTCAAAGTTCAAGTTTTCATTTTTATGCTTTCCATGGAGACTATTGGAGATAATTGAGTTTCAAAAATGAAATATAAAGAAAAAATAAAATATGTATCGATTGGTCAGTACTTACAATTTTCGTTTACAATACAGCAGAATTCGTTTTTTGATTCTCACCCCATCAAGTTATTTGACGTTGGTATCGCCAATTGAAAAGAGAATTTCATGTCCAATCAGAATTTCAACAAAAATATACAGGGTTTCATCATAATGTTTTGAGGAAATGAGTTACACTTGTTTTATTGTTAGAAAAATCGCGGCTGCCCCAAGCTAAAACCAATTAACTGACAATTTTTCTTGAATTATGCAACGCATAATTGAAAATAAAATAATAATAATGAAAACGCAGGCCTCTTTCCTAAATTGAGTATTTGAAACCAAATTGTGAATGAATATCATAAGGCAACAAAAATTTATTAAAAAGTAGTTGTTTTCAACAACGACTTCCGGGGAGTTAATTGGTTTTTGCTTGGGGTAACCGATATATTCCAAATATTAAATTTCGAATCCTTCAAATAACTGAATTGCGCCTTGTACAATAATTTCGTTGTCACCCGGTATAAACATTTCGATAGGGTATGAATTTTTGAATTGTTCACCATTTACTTCCGGGGATGAACTAGTCTGTTGCGATTTCTTTTGTATCCCACAATAACGTAGTAATTACGTTGCAAACATCTTTCATGAATAATAATAGTATATTTAGTGACGAGGGGGATAAGAAACCTATTATGCAAGAGCGAAAAATTGTGAGCACGAGGCGTCAGTAGAAGGTAATTCGCGAGTGCACGTAATTCGCCTATCCCCAGTTGCGTACTGTACTTTTTCTACTTCCACCATGCTTGTGCGGTAATTTCGGTGATGTGTAGCACAAATTTCTTCGTTATCACTCATTTTCAATGACCGACGAGACACTGTATGACAGCAAGTAGGTAAAATAATTGCTTGTCGATTCATGGAAAAGATTCAGTTCCAATCCACAAACTGTCGAACAATATTTTTTTTTAAATATGATTTTAATCCAATTCAATTTTATTTTAAATAATTTGGTTTTTGGACAATTGATTGGATGAGATCAATTTTATCAGGTTGAATGTTACATATCCCATCATAATAAATAAAATCTGGAAGCGGCCGCCATTAATTCAGGATACATCTGTATTACTCATTAAATGAGCCTGTTTTTCAAACATGTAATGAACGGTTTAGAATAGTGGGAGTAGAAAAAAGTCTTTCATCCTATGAACTGTGTGATGGAGTTCAGTTCCCTAACAATTATACTGGATTACCTGATATGCTCTCATTTTTTTTACATGAAGTCTCAAGTGTACACAACATAATTCATGCATAAAATAAGATCTCTTTGTAACGATATCACCGTGTTATTGTCATAAGTTAGAAATGCATTGGTAAGCAGAGTTCTGTTTAGCTAGTGAGTGAATGGTGAAAAATCCGAAATGAACATCTCTTGAAGTCATAAAATTTAATTTAATGATTCTTGAAAACAAACTGATTAACGAATAATGAAAAGGCTAGTCTGATTCTCATTGATGAGAAGAAGGAGTGCCTTATCATACATGTACGTATTCTTTTCCAAAGTTATTATTAACCATTTCACATAATCAACTCAAAGTGATAACAAGAAATTGAGGCCTTTCTGCATGATCCTGTCATTTATCCTCTGAGCGCTAGCAGGTCGCTAGAGCAGAGACAAAATCATAAAAATTGAATTCTCTAAAATAGAGGAAACTGAAATGGAACTCGAATAATTGAGCCGATAAGTCCATACTTCAGAATACTGCTACTGCCGTTTCAATTTGCTGAAAGAATATTTATATGCCATAAATTGCGAAGCACCGCGAAGCCGTCCCTTCAGAACGGGAAAATAAATTTTAAATTAAAATCTCATGTAAATAATACTGTATATCACTTCGAATGGAATATATTTCTTGGAGAAACCATACTTTATTCCTCGGTCTCTTGTCACTTTCCATTGAAAAAGTTATAAAATATTGTACGGCTGGCGCAGAAGTACGTTCTCGAAAGGTCTTACTACTCGTATCGCCATCCATTCGGATTTTTACGCATCGGACACCAAGAATAGACTTGTAGATTGTATATGTTATGGGTTTTTCATTTTCTCCTTCGGAAAGCAAGGGCGTTGATGTATTTCTTCAAGTCTATAAGAGTAATACAAAGAGCTCTCTATTACTTCAAAATTGCTTCGATTCATCATAATAGATCTCTGGATCATGAACTGTCTTTTTGACAAAGAAAACAGGTTTTAAGAGAGTTGAGTTCGGGAAAAAGTATGGCTAGTCTTCGGATATACCGCTGATCAGAATCAGAAATGAATTGTCTCGTATATAATAAATCGATATGACCTACACGCCTAAAGAATTTTAGACGATGCTGCGTTTTAGTGCAAGAGAGTTCAAGATTATCATCATTTATAAAAGTTCATGTTTGGTAAAAAAAATATCGAAATTAATTTATATCTTCTAAACGGTAATAGATAGGTATAGGGAATTTGTTGACAAAGTGATAATGAATCATAATATGATATTATATACGGGGTGTTCTATTTGAAAAATCAAAGATGCCGCTACTTTATAGTAGAAGTGACAATGCCGCATCGTCTGAAATATTTCAGGCGTGTAGGTCATATTGATTTATGCATACTGTGAAATTTTTAGGTTCATCCGTTGAATAGTTTGCCAGAAACGGCTAATTAACGCTCATCATGAAAAGCCCTGTATACTATTGTTCTGGGTTTTGGGTTTTCTATGCCCTAGAATGGAAGGAAAAAGCTCTTATGATAATGTAATAAAAAGCTTTTTTTTTTCATTTCTTAGAGAGAGAAAACCCAAAAAACGGATTTCAGAACAGTATCCAGTGAAGGACACATGACTTCAACTTCGACTCATAATACTTCTTTTCTTTGTTCCGTAATTTTCTGGATTTGTAAAAATTATTTCGGGATCTATAAGAGTGTAGGACAGATTTTTATTCTATCCCGAAAATTTGTTGCGGCTATTGAAAAACAGTTCATTCTGGAGATAACAAGTTCAATCAGTCAGCAACTTCACTTATAACTCAAATTTGTCTATCAAAAAAATAACAAGAACTAATATATATATGAAAATACTTTTCGTTAACGTTTCGCAAACTGAATCCGTAATTGGACTTGGTTCTATCCAGAAAGAACTATTTTTTCAATAGACGCAGCAACTTTTCGGGATAGATTAAAAATCTGCCCTTCTAGACTTTTATGGATTTCAATATTAATTCTCATTTATGCAGATTGTGATAGGTTACAAAGTCAGAAAACTAAGGAACGAATATTGATCCACCACAAAATAATGATGTTCAACCAGTGCTTCTTTCGTGAAATGACATATCCTTCTATCGTTAATGCTTTTTTTATCGAAAAATGGTAGTTGTATTCTTTATAATAATAATAATAGTGTATTTATTGTGTCATAATGTCATAATATGCATAAAATTGACAATTACACAAAAATGAATTAAGAACATTTAAAATGATACTAACTAAGCCCAAAGAACAAGTTGAAACATATGCAGACAAACAGACAGAATTAGAATTTACTAAAATTTTTAGCTGCCGATTCAAGATAGCCTGTTTGAGATTCTTCTTCAAAGTGAAAGCAGACAGATTCAGGAATTCTGCGGGCAAGTTATTCAGCAAATAAGCCACCAAGTACGAAAATGATCCTTCAAAAAAAGATGAACGGTGGAAAGGAATAGTGAATCTTCAATGAATCAAGTTTGCTACCAACAACGTTGAAATTTTCAAAATAAAAGTGGAATGTAGCGTACTCTCATTCTTTGTTAACTTGTAACTTGAAACAAGTTTTGGTCCATAATATTACGCATGGATGAATTGAATAATCTCATGCCGTTGTCATGTCATTGCTCCGTTTTATAATTCCATTGGCGTTGCAGAACGTGTACTGGCAATAACACATTTTGGAAAATATGAATTAGGAATTCTTTTTTTTTTATTTTTTTGACGTGAAAAACAACAAACTTCGATCAATATCAAATCTCCTCTGGTTATTCATTCGTTGGATGTAATAAATTATAACCTATAATTTTTTGTGAGGGGTTGCAAGAAGATCAGCGTGCTTGTGAAGATCTGCCAAAAATGCCGCTGGTCGATTTCTGTTCTCACTCGCCTAAGAACATTCCTTGTTAGTTTACATCGAGATAAAAATCCTGAACTACACTAGAATCATGAACAGTATGCATTAGAGCTGTATGATGGCCCAAACAAGGAAGTGATAGCCAATCTGAGCTAGATTTCAATAGGCTTGCTGACATTGTAAACAACCCTTTTGCACGATTAAAAGATGAAGTACTAAAATAAACACCCCATTTTCTTGGAATATCTTCCCAACTTCATATAATACATAACATCTCACTTTAAACCGTCTTATGGCCCCTCACGTTTTTGTTAACGTGAAATGCCAGTCCAGCTGAGTGGTCTTTCGCCATTGACCCCTATAAGTAAGTTTTAACCTTCCTCAAAGTAGTAAAAGACCTAACAGTGGTCTCTTCACTTACTGGTAGTGTATTAAGAATTTTTATATAGAATCATCTTTCGAACAATTCATTAATTTTTTTTTGTATGTTGTGATACATGTCAGCATCACAACTTGACTTAAAAAAAAAACGACCACAGGTAATAATGTCTTAGCTATCATCTCACTATCCACAACCGATATTCACCGAGATATTCACCTACATTCATCTCAACTAGAGTGCAGTCTACTAGCTATTCATAGTTCTTCGTGAGTTTTCTATAAATTTTTCAATGTTTACATCAGTATGTATTTTATAACTTGGGAATCAAAGAGAATGTTTTAAAAAAGATTTTTATTCGAGTTCCAATTGTTAGGAAACTTGTTGCTTTTGACTTTATTTGAATATTTGACTGAAGGACTTGAATGTTGAAACTTGTGTCTTCAACAAAGATCTTAATGAAAACTTTTCTCAACGGAGAACTAAATGAAACTGACTTCTCAAAGTCACATGCGAATTCTTCCCAGCACTCCGTTATCTGCGTCGCCAACAACAGACTGCCAAGAAAGCATTTCCTGTTTATCATGCAACAATGTTGCAATGAGATATTACTACTGAGAAACTATATTTTTTATAAGTCCATAAGGGCTGCGAGGACGTAACACCTCCCCCTATAAGAATTTTTATTATATCAGAATGATTTCTATGTCAGAATGAATAATAAAAATTCAAGAATGAATAATGAAAATTCAATATGAAATCATAGTTAGATGAGCCTCCTCAAATAGTACAATAAACATCATTAAAATCATCAAAATGAATATAGTTCAATATCAATTAAAACAATGTACATTATATGAGGAATAAAAATAATATATGATTATACAGTGAGAATTAAATCCTTTTAGGAGTTCTTCTCGATGTAGATTCTGCAACTGGGGATGATGGGGTATGGAAGACGATTTCTTCCGATCCATTATCGTACATTGGGGTAAGATGAATCGATGGTCTTCTTGATACCATTGACTTCACATTACAATAGTTGAAAATCTGGGAACAGCATCCTCTTGGGTGATGTCCATCGTCTGAGTTGGAGCTTGTTGTGAAATATCCAAAATATCTTTTTCTGATGCAACATTTGAAAATTATCCAAATTATGACAGATAATATGAGTATCATGCAAATATAAGTAAAAGTACTCAAATGTTTTTCAGTGAATGGTTCATTAATTATTTTATTTAAAGTTTTATCATATTCTTGCAGTTTTTCTTGAGCAATATTTAATTCATCAAGATTCAGGTGACTTATCTTCACTGGCTTGATATTTGGAAGTTCTTCTCTCTTCGGGAGTTGATCACAACAATCATAGGTTATTTCAGGAATGTACAACTGAAGTTTCAGAGTTCTATTGTTGTCTGAACTTGCATATACTCTTGTTGTACCAATAAATGCACTACACTTTGGCTCTAAAGTCAAAAGTGAATTTTCTTGAATTATTTCTGTCTCTGAGTTTTTCTCTGGACATGTTGTAGTTACAGGTAGTTGATTTGATACAGTTAGTAACCATTTATCATCAACTAACTTTTGTACGTTATAATCTTCAATAGCAATTATGACTTCCTCACAATTTGGCATTATTTTTGATTCCATTAAGATTGAAATTTCACAAGGTGATTCATGTGAAAGCGTTTTTGGAAAATGATTGAAACATATTCGAATTTCATTTTCGAATATTTCAGAACATTCCTCTTGTTTGACTGTAATATATTGTTTGCTATCCCTTGCAATTGATGCATATTTGAAAAGGGGTAATATTACATGGAAAAGGTTGGTTTTAGGGTCTTTTGTTGGGACTGAGTAAATATGATAGAAATCAAAATCTGAGTTCTCTACTAATGGTACATGTAATATGAAAACAATTCTTTCGTTTGTTTGAAAAGCTTCAAGCTTTATTAATGAAATAAATTCTGAAATATACTGATGAGTTGGGTTGAAAGGTAAGTTTCCATGAGATAAGGTCATAGAAATTTCCGTTAGTTGTTCGATCAAAGTTATACTATTTATAATATCATTCAATTGATCTGAAATGATCATGTTGGATTGGATAATTTGCTCAATTTTCTCCAGTATTTTCAGTTGAAGTTCAAAATAATACTTAGTTTCTCGATTTCTAATCATTTCTTCCTCTATAATTTTCAAATCTTTATTAAAAGTTTCTTCATCAATTCTCAACTTGTTCAGTGTGGAATTGAAGTTCGAAATAATACTTGAAATAATCTGAATTTGATTATTCATTAACATTTGTAAGTTTTTATCATCCTTTTCATGTTTATTTATACACTCGTTATAATATTCTCCATCAGATGCGTCTAAGTTTCCTGTGATTATTTTCCAAACTGAGCCTATTCCATTTAATAAGCCTCTCTTGAATCTATTTGTTGTACTTAGAGTAATTTCTGAAAATTTACTTTTCATTTCTTGGGTCATGGTATTCAATAATGAAAGTTGAGCTGAGAATGCCATTTTGAAGTTTGGATTCACATCATCTCTATGTAGTAATTCTCTCAATGACTGTTGAACATTTTGGCTTTGTTCGAATGAATTTTTAAGTAATGAAATATTTTTATAAACAATGATTTTGTACTCATCGTTCGATATTTTAGCTATTCCTTCCTTTTGAAAGAAAATACCTGCGGGTGTGTTTATTTTTTCTATTCTTTCTCTGGCTGTGTTGAGTGCCCTGGAACAATAGATACTGGTTTCAATCTATCAAAATTAACCGTACTCGTTCCATTTTCTATTTCTATTTCGGCTGTATTCGTGTTTACTATACGAATCACTTTGTATGGTCCATTATATTTATTTTTCATTTTATTGCCTATTTGAGATTCTCTTAGGTATACGAAATCGCCTACTTTATATTTCGGTAAATTCTCTCTTACATGTTTGTCAAATCTTGTTTTTGCCTTTTCTTTTGTTGAGTTTAAGTTCGTTTTGACATTTTCATAAATAAAATTTGCATTATTTTTCATATCATTTACATAATTCGATTGAAGTTAGTATAACTACTTCTCTTCGGGCTTGAAGGCCGTCGTTCTTCGGAATTTCTTCCTGACGTTTCGCTAGCGCGAGTGGCCAGCTTCTTCAGAGGCTTATTCATCTCCGATGACTCAGGACATCGGAGATGAATAAGCCTCTGAAGAAGCTGGCCACTCGCGCTAGCGAAACGTCAGGAAGAAATTCCGAAGAACGACGGCCTTCAAGCCCGAAGAGAAGTAGTTATACTAATAACCTCGGCCGCGAAAGCCTTAACCATTTTGTCGATTGAAGTTGTTCTTCACTATACAAAACCTCATTTTCGTCATCGCGAATATGACCAAAAATTATTTCTTCAGGAGTATTTTTAGTTGAAGTTGACTTACTTCTATTATAGGATTTTATGCAATAAGGTAAACCTTCAATAATTGGTTTATTTGGATAATCATTATGAAATGCTCGTAATGAATTTTGCAAAGTTGCATGAAATCTCTCAACTACACCATTAGTTTGAGGATGTGCTACTGCATTTTGAGTAATTCTGAATTTATATAACTTCGACAAATCTTTCATATGTTGGTTATTAAATTCTCCTCCGGGGTCAACATGTATTCTTTTTGGTATTGGATAGTGTTGAAAATAATGTAATAATTTCTCAATAATAGTTGTGCCTTCTTTTTTTTCCACACGGTATGCTTGTGCAAATTTGGAAAACTCATCGACAATAGTCAAAAGTGTACAATTTCTTGTTATACTCTTCAAATCAATGTTGATGTGTTCAAATGGTTTGCTTGGAGTTTCTGTTATTACTAACGGATAGTCATTATTTTGTCTATTCGTTTTCGTTCGATTACATACTTGACATTTCTTTATAAAATTTTCAACATCTGTTTTCAAATTTTGCCAAATATATCTTTCACGTATTCTTCTAAATGTTTCGTTTATTCCTTTGTGTACCGAGGTTTTACTCGTATGATAATTTTCTAAAATATTTTCTCTTTCATCTTGTTGTGGTACTTTAACTATATCAAGACATATTGTAAACGTTATGTCCTTTTCTCTGAAAATATAGCTCAAAATATCTAAAAATGGAAGATGTTTTACTGGGTTGATAAAATAACTCTTCGTCTGTAATTTATTTTTCAAGGAATGAAATATTCTGAAACAATCTTTCAGACTTAGTGAATCTATTTTTAACGGTGGTATCTGAATAAGATAATATTTCCTTTGTTGAAATTTGAGACTCTGTCTTATCGTTAATAACTCGGTCAAGTGCAATTATTGATCATCTGGATCTACGCACGTATCTTTTATTATCGTATTTAAATGCGGGGTTTCGCGATTTTCATTAGTTGGAACTAATAATATGATATCATTGTGTGCAACAAATATCAAATTATCATTTGTTTGTTTGATTTTTTCAAAGTTGATGAGTGACTGAGTTTTTCTTTTCTCTAGGAATTCATGAAATTCTGAGAGAAATTCATTTTCTTCATTTTCTGAACCTGTTTCTGTTTCTGAATCTGAACTTTCTGAGTTTTCTGTTAAAGCATTTATTTTTATTCTTGAGAGAGCATCAGCATTTCTGTTGTGTATACCAGGTTTATAATCTATTTCATATTCATATTCTTCTAGTTGTAACTTCCATCTCATTAGTCTTGAATTTGCATTTGTTATAGAAAATAAGTATTTCAGTGGCTTATGGTCACTGAGGATTTTAAATCGTCTGCCATATAAGTAAGGCCTGAAATGTCTCACTGCCCAAATTATACTTAATAATTCCTTTTCTATAGTTGAATAACGTGTTTCTGCGCCATTCAATGTTCTTGATGCATACGCTATCGGCAAATCTTTTCCTATTTCGCCATGTGATAGTACTGAACCTATCGCAAAATTACTTGCATCGCATGTTAGTAAAAATTCCTTTTCAAAGTCTGGATATTGCAAAATTGGTGCTGTTATCAAACATTTCTTCATTTTTTCAAAACTGTTGATACATTTTTTATCAAAATTAAATTCTTTATTTTTCTTCAATAGATTTGTCATAGGTTTAGCCATTTCTGAGTAATTTTTAATAAATCTGCGATAATAACCTGTCAAACCTAAGAATGACTTTTTTTTTTTTTCGATTTTTTGGAACTGGAAACTTAATTATAGCTTCAATTTTCATAGGATTCGGTTTCACGCCATCCTTTGTTACTACGTGCCCTAAATATTGTACTTCTCTTCTCAAAAATTCACATTTACATGGCTGTATCTTCAAATTATGCTGTTTTAATCGTTCAAATACCTTTTCTAGTCGTTTTATATGTTCTGACAAAGTTGAACTATAGACTATGATATCGTCCATATAAGTCATACACATTTCTTCTTGTAAACCTGTCAAAATATTATCCATTGCCCTCGAAAATGAGCTTGGAGCATTTTTCAATCCAAAAGGCATACGCAAGTATTCGTAGTGCCCATGGTCTACGCTAAAGGCTGTTTTTGGAATATCTCTTTTTTCTATCTCGATTTGGTGAAACCCAGATGCGAGATCTAGTGTTGTAAAATATTTACATTTTCCTAACTGATTTAGCAGTTCATTTATATTAGGAAGTGGATATTTGTCTCCCATCGTTATTTCATTCAACTTTCTGAAATCAATAATCATTCGAAATTTTTGTTTTCCGCTCGAGTCTAACTTTTTCGGGACTACCCATACTGGACTGTTCCATGGACTCGTTGATGGTTGAATTATATTCTGTTCTAATAAATTTGCAATTTGATTTTTCACTTCTTGCTTCAGTACATAAGGATATCTATAATTTTTCACTGAAATAGGACCTTTTCCTTGAGTGTTTATTTCATGCTTTACTTGATTTTTAAATGTAAGCTTATCATTTTCTAAAAAGAATATGTCTTTGTACTTCAAACACAAACTTACTATTTCATTTTTTTCTTCATTGTTCAAATGTTCTATTCTCAATTCTGAAATAATTTTTTCTTCACGTTCGTTACTTTGGAAATTATTTATTTGAATATTTTCCTCACTTGTTTTTTCTTGTATTGCTTCAAGTTCAATTGGGAATGTTTTGATACTTTGATCTCTTTCTGAAAAATTCACAATTGTTGTTATGAATTTCTTGTTTTCGTTTATTTTCACGAAACAATTTGGTATTTTCACACCTTCAGTTATTTTTATTTCAGGACAATTCCTTCTTTCAAGTTTTTATTGTTGGAAATTAATTCAACAGTTTGAATTGTTCTCGCTGGAATTGTTATGATTGAACTTACTTGGTTTTCATTTATATCATCACAATATAATGGAATGTCTTTGAAAAATAATTTTAGTTTTTTATTGGTAATATCTATTTCTGCTTTCATTTTTTCGAGAAAATCGATACCTACAAGTCCATCATAGTTGAAATCAAAATCAATTATGTAATATCTATGCATTAGGTTGTTTGGACCTACATTTATGTCTATACTTTGAGTTATTCTTGTATCACTTTGAGGATTATTTATTCCAAAAATTGAAAAATTTTCTTCGTTTAATCTCTTCATTGGATTTTTCTTTATAAATTTTTGTGCTACATCAAATTTCATGAGTGAAATTGGTGCGCCTGTGTCTACTAGAAATTTATTTCCCTGTCTATCCTTTATATAATAGAGTTTTTTATTTGGTGAGTTCAATATTGTTGATAATTGAACATCTCTTCTTCGTCGTTCTGGTGTAAATATGTTATTTCGTTCTGTGCGAAATCCTGTTCGATATCCGGTTGATTCTGTAATTGATTTTCGGGTATGCATGAATTTTCCGGAACCATAGCACCCGATAGACTCGATTCCGCCATGCAGTTTAAATGATTTACGCGGTTGTTTTGCGTTCTATTTTCACTTATATTTTTCTGAATGACTGACGGTCTATTCTGTTGTATTATATTATTTCGTTGTTGAGTACCTGATGTACTTGGAATATTTCTATTCGAATTTGAGTTCTGATTCATTTGATCAGTTCGATTAAAATTTTTATTTTTGTAGCAATTTGAGTTCGTATGACCCGGTATTTTGCAAAAATTACAAAATTTTTGTATTTGTTGATTGTTAGTTACACGATTGTTATACCCATAATTTTCTTTTGGATATGTTTTATTTGTATTGTTTGTTGGTTTTGAAACTGTTTGTTTCGAAATTCTGAAATTTTTCAGATATGCAATGTTTTCTTCTTCAATTAAAAATTGTTCTGCTTCATCTAAAGTTTGAGGTCTTTGTGAGCGTATCACAGAACCAAAAGGCTCGTTTAGCCCTGCTAAAACTGTTTTTAGTGCAATCTTTTCATGTGATCTATTCAATGCTGCTTTTTCTTGAACGTTGAGATTTTGATCAAGAGCCACACTGTTTCTTAATTTTGTTAACAAGTCTCCTATTCTTTGAACAAAAGATCTTGGAGTTTCATTAGTTTTTTGAAATGATGAAGTTAAATCCCTCAATAATCCTTCCGTATCTCTACAATCTCCGTAGTGACCTATCAATAATTCTCTTATGTTTTCCCATGTTTGTAATTGTCTACTGGAAATGAACCTTTTAGCCCTACCAGTCAGTTTGCTTTTCATTATGAAAATTAGTGCATTGACTTGATTTTCATCTACGTTTGCTGATACAAAGTTACATGCTTCGATGAAGTCATTTAAAGTTGCTTGATCTCCATCGTATTGTGGAATCATGTCTCTTAACTCTTTTAATGAGAAACCTTCGTTTTCATTTGCCATTTTTCTTTCTTTTCTTTGGGGTTGGGAATAAGGAAAATATGCCTCAATTCACCTTTTTGGATAGAAACAATAACTTACAGAGCAATGACGAGGAGAAGGAACTTCATGCAGGCTCGCCTCACTTCTTCCGTTGATTGTTCTTCCTTTTCTTTGTTGCGTGAAGTCGTCAAGTACCAGGAAAGGTGCCGCTGGGACAAGTACGCCTCCGCTTCTTTTTCTTTCTTCGTCTGCGTCTCGAGGAACCAGGAAAGGGGCCGCTGGAACTCGATCACGTCTTCTTTTCTTCGATGAGCCAGGAGTTGTCGCTGGGACTCGAACGTTGGAGCTTTTCACGTTGGTTTCTTCAACCGTTGTGTTTCTTGATCCGTTCACCACTGTTATGTTTCGACAGTTTTTTTTTTGGCAATTTTTGGATCCGTTCACGACTGCGCCACTTTTATAACTTGGGAATCAAAGAGAATGTTTTAAAAAAGATTTTTATTCGAGTTCCAATTGTTAGGAAACTCTTCTAACTTGTTGCTTTTGACTTTATTTGAATATTTGACTGAAGGACTTGAATGTTGAAACTTGTGTCTTCAACAAAGATCTTAATGAAAACTTTTCTCAACGGAGAACTAAATGAAACTGACTTCTCAAAGTCACATGCGAATTCTTCCCAGCACTCCGTTATCTGCGTCGCCAACAACAGACTGCCAAGAAAGCATTTCCTGTTTATCATGCAACAATGTTGCAATGAGATATTACTACTGAGAAACTATATTTTTTATAAGTCCATAAGGGCTGCGAGGACGTAACATGTATTTTCAATCGGCTTATGGAATGAAAGCCTAGTTGATATAACTCCATTACTTCAAGAGACGGACATTCTTTCAGGTCATTGCTTATATAATCTAGAAGATGGGTGTTTTCTGCCCTGTGAAAGTTCCTTCAGCTATTTCCTCCGCCTCTTTATAATCTGTCGAAAAATATGTTTTCGCCTTATCATTTTTTTGTCGTAGACTCTCATCGAATCATTTATAGCATAGGGACCTTTCTCAAGAAAATGGAGACGATTGCAGTACTGGATACTGAAGCAATACAACTTGAAGGCATGAAACGATTTTTTCGTTTTCGTTTGTATGACAATGGTATTATAATTTTTCTTCGCTTCGACTGACTTCACGACAGTTGATTATTTCTCATGAATTAGTGACAGAGGCGTCCAGATCTTTCACGGCTTCAGCCTCATTGGTGAATAATGGTTTCATCGGTTCCATATCATGAATCAAACTGAAAATGTATTGTCATGAGGACATTACCCTGATTGCAGAAACAGACTGTTTTATCTCTGAAATTGGTTCGGTACGCTCATGATATCAAAATGAAAGTAGTATACGCATTAATGCACTGCGTATTCTCATTATTAGTATTACAGAACGCATTGCCATGAAAGAAACCTCATTTTCGAGCTTTTTATCCTGCCCACAATGGTTTAATAATTATTTCTTTTATATAACTCGTTTTGCATTCGAGATAAAAATCGCCCCGAGAAAAAATTCTGAGTAATTTCTGTTGTTTCTTGGTGAGCACTGTTAGTTATGAAGTAGCAAACTGAATATGATTGGTGAAAGTCCTCAATTTTCAAAACACCCTCTATTCCTCATACAATCAACATCCATATGTACAAAAGATTCCATCCTTCAATTAGTATATACAATGTGTTTTACTCTCATCGTACCGTGAAAGGATGCTATAGTGTTTCAAATTCCAACGAGTCGCTTTTGGCGAACTAGCAAGAGCGTTCAAGGGGAAAAATTAAAAAACTAAGCATTTTGAGGACAATAAAGCGATACTGAACTCACACAACTGGGTTAGATATATTAACGAGAATATTTATTACAATCTGAAAAATTGGGGAACTATCTGCAGAGATTCTCTCTATCTAAAAATTCATCTTTCAACTCACTACTACTTGAGATTTATCCTTATTAATCGTTCAGAACTAAAATAAATAGCGGAAAAGATCAGTTTTCTGCCAGTTCTCATGTCAACATCGTTTTTACTCGTGAAAGTTCTCATAATCCCTAAATTTTGTTTGATAAAATTTCGTTTTCATTTCAAACGATATGAAAATGTATGTTACACCTTGTTTATAGGCTAACGAACCCAATTTATTAATCACTCATTCAACACTTCACGATTTTGCTCATAAAATGAATTTTGTGCAGGTGAGAAACGAAGAAATGTACTTTTTTAATTGCCGTAGCACCTCGGGGCGACTTACTGAGACTTTGGTATTTTAGCTGCCATTTCAATGTGGGAAAATCCAAAAAACCCAATAGTACTACCTAATCGTTTGGGGTGTCATAGATATGATTGAGATTGGTATCTGAGCTACTAACATCACACTCATTCCTCAGGAGTGTATCTTGTGTGCTTCTTCAGTTAATTTTGTCAGGCAGAAAAGATTCTTATTGTTCCTCAGAATTTCTTGACAGAATAGAAAGGCTGTAACATACCTTGTCGAGAGTGGTGTTTGTTTTCCAGGGCTTCCCAACCTCCCATAATTCAAAGTGATTACGAGTTCATATTCCTCACTCCTGACTTACACGAATTTACCGCATCAGCCTTCTCAAAAAAAGTGCTCGAGAGAACTTGAAAAACGTCGATCTATGCACAGATTGCCATACTCAAAACAGCAAATGAAGGTTTTCATTTCCTTTCCTTTTATTTCATAAGAATCCGGATACGCCTTTGGCAGACTTTCTTTCTGTTCTGAGACCACTAATCTTTCAGGGGCCCTATTTTATGTTCCGTCTCATCTCAGGGTAAACACAATAACAGCCTAATATTAAATCATAGCTTTATATATTCAGGAAGCCAGTGGCATGGAACGCTACCGGAGTTGGATGAGACTTTTGCCAGTGTTACCAACTCATGCAATTCAACGAATATATATTGTGATCAAAATGCATTCACTTCAGGCTCCCTCCATTCGAGCATGAAGCTTGACGATACGCGAAAAATGATTTACGTTCTTATCTTGATCATTAAATATATTTGTTTCTGGACTTTTCTCGAATGAATAGGTGGGGTAATTGTTTCGTTACATACCAACCCACGGGTCAACATAAAATTTCACTGGCTTTATACCATACAATTTCGATATTTTAGCTGGTAAATATATGACATGAATGACAAAGTTTGCTTTCTTATTCAGGGGACCGTTTGAACGATATTGTTCGAAATCTATGGTTTTAATTTTAAATGCAGATAGATCTATTCAAATCAAGGCCGTACCCAGGGGGGGGGTCAGAGGGGTTGAAACCCCCCTCCGAAATTTTTCAAAAAATAAGATTTTTCAAACGCACTACTCAAGTTATAATTGTTCTTCTTCATAGATAAATGAGGAAGAGTTCAAACCAATTTCTAGTTAAAAATGTACGTAAATAGTTTGTCAAAATTATTATAATTCTACTAACCCATTCACATATATGTGGAATTCGTGGATGGACGTGATCCGCCGCTAACGGTGTAGACCGAAGCGTTTCATTACGTAAGTTGCCGTAAAGCATATAGTTAGGCGCTATCACGATAATTGTAAGGCATTTTCAGTTCTTGTGGATGAAACAGTGGATATCGCTGGTTATGAGCAAGTCTCGATTTGTGTAAGGAACACTAAAGAAGAAAGACCTATTTTTTTTGTTTGGAAGGAAGATTTTTTATCTTTTGTCGAAGCTGACGACACAACGGGAGAGGGGCTAGCAAAAACAATTCTTTCAACTCTAAACGACTTAGGTGTGGATATGACAAACATGATAGGCCAAGGGTCTGACGGAGCCTCTGCCATGAAGGGCTCATTCAAAGGAGTGCAGGCGATAGTGAAAAAAACTTTTCCAAAAGCACTATACGTTCATTGTAGTTCCCATTCTCTTAATTTGGCTTCATGTCTCTCCTGCAGCCACCCATGTGCTAGAAACTGCATTGGAATAGTAAAAACTGTGACAAACTTTATAAAGGCATCTCCAAAGAGAACAGCTCTATTGCAATCTTTCATAAAATCGAACTTTTCTAATACTAAATGGGAAACTTCAACAGCCATGTGCGAAATAAGATGGGTGGAGAAACACAACAGTTTGCTGAAGTTTAAGGAGATCTCAAAGGCTATTGTTGAAACTCTAGAAAGTCTTATCGAAAATCAGGATATTGAGACATCTACTAAAGCATCGTCGTTCCTAAAGTCCATCATTTCTAGTGAATTTGTAGTGTGCCTTTGTTTATTGGCTAACACATTCTCTACCACATTATCTGTTCGCAAAGTGCTTCAGTCTCCCTATTGTGACCTTACGTCTGCAGTTGACCACATTGACAATATTGTTGGCCACTTTGAAAACTCAAGGAAAACAATCGATCTTGAGTTTTCCAACATTTTCAAGACAGCAGAATCTTTAATGAGTGGTGTTGGTGAAGGAATTCGGGTCCCAAGATCAGCTCCTCGCCCACGCCATAGAAGCAACTACTCTACTCAAGACCCTCAAGCCTATTTTAGAATAGCAGTGGCAATCCCGATCCTAGACGATCTGATAAATCAGCTCAAATGCAGATTTATAGACCATAAGAAGCTCATGGTAACACTTCAGTGCTTTTTACCCACCTCAGCAACTGAGAAAATATACGTTGAATCTTCGATACTTTACGAAAAGATGGTTGATCTAGAACTAGTACCTAGTGAGTACTCACTCTGGAAATTGTTTTGGGAAAAACAAATGGAACTCGACAAGCCTCCTTGTGCCATTGAGGCATTTAACCAATGTAATAGGGAACTTTTCCCTAACATATTCACCCTCCTGAAAATATCTGCTTCTTTGCCAGTGACCACTGCAACTGCTGAGAGGACCTTCTTGTGGACAAGACAGACTAAACGGACTGGCTCTCATGTCGGTTCATAGGAGCCATAAAATTCCAACGGACAAAGTGATTCATGAATTCGCAATAAAAAAGAACAGAAGAATGGATTTTGTTTTGTAATGTGACTGTTATTGTCTACAGACGTGAATTTGTTATGTATTGTATTAAACAATGTTGAGTCTATTTGCATTGTCGATTTATTCATTTTCCTAGACACCAAATTATCTGCGGAAATTATTTTGTTGTTATTATTTATTTATTATTTGGTGTCGTCCTAACTTTTGTTAATGAAACTTAAAATGGCGTGAAAATGGGATATTTGACAATTAGTTTTAACGTTCTTCTGGGAGGGCCTCCGGCCCCACCTGGTGCCACAACCCACCTCGAAAACTTTTTCTGGGTACGGCCTTGATGCAAACAAATATGTTTATTATCAACTTCAACTTTCGAACTAACTCACAAAAAAGTGGAAATTAATTTAAAAGTGCACATTGTTACTTTTTCTCTTCTGTTCATAAGTTCATTGAATTCCAAATATCATCATCATCATGTTTTCATTGCATTGGCCTTGGTAACTTTGTTCGAAGCTCATAATGTCCTGATAAAAACGTTTTCCTTGCACTTCTGAATACACTCCCACAAGCGTCGAGTGCAAAAATATCAGTTTGGTGATTTCTAGGAAAAGTCCCCATATAATTGATTTTCTTGCTTGAATTCTGAGACAGAAACAGGATAATCGAACTGTGGCTTCTTTCAACTGGGTGGATATATGTTTCTGCAAATTGGGCGATATACTAATTCTGTTCATTAAGGTTCAATGACATCGAGTATGACACAGAACTTCAACATTTCCAATATACCTAATGTACTTAGCACAGCTCACCTCGACGCGAAAATTAATTTCTTGATCCGATGTCAGCACTTAGGGAATTAATTGATTAGCTTCCCCACTTGATTAAAATACTCTCTCAAGGTATAACGTCATAAATTATAATTGGACCCCTTGATGTGAAACAAATTCGAAATAGTCACGCTGAGCCGAGGAAGTGAATTGAATTTGTTGTGTCATTACTTGGTTTTTTTCTCGCGAAAAACACGACTGTTTATATATTGTATAAACATTCCGTGATTTCATAATATGATAATTGACGATAGGCTGTGATAATAACTAATTGAAGGTGTTATTTTCAGAAGCAAAAATTTAGAACTAGTAGAAGGATGCCATCTCGCAAAATATGTGAGAATCTCTTGACGTGCTGCTGATTTTGAAAGGGTCTGGAACCGAACGTTTCTGTTGTGATTATGTTTCAGTTTCTATCGGTTCCAACTAGGGTAGTCAACACATTGAACGGTTTCTAGTCGTTAATGTGATCCTGTTTATTCCGTATGTTGTTTACGAACAAATTATCTAAAAAGCTTTCGATTATAAGTTCTCAGCTGTTCAATAATATTTGGAACAGCATAAACCTGCATGCTCTCAGAAATAAATCAATATGTGGATTAGCATGTATTAACTAAAAATACATTTCACTACGCATGTTCCTGTATCTCCAATTGAAAGTTGAAGTAACGACTCACTAGTATGTAACAAGCAATGATAACAGAAACGATTCTCTTTTTGAAACATTCTTTTGTAAGACAGGGAAAAACTTTACAGGCAGTTAATGTGAAAATTCATTTTAAACCGGTGATTTGCATTTCTTTCTGGTATTTTTCAATTGTTACAAAAATAATGATTATTTGATGTTAAGTTATGAAATGTAATATACGAAACGCACATCCACTGTTTTTCAAAAAGATTTCTGTCTTACTATTGCTATTTATTGTTGTTCATTATGAATACGAATGCCTATATATACTTGCACGATTGTTTCTACGAACGTTGCTTTTGCTGGTGAGGGACAGATAATATTAATTTTTTATACCCGTACTATAACAATACCTTACGTCCATAATCTGCTTCACAATGAGGTCCATTATGAAACGTATTGAAAATCTGTATTGTCATAAGTTCATTATGATACAGATGTCATTACAATGACAGATGATTGATCATTTGGAAATCCAATTCAGTGGCGGAAGGATACATTGAAAATTCGGTTCAGAATAAAACCAGCACATCCAATATAGTATCGAACTATATTCAGACTAGCAATTATGTAATGAATGAATATATTCCTTCCATTTCCAGATCAGTGGGACCCACAATACAAATATAATATTCATAGTTTTTCATTATTTATCGGGTGTAGATAAAAAAGCGTATGCAACTCCCATGCAATGGTTATTAATACACTCGCATAAACCATTCGAAACTCACTATCGGCCCTTTTCGTATCCCGGTTAATGCTCGTGTATTAATAACCATCATTGCATGATATACCATTGTCGCAGCGTTCCAAATCAACTTACTGATTTTTAGTACAGAAGTAATTTTGATTTAATCATTTTCTGATTCATCTGAATAACATATTCAAGAATAGTCTCTATACCCGACCTCTTGCAGATTAATCCCTCTACTATACATTTTGGTGTATGGTTAAAGACTTTGAAGTGAATTAATTTTTTATGATAGAGATTCACCAGAGATAATTTCCGAACATGAGGAATATCGAACATAATACTCAGTGTTGAGTGCAAGAATCAACATTTCAATAGACGGAAAACAAATATCAAGCCATGCATCGAAGAAACATTCTGGTTACGCTTGAAACATATTTGTGGTCTATACATCTACCATCGGAACTCCACCTGGCGGATCAATCCTATCCAGACATTTGGAGTAGCCTAAGCTCCATTATCTCCTACATTCCTCAAGGAACCCTTTTCTCAGTGCCTCTACGAATTCCCATCGCGTATATTTATCGGCAACCATACCATCACCGACTTGGCATATGCAAACTATCTTGTCTTACTGTTGAATCAACAACATATTCATCCACAGAACATTACAGCCCCACATTCAGACTCAAAAACTAGGCATTCCTTGCCTCAAGCTGTCAGTAAAGGAACATTTTCCCCCAATGTCAAATCCGAATGAACCAATTTCAGGCACCAGAGTCTAAGTCTAGGAAAATCTCTTCCTCACATGCACCTAGGTTGACCCAATTCAGGAGGCACTCTAGAAATAAATCTATATCATACACAATGAATTCAGAAATATGTTTTTTCATTCAGAATCTGGACACTTTTAAGGAAAATCTATCAGCACCAAAGAGCGCCGCAGCATCCATTTTCTGAAAAAGAGGTTCACGACTAGAAAATCATTCAACGCACCAAGTTAAAATGCATCTCAGTAAACACCATAAGCACCACGTGTGGGTTTGGGAATGAAGAAAGGCGTTTTAGTAGGTTTGCGGAACAGAATGAACCACTGCCGCACGTTCTGAACCACTGCAAGTTTCCATGTAGGCATAACGTCATTCTAGGATCAACTATCGAAGCCAATCCCACAGTGCTTGCTACGAAGTCCGTCTATTCGCAACTACCATAAACATTACAACTAATGGGCTGGCCCTAGAAGAACGAAGACTGCAGAACGAGCAAGATACTTTCAAGTATAACATAACTAAGCGCAGAGAAATAGTGGTTATGAAAAATAAAATAATTTGAATAAAAAATTGTCATTATGTCCTTCATAATATATTTTCAATGAACATATTCTTTCTCTATCTAATGTATTTCGCATCATGCTATGTGGAAAACTGTCGGCCAGTCCATTAGTTGTAATGTCTATGGGGGGTACCTCCAAGACTTCGAACATGTAGCTCGACATCGATAATACCAACCAAATCTTATTCAGCCGGGTGCGACAGATTTTAGTTAAACGCTCACCCTACATTTGTTCGCATGTGGTCGGCAGTGAGTGGTTTTAGTTCGGCTTCCTTTGTCTATATATTTCACTCAACAAAAGAGACCCACTGTCAGCGGCAGGGGTTTATCGCATACCGTGCACCTGTGGGAAGGTTTACATCGGTACGACGAAAAGATCCATGGGTACAAGGCTCAAAGAGCATCAAAGGAACTGCAGGCTGGGGCAAACCGACAAATCGGCGGTGGCGGAACACGCATTGAGTGAGGGCGACCACAAGATTCTGTTCGAAAATGCCACACTGATTGCCCCCAACCAGGGTTACCATAGCCGACTGGTGCGGGAGGCAATAGAGATCCAAAAACATGCGGACAATTTCAACAGAAAGGAAGAAGCGTTGACTCTAAACAGAATTTGGAATCCGATTCTGAAGAAAACAAGAATACCTAATGAAATCACAGCAGGTAGTGCGGCAACTAATAATGATGATTATTTCCCGAACCCGACAGAAGTAATTAACACTCCAGACTACCTTCATCAATATAAATACGCCTTGAGAAATCGAACTGTTTAGTCATCGGAGATGAATAAGCCTCTGAAGAAGCTGGCCACTCGCGCTAGCGAAACGTCAGGAAGAAATTCCGAAGAACGACGACTTTCAAGCCCGAAGAGAAGTAGTTATACTAATAACCTCGGCCGCGAAAGCCTTAACCATTTTGTCATATTTCACTCTATTGAAACATATTGCAAAAACTCATAAAATCAAAGACATATGAAATATAACAATAAGTTGCGACTATTGTAATTGAAATATGGTAAAATAATCAAATATAAATGACCAACTATTTAAAAAGAAAGAGAAGTAAATAAAAAAACAAGAATAAATATTGGTCGAATAATTGCATGAAACAATTAAATCAAAATAATATTCAATCAAATTGAATCGGACAATTCATCAATAATCTTAGATTTTGTGCATAATACTTCGACAGAATTGCAAAGTTTAATTGATCGTGGATTTCTGATTGCAATATGATCAGTTTGTTGGGGCGCAAGCCTTTTTCACTGCGATCTTTTCACATCTACTGTGATGCTCCTTGGTTATTGAAGCTTTCTGTCCAGCTTGATCCCTCTAATGGGACTCCATATCATTGATACCTTCATATAGCTAATAGCCTCTGATTTCTCTTCTCTGCATCTTGCGTGTCTCAGCCTTGCTACCGCTTCGCATTCACAGAGCATACGTAGGCGGTTTCTTCCTCTTCTCCAAACTATCAGCATTGGGTCTCCGCTGTCAGACCCACGTTGCTCATATGTTTCTTGAGCCGGCTATGACCCCTCAGTAGACCCACCACTACCCTAACAACCTTATCTGAGCTATGGTTCCTTTATAAACTCTCTCGCCTGCCTCATTCTTGGGAGCTTGTTTCACCAATCTTTCGATTCGGCTGGCATACATGAATTGATAGATGTCTTTATACATGCTTTCGCTGACCTGGAAAAGGGTTTCAGACCAATCACAGTATTAAATGCACCTTCGTGGACTAACGCATCGGCCTTTTCGTTGCCCTTGGGAACCTCATGTCCGGGTATACAAGCTAGCCTATGATGGGTACCTAACTCCCTTCCCACCAGTCGAGAGAATTCTTGATATAAGATAAGCGCCTCAATTGCCGCCTCGCTGTCGGAGAAAATGGCAGTGGTTCTGTTTGTGACTTTTTGTCCAAGGTTGAGTACGATTCTCGTCTTTGCTCTGCCTCCGTATATACCAGGTCCCATTCCCTCTCTGGTTTCGGGCCATCTGTGTACCAAGTTTCGTCCGCTTTGAGCGGTAGTTCGTTTTGCCAGTCCTCTACTTGGTTGATGATTTTGAAATGTTTTTGAAACACGGACATTCCCAGTATCGAATCTGCCTTCAGCTTATTGCACAGTTTCAAGTAATATGTATGATCGGAATTTGCTCCTGGTTCAGCCTGTGTGGAAGTCCAAACAGAACCTCCAGTACTGCAGTTGGGGTCATTATCATGGCTCTCGCGTCACTCAGGCACGTCAAACTTTGAATGCCACCTACTAGCCTAACCGTACCTCATTGCTGTTAGTATTATGGTGAAATGAGCGCAACAAAACGTTCACATGTCTAGTGTTCGCGATGACCACAAGTTATCAATATTATGCGTTTGACTATAGCTTTTAGAGAACATTTTTTAGTACTTCAATCCGATAATTTAACAAGACTGCAGAGTGCGAGATGAACTACTTCATCACTATGTTTTTCAGAGGCAAGTATAAAAGCATGGCAATATGCGGGGCGAGTGTCGGGTTGAGCTGCTCAACTATGTTTATTCGATCATCAAATTGAAGGTCTCGAAATTAATCGGTAATAATTGAACATCATATAGCGAAGGAAGTCACTGAAGTGTTATTAAATAATTCATAAATAGTTCGAGCTTTGAGAATCCTGAATTCAGAATTGAACTCTCGTGCCTATATAGTAAATTTCTAATTTCCAATCTCTGCTGAGGTCAACGTCAACAATGGAATCGATTCCCTCCTGACAATTATACATAATATATTCATAAATATCGCAGAGGGCTCCCGAATTTCTGCAAATGAACGTTCAGTGAGGCAAAGTAACATTTATTCGGTGTTTTCATCGAGTGCAAACGGAAGAACCATATCAATGAATAGGATTTGTGATCTGCTAGGCAAACGAAGCCCGTTTTGAATAATGATCTGACTGATAGAGAATAATACTTGGGAAATTCAATTCGAGTTGAATATCAATGTTGAAATGAAACCAAGTAACTATATTGGATATTCAAGGGTGTTATGTTTTCTTGAACATTGATGTTTGTAAAAAATTATAAATTATTATTATCAAAAAATGGAGTCGCATAAAATAGCTGAATTCTTCAATTTCAATATGGAAATCATTTTATAATTTCCATACTGTGTATCTTGTGAACAAATCATAATAAGATTATTTTCATTCATTGCGATTATTTAAATCAAATATGTAAGTGAATCTACCGATATCCTAATTTCAAATTGTAACAATAGCATAAACATAAAGATTAATGAAAGCTCTAAAATCTGTGTTTGGGCATATTCGTAGACTTGTCAAAAGCTTTCAATACCGTTAGTAATAACCTCCTCTTGAGTCATTGGGAGATGTTGGTATTAGAGGAATAGAACATAAATATTCATATCGTGATTTAAGACAACTTATATGAGTGGCATTGTAGCAGTAGTAGTAGAAACATGCAGTTTTTGACCTAAGTTCTTGATGTTGTCAATGCAATATTGATTATGAAATAACTTCTTCTTGAACAATGTAGATTTTGAAAACTGACATATTAAAATTTAGTCTGTTTTATTGTCGAAAAATTACGTTGAAAAATTCTTGCAGAGAAAGGTTCATGTAAGAATCCGCATCCGCATAAAACAGTTATCCTCCAGAATTTTTTCGAATAGATTCGCACTATTACCAAATTTTTCTAGTTTTTTACATAATTAGAGTATAATGATTTTCACTAACAAAGTGATGTTACTTCGAGCGGAACTCGAAGTCACTACATCTATACACGTAACTCTTTCATAACAGAAGTCGTCACCGTAGCAAAATGGAGGAGCAGCCAGTTTTTTGTTCAGGTGAGTATTCGGTAACTACATACGAGTGAAAGTGAAAAGTTCTGAAATTAAATGGGGTAAATGATGAATGATCAGTTTCCAATGAAAACTGAAGACTTATAAAGTGACATTGATTGAAAAAATCCAAATGTCACTTCTTTGCCGATTCTACTTACAATATTGCACCGATATATCTAAGTATTGTTAAAAGGTCGTTATTTTGTGGTGGATGGCTTCTTTCTTCGTATGTTTTTGGGTTTTTCACCTACCACAATATAAAAAAAATAAGATTCAATATTGGAATCTATACAAGTTTTGAAGGGCAGATTTCTAATCCAACGCGAAGGGTTGCTGCGTTCATTGAAAATGACAGATTTTCGAAAACGAACCTAGACAATAAATTCTTGGAAACAAGTTTTGAAAACGGAAGCAGATTTGGTTTTCGAAACACCAACAAAGATGAATATTTTGATATAAAAGTTCGTGTATTTTTTTGATAGTTGCTGACTAATCGTGTTCCATATAAACGGAACAATTTTTAATTAAGGCATCAACTTTTTGTGGTAAATCAGAAATATGTCCTACACTTATATGGATTCTAATATTGATTCTTATTTTTTCAGATTTTGGTAAGTTAAGAATCCTTACTTATATCGTTTCCGAATATTGAACCTATGTCTCCGAATGTTTTCACTTTGTTTAACCTATTTTCAGAATATTATATTAATTGTGCTGCCAGATTCTAAATTATTGATGATATGGTCATATATCTATCTATACAATGAGCACTTGTATTTAGCATCTTTTATCAAAAAATAAGAATACATAATATTTTGAGAAATATTTTGTGTAATTCAGTTTAGGAATTCTTTATTATAATCGAGCAATTTTTGCATCAAAAAGAATGTCGTCTATGTTTATGACTCTCTTTAGTAATTGGTGGAATCTATGTGCCACCATTCATCTTGAAGATCGAAGAAAACCCAAAATTCATATGTAGAATTGGGAAACATTCTTATCAATAATCATTCAAATATTGGCATTATTGCGACCTATACTCACTGTTTTTCAGACATATTCTCAAGTACAGAATTTGGCGACCTTCGTCAATCAAACCTGTCCATTTTCAAAAAACACTTGACATAGTCAGTGGGCACACTTGAAGACTGGCGTTAAATCAAATCATCTTTCGAACAATCTGTTCAGGCCAGTCTCAAATTACCTACATAGTAGGTTTCGGCTGGCACCTGTCAGAAAACAACTACTCCCCTGGCTAATACCACGAAGGGAATTGGATTACATCCAAGTGTATTTGTCAATTCTGACAACTACAGAATTATTCTTCCTTTCCTATTCAGAAATGATTGAAGAAATCTCTTTACAATTCAATAATAATTCTCGTTCCTCAGAAATAGAACTCATTCGAAATGAAACTTTGCCTAACTGGTTTTGTAGTCATTTCCCTCTCCGAATATCTCTTCTGGATGTTCCGTAATTACAAGTCTTACGATCATTGCATTAATTTTCAATTGATAGGACCTCCCGCGTTCCAAGACTATAATTTCATCTGAATTATCTATTCATTTACTGAAATTTCTTCCTTTGTTGCCTGCAGGATGGTTCACGAACTCAAAGGAGAGTGAATTCTGACCAGTATTCTCATCATCAACGTTTTTGCAGTGTAAAGCGATCCTTGAAAAAATATAAGTTCAAATATGTTTTCGCGACCACTGTGGGGCATTACGGAATTCATCTGTTTCCCGACGAAATGAAACAAATTACAAACGCCACTGCGGAGTGTGATTTCGCGAAAGCGGCAAAAAAAGTCGGAAAGCAGCAAGGGTAGGGTCTGGTCTTCAATTAGTAGCGATAAAAAATATGGTCAGCGCAGGTTGGATATAATCGAAATTTAATTGAAATTGATATTGATTGTGCGTACCCTTCGTGGACAACATAGGGTCTGGGAAAGTTATTTTCCCTTCCATAACGCGTTGTCGATTCGAAATAATGACCGTTTCCAGTATTTATGAAAATTACACTTCGACCGAATTTGGCCCGCATCGAAACGTAATTGTTGAAGGATTTTCAAGAGAGGTATGAAAAAAGTTGTATGTAGTTTGAAATAAGAACTAGATCAGGGGCACAGGTTGACGGACAGTCATTCGATATCTGAAGTTAAGCATCGCCGAGCGCGGTTAGTACTTGGATGGGTGACCTCATGCAGGGAAAGACCGCGCCGAAAGCCCATACAACTGCAGCAAAATAGCTTATCATAGCTCGCAGACAATATATCAATGAGCACAAGAAATATTGCGGATATGCCGTCCTTCGGAGGGGATGTAAAAGCCGTCGCCGTCCCGAGTCCATGGATGTTGGGCTCGTTAAAAATCCCTACCTCTGGTTGGAATACCAGAGGGTTCGGCAAAAATTTCCGGTTGGGGGAAGTGTGCTCACCGACGTCGGTGATTGGCCTTGGTAGCGGAAATAGGCCAACGTTAAATAAAGAATAAAAAAAAAGAACTAGATATTTCAAAAATGAATTGCGTGAGTATGAATGAAACTAGCTTTAGCTTGAACCAATCATTTCAAACTTGTGGTATAAAGTTCGTTCCTATTTATTCAGGAAATGCTGGATTTTGTGTTGATAATTGACAAGAAATGCTAGATATATCAAGTTTGAACTACTGAGGCCATTTCGATATTTGAACAATTTTGGGTATATTCGTAAAACTCAAACGGCATTGCGTTCTAATGACCAAGTTTATTAATCGACGAGAAATGTATTTAAGCGATCATCCTTTTGATAAATCAGCGTACTTATTTATACACATATTATCAAGTTGTTGAAATTTCCTAATATGAACTTATGAGAAAAAGCTCAATCTTATTCTCTTTCTTTCCAGCAGAAGCTAGTGCTTACAGCTTGAACAAAAAGTTCATTCACACATTCACACCTCCCAATTTATTTTCAATAAATAAAATTGTCTCAGTATGATTATATGAATGTTTTACAATCGAGAATGAAACCTATTGATCATTTGAAGTTGATCGTTTGAAACTAGAAGAAATCTGCTCTTATGCGTTTCTGTCATGAACAAATTCAATAGCTGGGAGATTGCAAATTTACCAATATATAATATTTTTCCGAAAACCTGTTCTGTAGATAGGAAAAAGGACAACCTATTTGAGGTGCGAATCCTTGGTGGTGGGGATGGGGGTGGGTCTTTGAGAAGACAGCTTCCATCCCCAATCAGTTGGATTCAAGTTGACTCCCCGCCACTCCTGTACTAGGAGGCATCTTCCGTTGGTGGGAAACTTGCGGGTTTATGCTCGTTGAAGTGACAAACGTCTCAGCAAATCCAAAGTATCCCTCGAGATTTCACTTTCATATAGAACCCTAAAGCACTTGATGCTTGCTCAGGAATGTAGTCATTTTGACCAAACGGTGCTGAGGTGATATCACACTCGGTAAACGCTTGGAAGAATAGTACCGTCACAAATATTCGCCGGAAGTCCTGGTTCTGGGAAGTCGTAGAGTAGAGATCATCTTCGTCCTTCGTACTAGTCTGAAATTAGACGTTTGTATCTTCAGATCTTCATGACAATATCACGAACTGAAACTTCTTCGCCAGCAGCCACTTCTATTCCCTCCTTCTGAAAGACACCACAAAGAAGAGTTATTAGGCGTCTCTTGTCGTTTCCAATTTTCCAATACATGCCATTGAGCAATTAGAAACATGTGGATTCATCAAACAATAGTTCGTTGGTAGAATGAGTTACATAGCGCCGGAGTCGTTCTGCTTTTGTGATGATTTTTAGGTAGCACCTTCGTGGTAGCCATTAAAAACGATTGAGACGTTTTTCCCGAAGTGGTTACGGACGTAAGGGGTATAACGCGCCAAAATTACTCGAATGGTGCTCTTCCACTGCTACACGACCTTGTGCAGGAGGTAGCTACCATCCACAATGTGAGTGTTAGCATCTATCCCTTTGCGGACTAGTGGTGCTTCATTGGAACTACAAATCTAATCCTGTTGTAGAGCGGCCTAGAAGCGCTGGCCGGGACCACATAAAGAATCGTATGTTTGTCGGCATCCCCTCTTTCTATTCTGAACTCCGCTAGTTGTGTTCATTTGTTTCTTTGCAGTTATCTGTGAGGTTTGCATGAAGGTTTATCCACGTGTATACGGATACCCTGTTATTGGGGAAAAACACAATGTCACGTGAGTTTATTGGCTTATTATTTCTAATAAACTTTCTTGTTCTATTTGGTGTCATAATATTGTTAGTTTTTCAATGTTGAGAATGTTATTTTCTGTTGAATACGATGTGGTTCCACTTGGATCCACAAGGCCGCAGGTACTAATTATTACTTTCTGATTTCTCAGGAAACAAATTCTTGGATTTGGAGAATATGGATTTTGATATGGCATTTATTATGATCTAGACTCAAGGGTGGTCAAAGATTTAACCCGTTCATTGGTAGGTAACTATCACAGAGTTTTTTTTGACAATTATTTTAATGATGTGCAACTACAGAAAGATCCACTGAAGGATAAGATTTACGCTTGTGGGACTACTAGAAAAGGAAGGAAATTGGAGCCGAAAGATTCGAAAGAAGACAAATCAATGAAAAGGGGGGATATAGATTGGAGAATAACAAATGAAGGCATACTCTACCTCAAATGGATGGACACAAAGTCAGTTCGATTTTTGAGTAATTATCAAATTATCATAATCCCGACGATGTAACGACTATTTCTAGAAAACAGAAAGATGGATCTTCAGTAGAATTTCCCTGTTAACAAATGGTCAAAGACTACAACAAGCATATGAATTATGTAGATGAATCTGATATGCATATTGTTACATACAGAACTGACCGCATGTCTGGGAAATGGTGGCATCTGGCATCGTCTCTTTTGGCACATTTTAGATCTTTTCCTTGTCAACGCATACATTCTTGTATGCATACAGAGATCGTGCACCGGATTGCAAAACCATTACTTTGAAAGAGTTTTGCTTAGCTGTAGCCTGTGGCCTAATAGGAGCAGACCCAGAAACTGCACAAAGAGGTCGGAGAAGTACAGATTCACCTATAAACAAATTCAAAGTGACAGTTCCGCCAGAAGTGAAGTTTGATAAAGTTGCACATTTACCCATCCATGGACAGAAGGTTCGATGCGCACGTTGTAGCACTCGATCAAAACCCCATTGTATCCCCCCTTTTTATCATAATATTACTGAAGGACTCATGAAAAAATATTTCAAAAAAACCCTAAATAATTCAGGCCGCAAAGGGCTATTGGCCTCAAATGAAAGATTCTATATTTTCTATAATTTCATTTCTGATAATATTCGACGTGCGTATTTTTGAAGATATTCCATAAAATAAATGACCATTTCGAGAAAAGCCACTTTTCAGAGAGACAATGGCCTATTTTCGAGGGACTGTATTGTGCGAACCAAAGCCTGTATAGAGCTCGCGCAGGTCTGGAATTGTAGTAAGATTATTCTATTTTAAGAGCATAAGGGGTGTTTATACCGCTCAGATCCTTCCTTCAAGGAGATATTGAGCAAAAACTGGAAAAAGTCCTAAATTTTCAATATTGGTTTAGGTACTAATAAAATATAAAAAAAATTAGAACGACCGTACTTTTTGCAAGCACGACCCCCATTAGCATGTTTTATCCACTTAGTGTCACTTAACATTGTTCCAAAAAAAAAAAAAAATTGTTCGTTTTCGTTAACCAGCTGACGAACGTCAACCCTCAAAAGTCGAAACTTGTACGAGCAATGGATCAACGAGGCCTTACCTTTTAACGTGAGATTACCCAGCACGGTGGCTCGGCGAGGATTCGAACCCCGGCCTTCCGCTTGATAGGCAGATATGCTAACCACTACACTACCGAGACCACATACATAATTTTACAGTCTTATCATTAGAGTGTTGCAGATGATTGACACAATAAGTGTAATGAGTATAAAATACATACTAATTTTCCTGCATAAGCAAAAGCAAAATATAGAAGTGACAGACTTTCTGGAGTGTTGTTCAATAAAAAACGTTTGATACATTTCTTGAACAAAAGAAAGGATGTATTCTTTAGAATTCTTCATTTAACGTCGGCTTATTTCCGGTACCAAGGCCAATCGCCAACCGGAAGTTTTGCCGAACCCTCTGGTATTCCAACCAGAGGTAGGGATCTTTTACGAGCCAACATCAATGGACTCGGGAGCGTCGGCTTTACGTCTCCTCAAAAGGAAGTCATATCCCCAATATATCTTGTGCTCATTGATATATTGCCTGCGAGCTATGATATGCTATTTTGCTTCAGTTGTATGGGCTTTCGACACTGTCTTTCCGTGCATGAGGTCACCCATCCAAGTACTAACCGCGCTCGGCGCTGCTCAACTTCAGATATCGAATGACTGTCAGTCAACCTGAAGAGATGGGCCGTGCTCTTAAGAAAGGATGAATTATTGAATATTACATAAGTGGTGAATTATTGCATGAATGTGTATTTTTGAGAGAGACGAACAAATTATAATTCGTCAATGGTCTGGATGGCACTTTAGTATTTATACTTTCCATAATGTTGGCAGTGTCAATATTTCTGTTGAATAGCATTCAGAAATATTATCCAAGTATATAATAAACATTATGAGAATTGCCACCTTGAAGTGGGAGACATATTGTGGTCTATCAGATGGATACGGTGATATCCATCCACACCAAACCCAGCAAGTCTTCTGATTAGAACACCATAACCGTTTTTTTTACACCTGTACTGTAAAATTACACTTATACGCCCATAATCTGTTTCATAATGAGGCATTATAAAACGGATTGAAAATCTGTATCGTAATGAGTTCATTATCATACAGATGTCATTACGATGACAGATGTTTAATCATTTGGATATCCAATTAAGTATGTGGCGGAAGGCGACATTGAAAATCCGTTTGAGAATAAAGTCAGCATTTCCAATACGATTTTGAGATTCATTCCACTTCCAGATCAGTGGGACCCACAATACAAATGTAAATATAGTATACTTATAGTTCTTCATTATTTATCGGGTGTAGAAAAGAAGCGTATGCAACTCTCATGTAATAGTTATTAATAAACCCGAGCTTGTTTATCCATCGCATTTATTTTTATGGATCGATTTTCAAAGATGTCGTGCTGTTCTGCTATTATTCGGCTCACTATCAATGTAATTGTAAAAATACTTCTCATAGAATTAGCAAAAGTGCAGAGTTTACTAATGGGTCTATAATTATTGATCAGATTTTTTTTGTCCCAATTTGAAAATTGGAATGATACAGGCACATTTTCAGTATATAGGGAATATTCCACTCGGTAGGGAGTGAAGTAAAGTGAAGAGAGGTACGAGCCTTGGGACCACAGTTTTTTACGAAGAATGAAGGGCATGGAAGTATTCCATCCGAACCTACTCCTTTGTTTGGGTGTTTGTAATGAACTAATATCATTATTGATGAACGTCCACACACAATAATTGTTCATTTTCCTGTAAGATTATCGGTTATAATTGCACGAGTTCATAAAAATTACCGATATTTTGCAAGAAAGCGTGATATCTAAAAATTGCAAGTTTATTTTCATATTTTGGCAAAAGTGCTTGAGTCCGAAGGACGAGGGCTCTTTTACAGAATGTGAAAATAACCGAATGCAATTTGTATAGGATATCACGCTTGAATGCAAAATTATCTGGTCATTTTTATGCACGAATGTAATTCATTGGAATATTTCACGAATAAAGGAATTCTCAAGGAAATGTTATTTTTTGTTCATTTATACTTTCCTCTTCAGATTGTATGGAGCACTCACCAAAACGCGAAATGTTTTTCTATTTTTGAAGTCTATATGTCATTTATTTGTGTTGTTTACTGACGTCTAGCGATACGGTTTCAAATGTGTTGTTATGGTGACTTGATACAATGCAATTACCGCTGTAAGATTTTGATAATTGCATTGCTCTTAAGGGACATTTTATATATGAGGGAAATATTCACTGTAATTAAGGCTCACCAAAACCGCAACACGTGTTTCGCTATGATAGATTCTTCAAGAAAATAATTCTAATTATTATTTGCCTGAAGAAGATAACATATAGCAAGTCTCAGAGAAAACGGTATAAGTATTTTTTTATACTTACGATTCTTGGAGTTTCGTTCCCTTGCGAACTCGATATTTACGCGATATAGAATTCTCGCATGTGATACGAAATGAAATTTTATTTCGTTGTACGTATATCGCCTATTCCTATCAGTGCACAGCCAAACTGATTGCTCCGTGAATTGGATCAAAAGTAAAATGAAAACCGAAAGGAATCCACAGACAACTCAGACAATCGAGTGATGCCCAGAGGGCTCGTTCAACTGTTTTGTACGCTTCAAACGCCGTCTTGGCGTACAATGGCGCAAACGAACCCGAAGCATTATAGTTGAATCTGTCTTAGCTGACTAGATGTCAGGCGCTCGTTTCGTGCTAGACTGGAACTTGGATATCTAGTGATTGGTGTACAATACCTTGATTACAAACGGGATAACATGAATAGAAGCTCAATACTAGACATCATTATCATTCGGTGAAACTTATACAGCATGGTTAAATGTGGCATTATGTGAAAATATTTTCCACTCATTTTCCAAAAGGAAAATTGTTATCCTGGCTGATGCCTTGAATTACTGTCTGAACATTGATATGAGTTATTTTTGGAGTTTCGCTCGATAGGAAAAAAGCATGAGCTTTGATAGCGCCTAATAAAAACTTTCAGGCTCGCATTTAATACAACCGTTCAATTGAACCTTTTGATTTTCAAATTGTACATGGTTGAAAAAATATATATAAAATCAAGTGGAATTTGGAAATTCCCGGAGCGAAATTCCGCCTCTTTTATACCGGGGTATGATGAGTTATCTTCTTGATATCAATCGAATTTACGCATGGGCTTGAGAAAGATACTAAGTAGTTATGTACCAAGATCAAAATGAAGCTGTTTATTTTCGAAGGAAACATTTTTCAAGTACAGCTTCTGGACTGAGATATTGTAAGTTGTACGAATTAAACATGAAGTAATGGCAGTTGTGCATATAACAGGTTATGTTCAACTTGGATACGAAAATTACCAGGGTTAATCTAGATGAGCTTTTGAGCATCACACCAGATAACGTCAATATTTGTCAAGTCGTTTCAATCGATTGGTCTATTCGTGAAACCCATGAAGTACTTTCTGCGAATAATGTTGTTGAATCTGAGGAAGTAGTACTAACGAGAATATTAAAATATCTGTACTATAGTGAGAGATTGGACAATACAAACTTGAAAACAGAAGGAATGAAATATTCGTTTCAAACTGAAAGTGTGACATTTCTAATGAGTCATGATCAGGAATTACATTATTATCAAACATATTGTTCTGAAAATGATGGTGCAGTTATTCTCAGATGTTAATCTGAAAGTAGTAGATGTTTATGCTCTAAGGGAGAGGTTCTTTTGAAGCCGAGGGCTTACGCAACTATTAATTCCAACTACAATATAAATATTTGAAAAAATATTAAAATTCACATCGATTTCAGCAACACTTTAATTTTATGAAAGGATATAAATGCAAGAGAAAACCCTATCAACTGAAAATGTTGAATTACAGGAAAGTCGACTTTATAATAATA
The DNA here is from genome assembly GCA_032362365.1 of Zygogramma bicolorata. NCBI lineage: Eukaryota > Metazoa > Arthropoda > Insecta > Coleoptera > Chrysomelidae > Zygogramma > Zygogramma bicolorata. The sequence goes on from JAVJAQ010001639.1 coordinate 54,358, forward strand.
TATTTATCACATTTTTATCATGAATATAATGACGTCCATAGATATATGTACGGAAGATCGAAATTATGACCAGTTTGTTGAAATTAGCAGTTACTTCATCACAGTGTTGAACAGATTTTAATAATATTCTAGCCCTGAACAGTGAACCAGAATTCATTTATTACGATTTTGTTGAACTTTGCCTAATTTTTTTATGAGGCATTGATATGATTCAGAGATGTCCGGCACACAAATTTTCATTATTAATTAGGAGTGTTCGAGTACTTTTCCGCAATCGACAAATATCTAATACCTTCTTTACTCTTATAATACAGCTAATAGAGGATTTTGTTTTGCAAAATTAGGCAGGAGCTATTTTATTGCATAGATAGTTGCAGTCTGACGTACTTAACCTGAAAACACAAAATACTTACAAAAATGGCGAACGGAAGTGCCGCCATTTTGTGAAAAACCGTTTGGGCCTGTATCTCCGTAACCGTGCACTTTAGGCCCACAATTATAGTGACTTTTTCCGATACATAATAAAAAAAAATATGAAAATGCAAATGCAGAATTGGCTGTGGCAGAGCCTGTGGGTACCGAAAAGCAGGATTGGACTGTACGGTAATCTGTGAGAACTGCACAGAGGAAACGTGCACTAATCAGCTGAAAGTAATCGTCAACAACACAGAATTGTGCGACATCGATGAAGATATTGGTGATGATTCTAACGACAAATTAATAGAGGCGTTACAATCTTTATATGCCACTGACGAAGATAACGAAGAGGAGAATGTAACCAACATCGAAACTTCACCACCCTCGAAACGCCAAAGAGTCAGATAAGACATATGATTCATTTTGGTGTACATTTGTAAAAATAAATTTCACATATATTCTTCAATAAATATCCCATTTTTTATTTGCGTGTTTAATTATTGCAGTAGTTTTAAAATTAATTATAGTAATATTTAATTGTATAAGAGAAAATACAAAGAAAAAAATTTAATGGGTATTCGCTAATTCTTGCAAGTAAGAACTTGAATTATTAATTATTCATTAAATCAAAAAAATTCTTAAATTCATATTTTTTTTATTATGTTTCGGAATCGCATCATTACGCTATGCATACTCCGTTCTTAATAACCTTGTACTCGGTAGAACAACATTGAAAGCGTTGTAACTTCAAAAATATCAACTTTAGAAAAAAACGTTTTGAAAAATAAAAGTTGTAGAAAATTTATCGATTTGAAAGTTTCATTATAAACAATTTATTGTTTTAACAATTATTTGAAGGGATATCGGTAAAAAAGTTAATAAACAAAAAGTAATAATAATATAAGTCGTGAACGGTAAGTGCTACGAAAAAAATCATTGCATAAAAAAGATAGAAAATTCAATTATTTATAAAAAAGGTCCTTATAAATGTGGGCCTGAAGTGCACGGGTACGGAGATACAGGCCCAAACGGTTTTTCACAAAATGGCGGCACTTCCGTTCGCCATTTTTGTAAGTATTTTGTGTTTTTAGGTTAAGTACGTCAGACTGCAACTATCTATGAAATAAAATAACTCCTGCCTAATTATGCATTATGGACACGAGTAGTTCGCTCCCTATTACCTGTACTATTAGTTTCAGTACTTTACAACGGGCACTACAATATAAATAAAGCTGCTCTATTTCGAAAACATCCATGGTGTGAACTAGACTGAAAGAATCGAGTTCGAACAGAGAATACATAAAACAAAACACTCCCTGCATTATTTTACCACCAATTATGGTCTACAATTACCGTAATCGAATGGTTTATCGAAGAGAACTTTGAAAGATTCCCGACGAGATAGCGAAACGTGAATGGAATTCTTTTCCGGGGCATTTTTGTTCTGAGTGAATTACGTATCCTACATCGTTTCAGAATATCAACAGGGGTTAATTACAAATACAATTTTGTTTTATATTAACGATGTTAAAAGCTGAAGGGATGTCATCACCCACACAGGGGCGAATTTGTGGAACCGAATAATTATATTTGTAGTTGTTGCATTTTGAAAATTGCGTTTTCACTTTTCATATTTCTCAGAAACCCATCTACGAATACGGAAGATAGGGCTCTACCGATCCCGTTTAGATGGAAAACCCCCAACTTACTTTCGAAAGTGGGTAGCCAAATTTTCCAAAATATCACTGAAGCACTGTAAAAATCACAACTTCTTTCTCTACTCTTTTACTAAGGTAGAAAGAGTAAGTGAAGAGCACGCATTTAACTTCACAAGTTGTGAACATCTCTGATACCTACTAGGTCAGCTGATTTATTTGGTGAACACACTAAAACGTAGGTATATAGGATCGGAGTTACACAACCTAATTGAGGCAGGTGGCCACCAGGAGTCTGGTTCGCCACAATAAAATAATGCCTTTCAAAAAGTGTCCATATTCTACAGTCTCAAGAAAACACCTTTTTACTACTGTTTCATTATAATTTATCATCTCATACAAGCCACTGGGTGATCTGAAGGATGTCGCAAACCAGAACGAACCATTTCACAGGAGTAGAGTATGCTATAATTGAAGCCCTCAAGCATTGGAGTTAGACTTAAAATGAGATAATAGACATCTTCGATAAAATGTAGCCAATGAGACGTTTCAATTACTAGTTGAACCATACTATTTTTTTCTGAAAATGAGAACGAAAAAATGTTGAACAGTCAGTTTTTTTGGCTCGATCTCTTCTGACCAATCGGTTCGAATCGAATATCGTATCAAACTCCAACTACATAATTGAAATCAATTGATTAGTACCGCTGCATTCATCGCCCTTCTTCTTCCTGATGTATCACTAGATTGGCCAAATACCTACGCATAATCTCTCCACGATGCATCTGCGGCCTCAAGACATATGTGGCATCTTCCTAATCATAAGCAAATACGCGATCTTCATGAGTTCGTTAGAATTACATACGTGCGAAATGCAAAGATGCATATTTCGAATAGGTGTTTTCGTTGATGTTCGAGCGATCCAATTACGAGACTTGAGTGTTCGATAAACCATTCGCGCGAACGCCTCGCTACGTCTAATTCTCCCTACGGCGAAACTCCCAAAACACGAATGTTTGCCATGATGTACCATACCCCGTAGTAAAAAATTCCCGTCAGAAGCATTCTCCGTGGATAAAAATCAACGAAGGAAGAATTTGACGCAAGGAAAATTCGACCTAGCAAGACGACCCGCGTATATCGAGCCGCTGCGTCGTTCCCAAGTTATGCCCGTAGAAAGTTCGGAAATATGGCATCTCTCACCTTGCACCAAAAAAAAAACACGATATGCGTGTGCACATGCTTTTATTAGTGAGTTGCTATATACAACTAACTTCACCTTTATCACTCCAAACAGTTTTCCTTACGTCGAATTCTTCCTATGGCGGATTCTCTCTACTTTGAATTTTTCGTACGATCAATGCTTTCTACGGCGAATTTTTCTCTACTATGTTCATAATCCATCGTGTTAGGATGACGTAATGTTACGGAATATTTGGATCTCACCGAAGTTGTGGATCAAATGGACAATAAAACATTAAAAAAAAAGGATACAGTCTGTTTCAACCCTTTAGGTAACTTTATTATTTCTCGTACCAGCAATTATTAATATTGACAATAGACCATTCCTAGAACGCAAAGAAAAACAAATCAGGTATGAGCTTTATATCCCTCTCGTAGTAATACTCACCAAAAATAAATCCAGCTGAGTAGTTGTCCTAAGAGTTCATCACCAGGGGGGAAGATTTGCCCCTATGTTCTGGTTGCTATCGAAGAAACTGGGTAGTATTGGATTTATCAAATCAGGAATCATAACATACTCACATAACCTCACTTATAACTTTTCAATTCAGGGTTCATTTGAACTACCGATGCAAACCTAAAAGAGGAAATATATTAGTAGCCAGAAATCAAAATCAAGCGGTTTTTTGTTGAGGTTTGAAGAAAAAGGTAGAGATTGAAGGAAGTTCTTTTTGCGTTTTTCCTAGAAAGAGTAATAACGTGTCACGCTCTTTTGTGGATTTTTCTGGAAATCTCTGGTGATATTTGGGCAAATTCAGTCAAAGGAGGGTCCATTGACTATAATAAGCAGATTGTTCCCAAGTTACAAGAGTACTTCAAAACTCAACTCGTAGTAGTTGCCACTTGAGGCCACCCAGCATCGAGGTAGGTTTCGTCAACTCTGATTAGTATTTCAACCAACTTGGTTCAACGAAAATAAGAGTTATAAAAGGTTCATATTATTTTAGGGTCTCTTTTTCTTCATCGCTTTACTCACTACGCTTAATTTGATCTGATTACCTGGCCGATAGTAGTCTCCAGTCGCTATTGAGAGGGCAGCTCTACGTATTAGTGGGAACCACCACACACAGGGCACCATTCCTACGGTGAGCTGGTTGATACCATTCGAGGTAACGAGATGGCTTATACCAACCTCACACTTGTGCTGTATACGAGAAATCGAGCGAACTCTTGGAGCAGAAGCACATCCTACACTGCTCTTGTTGGGAAAGACACCAAATCAAGTGAGCCGTATCGTCCCTAAATAAATTATATCATTCCATTCCAAGCAAACCTTTCCTTTTGATTTAGTTATGATTAACTATTATTCATAATTATTAGCTGTACTGTTACTTGGAGTACCTTATTTAGTAGTTACTTCCTTACTATACGGAAAACATAACCTACGTGGAGTGGTCTAGTATAGGTGATAGAAATTATACAATCCTCTACGATATTCACGAGTTTGAATCGAACATCCACCCACTCCCTGAGTTTTCTCCTCGCAGGTTTGTCCCCTCCTAGTACTCTATTTTCAGGAAGACCTGTTAGAGGAGGTGATTCATGGTATAACCCCTAGTAAATCTATAATAGTAAATGGAGAAGATGACAGGAGGCTTCGGCGAAGGGAGGATTCGACGTACCGAGACGACCCTCGTATATCAAGCCGCTGAACAGGAATTTCAGTGAGAACGCGACATTATCGCCAGAATCACTATCTTTGATATCACGGCATCGTTTCATGTGATAGCAGATATTTATTTCGCGTCATGTTGTGAGTCCTGTCCGGAAATCATCTTGAATCATTCGAAGGTGGCTGAGAGAAATCACAGGATTATATTGCTTTTCATTCAATTCCTGCTTGCTACTCCGATTTACCGTAATCATTTCATTTCTTCCTTTGGCTTTAAATTTTTTTTGTATTTTCTGAACTGATGATTTTTTCAATGAAGTGAATTTTATAGACAGTAGAAGTTTGTACCGAAACATTCAGCTGTTGCCCATCTTGCATTGCAATCCTCTTTCAAGGAAACAGAGAATCCGTCTTCTTTATTCTGACACTTCATAACCTTGATTTCGGACTGTTCGTCTATTTCAGTTGAACTTTCCTAAGTAGTATGTACCCAATGGGTTTTCAACTTTGCTTCCGGCTGTTTACATGATTTGGAGAATATCATACACTATTTGCGCCATGATATGAGTTATAACAATTATAATTAAAGCACGTGTGTGTACTCAGTGAAAGGTACGCGTCCATAGGTAGGCATAGGTAGGCATCGTACGTATGAAACGGATTTTAAAATTATTAGTATAGTAAGTTATACATATGCGTCCACTGACCGGCAGCGGACGGATCGCACGTATCGGTCCGTCCGTAATGCCCATGAAATTTATCGAAGGGGCAACTTTTCCGACTGGTGCGGATGACGTCATGCGGATTGCCGATAAGTGGACGCATGTCACAATAGGTAGTCACTGGTCGCCTCACAGATCATTTGAATTTTGTTACATTTCGGCACTAAGTACACACACGTGCTTTAATTATATTTGTTATCACGCATATCATGGAGCAAATCAGTGAATAGTGTATGATATTCTCCAAATTGTGACCTTTTTTTGAAAATGTCATGTATCCACAATCTATGTCTTCTCTTATTTCCTCTCCTTTCTTCTTCATCTAATAACAAAGCAATAATGACAAGTTCTTCATCACTTTCCATGGTCGGAAACATTACACACTGTAATGTTTCCGATCGTCCACTCACTACGAAAATGCGAATGTTACTTAAAAGCCGACCGTCGCATCGGCAATCCGATCGCTACGGATACAGTGGACGCACTACCACAAATCGATCCGTTTTATACGATACGTACGATGCATACCTATGGACGCGTACCTTAGGTCGTCACTGGTCGCCTCACAGATCATTTAAATTTTGTTACATTTCGACACCAAGTACATACACGTGCTTCAATTATAATTGTTATTAAGCATATCATGGAGCAAATCAGTGAATAGTGTATGTCATTCTACGTCTTCTCTTATTTCCCCTCCTTTCTTCTTCATCTAATAACAAAGCAATAAGGACAAGTTCTTCACCACTTTCCATGATCGGAAACATTACACACTGTAATATTTCCGATCGTCCACTCACAACAAAAATGAGAATGTTACTCAAAAGCCGACCGTCGCATCGGCAATCCGATCGCTACGGATACAGTGGACGCACTACCACAAATCGATCCGTTTTATACGATCCGTACGATGGACGCGTACCTTTAGAATTCGGTGTAAAAATTGCTCGTCAAATCCAACAATGAAAGTAAAAATCATTCTTTTTATAATATACTCGGTTGACATTAATGACGTTACCGGAAAAACAAATACCTGCTTACCAAAGATAATTCGAATACCTACCTACCTACCTATTTACTTGAAGATAAACCAGTTGTGTATTGAATTGAACTGTTTTTTTTATAGCCCTTCCTTAATAACTGTTAATGTCTTCGCTAGTTATTCATAACTCTTAGATATAAAATATATACATTAATACACTATTTGTCATTAAGAGCAAGAGCAATAAACAGGTAATAGAAATTCACTTCTACATAACAGAATAAATATAAGGGGAGTTTTTGTCTCGAAGTATATTTTCAGCCGTCATGTGCTATATGTCGCACATGTACGTCTTCAATCCGTGCCAAAACGAAAGAGATAAGCTGTAATATGCAACATATCATTAATAACTGTGGACAATTCGATAGATGAGAACTTTGGCTGTGGTAATATTCTATTTTCACTCATATGAGGTGAGGCAAATGTTTGACTTGCTCTTTTGCATTTCCAGTTTCTTATTTCTTTGTAGCAAAATGAATAATTCCGACCTACTTAATGACCATTGAAAAAATATTTTTGTGTAGTTGAAATAACAATAAGACAATATAACATTCAACAACTTTCAAGGAAAGTACTGGTCTGAGAGCAGTTTTGTCTAAAGCTATAGTAGCGTAGTTGAATGCTCTACCAGCCTTGTGTCTGGGATCACTCCCGGATAATGAATATTCCGTAATTGCTGTTGGCTTCCATTCAGGTTCACTTGTATGCTCATAATTTGAATGTGTGTGTGTGTGTGAAGTTCTGACGTCAGTAGTACAGAAATACACGACTCAAGTTGTAAGACCAGTGAAGGGGGTGAAGCATTCTCTATGCAAAAACATTCGATATTCCGAAACCTTCATCTACAAGATGAATATCTGCTGAAATGAGTGCTTGCTCATTCCAAACTTATTTTTATCCTGTCAAAATTTTTATTTTGCAGCTTTTGCCTCAAGTATAATAAAAAACTAATGACAACCTCTCTTTCTATTCATCAACATAGTGTTGTCATTATGACAGGTAATGTTTTGCATCCTCTTTCAGGAACATTCCGTTTCCTCAATATTTCGAGTTATTCATTGATCTTTACAAAATAGACATTTTGGAAGGAATTGATCACCCCACCTTTCAAAATATCACAAGTGCCAATGAAAATCTATCTACATTGAGATCGATGTATGATTGGGCTGTTCGCACCTTTCTGGTGACAAGAGAAATTACGATACAAAGTACTGAATGGTAATCTCTACAACGGAAACACTCGTTCTGTTCCAATAGATTGAGAAATTTCAATGAAAGTTGTTTCATTTAATGAGTTCTGCAGTATATCACTTGAGCATGAAAGTACTTTAAATGAATAGTGCTTCCATCTCAGAAAAATAGCGGTCATAGTTCACCTTATTCTTAACAAAGTTTCAGGAAGGTTTGCATGAATATGTAAAATGGTAGTCATCACACTGACGGATAGTAAATAATGAGAGAAATACAAGTCATGATCGATATACTGGACAATAGAAAATAATTTCGTTAATAGACCAACTGGAAACGTTGATTGGGAAGGAAGTATATTTGTTTGAGGTGCATCGATACACGTGCATTGAATATAATACGAATGTTTTCCTAAATCTTGTTGAAATACGTGAAAGACAGAGGTTCGGAAAAAGAGGATTGGATTAGTAATATAATTTTTTCGAGTTACCGCTCGTAACATACAGTTATGTTCCTTTCTACCTATATTTACTTTTCGTTTGTTCTTCATTACCCAGTCAAGTTAGACATAAAACAGTGATCAAATGACAAAAATTCCGACAGAGCCAAATTTCAGTAGAGAGCCTGGGTTCACCGTGAAGAATGAAAATTTGAGAGTCTCCATCGATCCCATGTGTGCTAATAAAGTTAAAACCAAAGTTTTAGATCCCAATTTTTTTTTCAAAAATGCTTTCATACTTGTCCTCCAAGTATCACCGTTCCTGAGATATAGCAATTGTAAGTGTCACATTCTACATAATATTCACACATTTGCCACATATATTCAGGTACTTAAGCAAACAAAAATGCCTATCTGTGTCTCTTCTATGTATCAACTATATACTATCAAGAAAAGAAATTACTCAAGAGTCGTATTCACATTCATTAATGATCATTATATGATGAATGGGGAGACGACTTGAGTTATTCCATTTCTTGAAATCAAACACTCCACTTCGTGCATGGACGTATGAGTGTCACTTGATGAAATTGTGCAATTTTTCGCGTACGACTCAGCCTCTTCCCCGTTATCGCTCTCGATGCAGCTGGAATGCGTAAAACAGCAAAGTCAGCAATTTACGATTGCTTTCAATGCTGAGGTTGATCGTACCTTAGCTGGAGGATATCTACTACATCACGTTGTGTGGCATCGAGAAGGAACATTCAACGTTATTTTTTTCATTTATGTTCAGTATTCTTATAGACATTATGGACATACAGTAACGGTAGTATTTGAAAGCTATAGTGATACAACCTTAGATTAACCATCTTCCCAAGATATATACCGTAGAGTGAGAAAACGTCCGCATAATGAGATGGAGAATGTTTACATTTCTTATTTTGTATACCACGAGAGATGATTGGTTGAATTCAAATTGACGAACATCGAAAGGGAGCGGTAAGATGCCTGGAAACCCTGGTGTATTTACTTATACCTGTAGAAGTTTGGGATAAAAGTGGCGAAATCTGGATTGCTTGATTTCTGGTGGATAATTGAGCTTTTGGAGGTTTCTGTACAATATGTACAGATGTCGCCAACACACTTTTGTCAGTCTTGTCTGAAGCTAAATTTGCACTAAGTGAAAATGTGCAGTCGGGTTTTTCCACTTTTATTTGATTGGCTAGCGAGAAGAGATCGTAACCTAAAGGATAATGGGTGGACAATGAGATACCAGTAACAACGTTTCGATATTCAGAAGCAATGAAATCAACGAATAAACACGATAAAAACATCGTAAACATCAAAATTTCAAACTGACATGACAATTAACTTTACACTTGTCATCAAATTTGAAAATGGGAACATAACGCCCTCTACCGAAAAAATAGGGGAAACCTTCAAAAGCGTCGATTGTTTTTTTCGCCACAAAAATCTAAACAAAATCTAATCAGTTGAGTCACCAGGACTTCTAGGCATCTTAGGGAGCGGAAACTTGCGAAGCGGTCCGAGTATTTATTGCCAGTCCAGCATTCATGTTGTTTGCATTGGTATTTGGTGGCAGTTATTGGGTGTTGTTGTGTGTTTAATGACTGTTCCAATCGATTTTCGAAGTTAGTTTTCATTTTCGTGTGCAAGAAGACGTTAAAATGACTCACAAATGCCTGATCTCCTAAAAATCGGGCAAGAAGAGTGGTGGTATATCATAACATCGGTAAGTAAACACAAAACATAGGCGATTCATATATAATATTTCTGGGTAAAAGTTTGTTATCAGGACCTTGGCGAGTTTTGAAATAAATGTAATTATGTCCTACCTACATATTTCAAGCAACTGAAGACGAATCTGGGTCAAAACATAAACGCTCTTCCTTCAAAGGGGGGTTATAACCTTTCAGAGGGATAATCTACTTTTTTTTACACAATATAACCAAACTTTCTCGGAACACACGTTTTCAGTCGTTGGGTCTGCTCTACTTCTCATTTTACCCTCTTCGATCATTTTTCTTATAAATATTCCCATTCTTGACGACAAAATTCAATTTGAAATTTCTAACAATTTTATTTAATAAAAATTAGCGTTTCTCCTGTCTATCAGCTTAAGTTGAAAACTTCACAAAAATTATCGAGTTTTTCGTTAAGGATATGTATATTTGCGGAAAAGATTATTGACGGGGGTGGAGAGTAAAAGTCTGTTATTGCCACTTCTAAGACTTTTTAACAGTTGTAATGTTAAAATACGTACCTATTTAGAGCTGAACTCATTTCATAAGGCTGGGGTATGGGTATAAGCTACTATTACCGAAATCAGGTGTAAAGTGGATCTGGTGCCTAAAATTATGTATTCTAGTCTTATTAACAGGCAAGAAAGGGTGGATTAAGCATCTTCTCATATACTTTACAGGTTATAATTTCCGAACCAAGGAAGAGTGCCAAGTTTTCACTTTCGATTTGTGTTCAGTTGCTCGTAATACGCGAGTTCTACCATTTTCTTCCAAATAAAGTAGATGTATGTGAACAGCAGGTAAATAAAAAATATATCACGTTACATAACAATTGGCCGAAATTCAGAGTGAACATTTTTTTACCAATAACTTATTCAATTAATTAGAGATTTGATTCTACTTCGGAGAAAAAAAAGCCGTGAAAATGATTCCTCGAACTAATTTATTTATTATTTCAGAATTCCAAACGATGTAAGAAGAAAGGTGTGGCTCGAAGCACTTGGCATCAGTAATGAATACTGGAAAATGGTCTTAGGTATGTCTGTTCCAACCAGTGACTTCACAAGGAAATCACGGGTACGAATTATGAAAGTTACTGCAGTTCCTACAAAAATCAAGTACGTATTTGCTACTTAAATACGAAAAGTCGAAGTCCCGCCTTTTTTTGCACCAAAATAGCGATCGGAAACTTAGTTTTATTCATCAGGTGCTAGGTATTCCACCTTCCCCACCTCTTTTTACCGTTTTTCAATATAAGTAAAATTTGACAAAAAGTCAACATGCGATTTTTGGGTTATATCGAAAAACAGAACGCGCATCGCGATATAACCTCCATTTCTCATCAGTTATTTTATTGCGAGTTTTATATTGAAAGCAGTAAAAAGTGATTGAGCATGTGGGATGATGTGTACCTTGACCCAATGAATAAAATCCTGTACTTACGAACGTTTTAATGGTGCGAACAAAAGGCGGGATATCCGAATTGTTATGCACAAGTATAAGAATGATTCAACAATTTTGGCTATTTATAAAAAAAAATGGCGGCCATAGAACATATTCATTGTTTCGGCTAGAGTTGGATAATTACAGTTACTGAATATACTTACATATTCTACTTGAACTATATGACACAACCGATTAATAAGAACTTCACTATTGAAATTGCTTTTTATTTCATGCACTTTCTGTATAAAAAATCTTGCAATTCATTAGTTGTAAGTTGTTAAATTAAATTAAATAATGTTATGTTAGGCATGCACTCTGTAAATGAAACGATATCATCTGCTGCAGTATTTCACTGCTTCAAACATATTCGAATACAAGTAGGTAGTTTGTAATATATAGTTTTCAAAACGGAACTTGAGTACCCTATATGAACTGGTCAGGATTCTAAGGCCGAATAGGAATCACTGGCGGCCAAACCATTGCAGACACTTAACTGGAATTTGTTTGTGTGGCAATATTTCAATATTTAGATATTATCTAAACATAGCTTTTTATGTATTATATCAGTCAGGATTCTTGAAAATGCAGCTAATCATAGGTGCGGTTGGAAGTTTCCGTTTATGATAATTCATTTCATACCTATAAGTTTCACCGTATTACCAAACTGAACTCACTCAAACTTGATTTATGTGTTACCAACAAAATCGACATCATTAGGAGAACTTGGCTGGCCAAACGGCCGTCAGTTTTTTTTTTTGTTCGGTGTTGGATTGAGTTTCGAAAGAGTTCCTGCCCTTTTCCATTTCATATTACCAAGGTACATAATATTTTCATCATGCATAATCTTTTATGAATATTATCAAGTTGGTATTCTTTTATTTTTCAGATGCTGTGGGACAAAGTACCAAGCCGAAAAATTTCAGATCATTGAAGGAAAAGCAGATGAGGAAACGAATCTAAACACCTAATATATGAATGGAGTGTTTATTTTCACTTTTTGTTTTGTCTCAATACTATGTTGAATTATATTTCATTTTACCATATGCTTTCTTCATTTCTAGAGGTTGGAAACTAATAAATAGAAAAATGTAAAGCAATATCTACGAAATCACTCGTAGTCGACCCGCCCTTAGCTTACCAAATTAGAATCTTCGGAAGAGGGGCATCAGTTTTTTCTTCTAAAAATGGCAACTTGGGTGTGCGTCGAGTGGGAGTGATATCAGTTTGGTGTTTCGGTGATTGATAACTGTCAAAAATATGTTAAACTAGATATCACAATAAAGAAGTCTAATAGAGGATTCAAGGTGAATTCCTAATAACTAGTCCAAAATGATTTCCCAAAGAAAACGAAATTCAATTATCCGATTATGCAATATTCAAATTTACATAGGAAATGTTGATGTGAGCACTCATAGATAAAAAATAAGTTTTTAGCAAAGAAGTTCAAAACATCTATTGCACTGACCATCCCATAAGACATCTATCAGTGATTGCACATGAATATTACATTTTAGAATGCCTTTGAGATCGACTCAGTTATTTTACGTTTCAACCAAATGTAGAGGACATTTGGCAGCAAATGCGAGCAGGACAAGTAATCTAGGAATTCGCATTCGACTAAAATTGAATACATATTTCACAATAAGAATTCATCATGAAACGAAAAAACTGTGATCAATTGAATAAACAGGTTTGGAGTTGGAGATAGACATTTTCATTTGTATTTATTGATTAATTAACTTTTGCCGAATTCTACCTCTTACCTCTAATGAACTATAGAAAAAAGTAGCTCCCTACTTATTTATTCAATTCAAAAGTTTTCGCACCAAATGTTTTTGTCTATTTCTATTCGAAAAAATTGACTTGTTTCATCCACAAATTTCTGGAAAATTATCAAGCAGATCAGTCATAATGAACTGATGCATCTAACATTTTCATGAGCATATTTTACCATTTTTATGATTCAGCCACATGTATATTCGATTTCCTGTATCATTTCTTCCTCCAAATGTCTTTGTTTCTATTTTAATTATGCTGTTAGTATTTAATGAGGTTTATTGTCGTTCCTCTGAGGGTTTGTTCCAGCACATGTTGTTACCGATTACGAACCGATTCTAACCGTTCTTAATCAACGCTATAATTGGTTCACTTAATTTTACTGATCTAACCTGAAAAGCAAGTTGAAAAAAAAGTAATGGCTTTCGAACACAGCCAAAAAAATTTTTTTGTGGCAATTGAAATTTAAAAACATTTGCACCCAATTTCATTCAAAGTGTCCGCCGCCCATGGCTCTTGTTTACAAATACAGCACCGCGCCCCTCTACCGCAATTATGTTTATTCTCTGGACACACAATCTCCATGTTGTGGGTATTGCCGTTATCCATCTTGAGGGGATGGTTAATCTAAGGATACAACAAATAATGTTAAGGCTTCAGAACAACGTCATCGAATTACTTAAACATCCTTGAGTTCCGACATGATCTTTGATGAGTTTATGACAGTTCCACTAAACTTTCAAAAAAATTTTGCTACATTAATAATAAATCTTGTTTCATTGACATTTCAAGCAACAAACTGACAGTTGAAAATATGAAGATCAACAAGTTCAGAATGACGCAGATGTTTCCATAATTGAAACAGCAATAGACAACTTCAGCCTGGGAAGGCAAACAGCTGAACCCTGAAGACTGGGGTTGGAAATTGATAAATAATACTTTGGAACCGATTTGAACTTTAGTTCCCCTCGCTCCAGAAAAACTTCTTTTTGTAATTGCAAGGAAGGTTGTAGTGCCAAATGAGGCTGTAGAAAAGTAGGGTTTCATGTTATTTGAAACATCAAATGAAATCAAAATTACAAATAAATTCAACCAATATCAATCTTGATAATCTTCATGTAGTTTAATGAGTATCGTGTCTGAGAAAAACGTCACAACAGTTCGTGGATTAGGCCTAGCGGGAAAGACACGTTTAAAAAAAACATTAACTCACAGATAGTGAAACGTGTGCATATTATGTAGAACGTGACTCTTTCAATTGCGATATCTCAGGAACGGTGAGACTTGATAGTCTTGAAAATGATAGAAACCATTTTTGTAGAGAATTTTGAGATCTACAACTTTGGTCTCAGAATATTTTTTTTAATGAACCCACTGTTTTTGACACAAAAACTCAAAAAACCTGAAATTTTGACATTGGACCCCGAATAACTTTCTTAGCACACATTGGATTGATGGGGACTACGCAAGGTCTTCACCAAAATCATGCTCTGTTGGAATTTTTGTTACTTCAATTGTCTAACTTGTCCAGTCAGATAACTTATGATACGACCCCTTCCTTGTGTTACAAATTCTGTTGTCGTTTTATAAATATGACTCTTGCCTCCTCTATGACCCTTCATCCACGAAAATGATGAGGACATAAACTTTCTATCACCGTTCAACAACAACGTAAGTAGCTCGACAACAAAAAATCCTAAAAATATGTTTTGTTTGTAGATGTCTTTTTGATTTTTTTTCAAGTTCATTATTTTTCAATGAAAGTTGTCGAGCTGTGTGAACGTACTAATATACTTGAAAAAAAAAAGGACTCACATATTTCGTCCAAAAATATTTTTTCTACTGCCATCCGTAAATATGCTGATTTCTTTATAGTTCATTAAACGGATAACGGCGATTCCAGTCAGCTGAATGGATATAATTTCATATCCACACAAGGTAGGGTATGAATTCCACCAATCACAAAGAACAAAATACGTGAATACCAAAACAACCTCGTAGAAAGTAACAATTTTGATCTGTCTACCTACAAACATGTAATCCAAGTTGTTTCATTTAAGCATAAATAAATGTACTTATATTCGAAATATTCTTCAGTTTATTGGGTTAAGTTTTAATTGTCACAAATGATGTTTTTTTTTTTTTGTGGAATTGAAGGACTCACATCTACTCTTCATGTCAATAATTAACTGAAATTATACAGTCAACGATCCATTTTATTGGCGATGTTTCGAGTCTCACCCAAAATCCGCCTTTTTTTGTCCTTTTTGTAATTTGACATTACTAATTTAATTTGTATCGTTCGATATTGAATTGAATAAAGTTTCTTCTCTTTGAGTTTTTCATAGAAATCGTAAGAATACTCTACATCTGAAATTGATTATTATTAATGTAATACTTGAAAGATAGTTGAATATTTACCTGATCGAAGAAAAAAGTAACTGCACAACTCGAATGGATATTAGCCATATCCACTCTTGTTGTACAAACTACAGAGACATGTTTGTATCCCTGAAGTCTATTATAATCCCTATGACGTGGAAAAAAAAAGGGTAGGTAAGCAATGATGATGACATTCCCAGTGGACTGGGATTTACGATTTCAATGAATATATTATTGCACGAAGTGGGAAAGTCCTCCTCCTTTCAATTTTTATATTTCCTGAAGATGATATGAGACGGAAATATAAATGCGAGTGAATTGTCAATCAATAGAGAAATTATTATTATAAATCATTTTGCATATCTTCACATTCAAAGTAAAAACACCATGTTCTTTCACGAGTTTTTCCATACATGGCAGGATGCGTTTTGACGATGACATGAGAAATGCACTTTGAGAGAATCGAGGGGTTGACCACATGGGAATTCCGGTGTACAATTGATAGGAATTCCGAGGGAATTCCGGGGAATCAGCGGAAATTCCGAGAAATTTCCGAAGAAACTATAGGGATTATTATTAGGTAATTTCAATTTATTCGCGTAATAATAAAAAAGCGTACAGTAAAATTTCAATATTGTGAAGTAATCCACTTCCACCGGACGAAGAAAGTTAGGACCTTTGTTTTGAAAGAGTTTGTGGCGAATTTCCAATTTGAAATACATTTTTGTTAGCGATAAATAAGCCTGATGACAACAATCTTCATGATCTGATAGACATCTGATATGTCCCTGGAGGCGTGTGTTGGGGTAGTTTTCTTAAATAATTCAATAACTTCTTTCAGTGGAGTAGTACCTCATTCTGATTCAAATATATGAATAAGGCATGTGAAACAACCCAAAAAAACTTTTTTATAGTTTGTGCGGCCTCGAGAAGGGTGTGGTTGGGGGTAGTTTTCTCAAATAATTCAATATCTTCTTTCAGTGGAATAAGTACCTGATTCTGATCCGAGTGGCATGTGAAAGAACCCAAAAAAACTTAGTGTCGTAGTTTGTGAGGCCTCGAGAGGGGTGTGGTTGGGGGTAGTTTCTCCAAATAATTTGATAACTTCTTTCAATGGAACAGTACCTCATTCTGTTTCTAATATATGAATTGGGCATGTGATACAACACAAAAAAACTTTGTGTCGTAGTTTGTGTGATGGTTTTTGTGGCCAACCTCTGTGACTGCCATTATTTTCCTCAATATTTAAAAAATGACTTGTCTTGGAATTTCACTGTACAAGAAGAAGGGACGCCTTTGATTGTAGAAGAGAGACTAGATCATAACTGGGCGACAAAACACAGGTTGTCTACATTGTTGCCTGCGGTTACCGAAATTGAAATAAGACAGTTATAGCTCGCGTTATACGATCTGAGTTTTTATAGTCAATGACTGCAGTCTTTGTATGATTTCTGGAGTTTCTTTGCAGGTCCATCATGTTATTTGGACTGTTTTATATGATTTATCGGTTTGTAATAGAAAAGTGATCGGATAGATTGTAGTTCAGAGTCAACTGTCCAATTTGAGTTTATAGAAAGTGAACACAGCGGTGAAAAATATTTTTCATTTTCCTATTAGGTAATGTTGAAGGATCATCAATAATTTCTGATATTTTGGAATAAACGGTTCTGGGAAATATTTTATTTTCGCTTAATAAGCGATGACCAAAACGTATGAAAGGGATTTTCTCCGATCCGTTCCCTTTTATTTCCCGATTGTGACGTTGCATTATATAGATGAATTATTTTGTTTTCGATATAACAAATACCAGCCTCAATGAAAATGTGAAAAGTTTATTATTAAGTATTATTCAGATTGTGTCATAATTATGACATGGTCTACTTGAAAGTCTAAAGTTTATGTTCCACTCAGAAATCCCAAAAAAGCTTTTGTGTGAAAGTTCCGAAATATATCTTTCATATTTCGTCGAGTTTCCTCGGAATTCCCCTGGAGTTCCCCGGAATTCCCCCAGAGTTCCCCGGAATTTTCATCATTTAGTTTTAAAATTTTATCGATATTTCTTCTAATTAACATATTTTTTTTGTAGGAATTCCGGGGAGGGAATTCCGAGGGGATTCCGGAAAATTCCGAGGGGATTCCAGGGAATTCCGGTTTACGGGAATTCCAGTGTACAAATTTTCTCTCAGTGGTCAACCCCTCGGAGAGAATATTGCACTTTTCAATGTCACTAGATATTGCCATGAAGCTTTATCTACATATCGTCTCGAACCATTACAGTTTTACAAAAAAGTCTGATGCGCGTTGAACAGACGGGTTATTATACAGGGTATTTCCTGATGATATGAACATATGTCCTTAACGTCCGTACCTAATGATAACTCTGATGTGACCATATTTTCCTGAAACTCAGTTCGCATCTTCTATGCAACGAAATCCTTTTTTTGCATTGCCAGTGGCGTCCGCCACAGCTTAATCTCGAAATGAAAGTTGTTTTTGGAATCCCAATTCTTAACAGAGTAAATCTATCCTCTTGTTTTTTTTTCGGTTGGCGTACGAATTTCGCATGGAAAAATATTCATCCATTTACATCCCGCTGGACCACATAATGAGAAAACAGTTATCTAATTTGAAACAATTCACGAATGGAATGATTTTCGTACGATTGAATAGAAAATGAATATAAGATGCTCACTATGTTCCACCAAAAATTTGGGGTTATCAGAATTTTTTTTCAAACTTTTGATACTCTTAAGTTCGAAATTTGAGATATTTATATATGTTCATTTGATTTTTTTTCTAAATGGGCCCTAAAATAATATTCCCAAGCATAAGCATGTTATTAGAAATCTCCCTGTATACAAGGTCCGATCGGCAATAAAATACGATACCATGTACACTACTAAGTTCTTACAATTACCTTCTGTGGAAAAACCTTCGCTTTGAGTTGTGCAGACCAGCCCAGGACCGGTATTATAGGTACCAGTTGAGACCAGTTCAACCCAGTTTACTTCAACTATTGGACAGAATGCCAATCTCCTGATTCATTCGGTTAATTTTGCTACTGAAACATCTCGATAAAAGCTTAACTGATTCGATCGTGCTGAAAAGCTCTTGAACATCGAACGTGATCAATAGTCGATTATGCGATTTTTTTCTAAAATTTGGGTTCTTTTGGAGTTCCTGGCAGAAACTGTTGTAACTGGTCCACGAAGGACTGCAAGTCGGTGAAGTTTCCAAGTGTGATAACTTCAATTTTTCTGCGAACACATCAATGTCTAAATAAATCACTCTTTCATGGAATTGAATTCCGGGTAATACTGAAATACTGACATGTCTCAGGACTTTTTCGTTTCCAGCAATAATATATCGCGTTTTGACTCGTTTCTCACATAAGGATTCGCCGCTCACGCAAAAAACCACTCAATAAATAAGTCTCTCGTACCGGGTGAAGAGCTACTCTGATTCATGAAGATACGACCAACTGCGTTTTGCATCGAGGTTGAAACTCATTTCGGCTCTGTCATATATCCGGAAGTTCTCTGTAAATCCGCACGATCTTTTGTGAGCAGGATTCTGCTGGTTGGGTATGGACGAATTGCTCTAACTTTTATCGGTCCATTGGTAAATTATGACTTGAGTATTTGTTCATTTATTGGATACAAACTCTCTTGTCCTAATTTATATTCTGGAAAAACGAATTCATAAGATTTTGTTCGTGACATAATTGATTGTCGTGTTTGTAGGAGGGGTAACTTGTGCATTTCAGTAAACGACTTAAGATTGCAATTGCCTTTCATTCCATCTTATATGAGATATGAAGAATTATGGTGCCGAGTTGACCAACAAGAATATGTGATGATACCCATCGAGTTTATTAATATACCGAAATGAAATTATTTGAATTGTATCTGTAGCTCTGATTTAGATAGTTATGTCTCTGGAGCCTTATAGTCTTTCATATCCTGCTTTTGTTATAACAGGTGTCACTAGGGAGGAAATCAAGGAAATCGAAATGAGTGTGCAGAACAAAATGTCTCCCTAAATTCATCCTATATAAGTATGGAAATGATTTGTGATAGTGATTCTTCCTCGGATTCTTCTGCTATATGCTACATCTCTTGACATCTGCAGAGTTGGTGACGCATAGGGGGAAGTCGGGCAGATTCATACAAGGGGTGCCTCATACATAAGACACATCTGATGTTAGGAGCACATCGAAAGAATGTCTCGTGCGTAGTTATGTGTGTGATTGCAGCCAATGTGGAACGCGCTTTGGTGTGAAACGCGCTTTGATATGACACGGAACGTGATTCTGCCAAGCGTAAGTAATTTAAAAACATCACTTTCAACGTATGTTTTTGCATGAAAGCTGCTCTCTAGATTATTTCTTTCTAGATCATTCAAGAGATGAAACTGTCATGTTTTGAATTGATCTGTGAATAACTCTGTATATGGTCGCCATTTTTTAGCAATATTTTATGTTTCTGCTCGTACACTCCCGACATTATTCAGATATCGTCTTTATTGCTCTCAAAATATCTTGATTTAACATTTATATATCTTGATGAGCCTGCAACGTTTACTTCCAAAGTACTGAAAACCCAGAAATGATAAGGCTTTTCCTGAA
This sequence comes from Zygogramma bicolorata, assembly GCA_032362365.1. NCBI lineage: Eukaryota > Metazoa > Arthropoda > Insecta > Coleoptera > Chrysomelidae > Zygogramma > Zygogramma bicolorata. The sequence goes on from JAVJAQ010001639.1 coordinate 74,669, forward strand.
AGTTCGAAGATGCACACAAACGAAAAAAATTCGATCACTTGGAAAATAGAGAATTTGCACGAACACGCCCGAGAAGAATAGGATCAAAGAATTGAAAGAAAATCAAAAAGATGAAGAGATAAGAAAAAGAACAGAAAAGTGAAACAAGAGAAATAAAAAGAGCGTTGAGTTTATTAAATGCAGATCATTCAAAATCAAATGAACCAAACAAAAGTAAAACCACAAACAATTTGTTGTGAAAGTAAAACAGATAGTAGTCCAAGAGGAAGCTGATTTGGAATGTCATAGATGGTGCTTTTCTGCTCGTGACATTGAAAAAAGTCCTTTATTCACTATGTCGTCAAATCGTCTAGCACTCTAGTTCGAGAAAGAAACCATGATTTTATATGAATTTTATCTTTTCAGACGTCAAAGATGAAAGATCAGAAGATCTATCAGATGTAGTTTTGGTATTAGCGAATCTTACATCATCTAAGACAGCAAAGACCAGCGAGGGTCTCTCTTTTTATACATGTACATGTATATTATTGTCGTAAAGTTAATTCCTTCAAGTTGATCTATTATATAATTTTAAATATCATATTGAATTTTAGATTATCGATGCTTCTATTGAATATGATTGAAGCAATAGGTCGTAGATGATTAATTAGTAATGTGAATGATCAGAAAGAATGTTTGCTTGATTTGATTTCCACGGTACCATAAAAAACGGAATATATTCTCTTTTGATATTATGATAAAATAAGTATAATTTCATTATTTGCGTTTGTTTTCAAGGAATTTGTCTTTTGGTAATTCGATTCTGGATAACAAATGAACATTCCATGAACAAATTGTTCATGTATGGATCTGCCCCATAGCTTGTATGAAAATGTCCAGTATTCATACATTTTTTCAAAGTGTTCCTAGAAGCCGTATAGTTCTATTCACACAAATTACATGTTTTTGATATAAAGCCAATAGTGAAACTATTGACATTTTGATGAATAGTTATAGAAATCGATACCTGGGAGAATTCTCCTTCCCCTCAAAAAGACATTCCTTTAGTGTTAATCTTCCACTATCACGAATGAATGATCCACTATCATTTATTCCTTCGTAGCAATCATTTTTGATCATTTGTAACATATAATTGGAATGTTGGACGCTTTCTTTCAAACCAGGACGAGTGTATACAATTTTCAACCTCTCCTTCTGCTTATGGCATATATCATTTGAAAAATTCACTAAGAAAATGAATTCGTTGAGAGCCTAATTTCAATATATGTTATGGATTCAATCGGAATGCCTACTGAATACTCACGAATGTATTGAATTTATTGTTTAAGTAATTTTTTCTTGTTCAATATTTATTTTTTCGTGAAAATAATTGTGAATGAAATAATAAACAAACGGGCAAGAGTAATATGCAATCGTTCGGTGGTATTATGAAGGTATATCGATTCGGAACTTTCTTGAAAAACGATCATCAAATATGTTTGAGTTTGAATGAGCTGCCAGCAAGTAACGAATCAGAATCGTCTTGTCAACATTGTACTGTTCCACTCAGAGGTTATCGTGCTCCTAATGTCGAATATAAGACAAATTTTCAATTTATTGTAACGTTTTCAATGTATTTTCCCAATTTGTTCCATAAAACCATGAGGAAATGACGCTTTTCCATTGTACCTCATTTATACTCGTGACTTTCACTACAATCTTGAGCTAGTAAATAATTTTAATTCATCTTTTCAAAATGTTTGTAACCTGTTATACTTTTGTAGATGTCTCGATAAAACCATAATTCTTACTGCACATCCCCTCTATCCTTCTAGCCTTCTATACAGGGCTTTTCATGATGAGCGTTAATTTACCGTTCCTGGCAAACTACTCAACGGATCAACCTGAAAGTTTCCGTTTGAAACAGTTCATCTCGAAAACGGTTCGAAATAGATATAGTATTATCTGAACAAAGTCAATCTAAAATTGAATGTAGAGCTCAAAAACGTTGAAATATACAGAGTGTTCCATTTGAAAAAATTGAGTTTTACTCATTTCTTCATGAGATCAAAGTATCTGCATTTTTTGAAGACCCTGTATGAGGCAAATGAAAATATGACTCGGAGTAAAGATCCTCATAGTATCACTCCACTCCATTTCAAATTTGATCGTTTTAGGGCAAGAGAGTTCAAGATTGTCAGCATTTATGAAGGTTCATGTTTGGTAAGAAAAATATCGAAATTAATTTATATCTCCTAAACGGTAATAGATGGGTATAGGAAAAAAGTATATGAATTTGTTGACAAAGTGATAATGAATCATAATATGATATTATATACGGGGTGTTCCATTTGAAAAATCAAAGAAGCCGCTACTTTATAGTAGAAGCGACAACGCCGCATCGTCTAAAATATTTTAGGCGTGTAGGTCATATTGATTTATGCATACCGTAAAATTTTCAGGTTGATCCGTTGAATAGTTTGTCAGAAAACCATCCGCGATATCAGACACATCCTTTTTCATCACAACAATGAATCTTTATATCAATTCTACGGCATGCTATCACTCGCCAGAATCAATCCACTTATCTGCGACACACTTCTCAGAATTTCTCAAGAGTAAGCATACCATATCAGCTCACAAAAAACAGAGACCCACAATAAAAAACTATCATTACTCCTCAAAACCAACAGCCCAACTCCATCCACACCAAACTCGACAAAAATGCCCACATTTTATCCAAAGGTTTCAATTTCCCTATAACTCCCATTTCAATTCGAATCGAAACACTCATCACTCAAATCGAATCTGCTCTCACTCACCTTCCTGAAATGATAGCTGAAGAAACCCAACAAAATACTGCCAGTACTCTCAGGAAGGCAAAACTTTCCAAATCCAACATCAAATTGGCGAAGAGGCATTCTCTCAGAAATCTCCACAACAATCCAGACCTGATCACCTTGCCAGCAGACAGAGGAAACGCTAAGGTTATCCTCAACACCTCTGAATACGTTTATGAAATGAGTACACTCGTGAGTACATTATTCGACCCCCCTGAATATCCAACCCACCGATAGAGACCCAACGACCTATCTTGAGAAGAAAACCAAGACCCTCATAAACAACTTCAATCTCCCTACCGAAACTAAGAAAGCTCTCATTCCCCGAGAAAAATCCTCACGTACACGCCCCATATACGGTCTCCAAAAAAACACAAATCCAGTGTTTCTCTTTACCCCATTGTCAGTGCTTTCGGTTCTCCTACACGAAACCTGGCCAAACACCTTGCAAATACTCATACATACTAAATCCATTTCACTTAATTGAAATCCTCAAAAACCTCAATATCCGTCAGACTGACATCCTTGTGAGTTTCGATGTAGTGTCTTCATTCATAAATATCCCTGAATCAGATACATTGAACGTTCTCAAAACAAAACAAAACACCAAATTTCCAAAGGCACCCTGAACCATATCAGTCACTGTATGTGTGTATGTACATATTTTGTCTTCCAAGGTACCTTCTATCAATAAGTAAACGGTGCCCCCATGTGTTCTACTCTCTCACGAGTCCTTGCGAACCTTTTCATGGAAGATTGCGAAACCAAGGCCATTGACAAGTTCGACCAGAAACCATCTTGTTGATTCAGATACGTAGATGACGTTTTCGTCATATGGCCCCACCTCAACGATCTTCACCTAAATATAAAGTTCACAATGGAAATCGAAATCAATAACTGCCCTCCATTCTTAGATGTCCTCATCACAAAATCCAATAACTCCTCCACTTACACGGTCTACAGGAAACCGATAAGCACCAACGGATACCTCAACGTAAACTCCCACCATCATCCAGCACAAACCAATTTCGTTTTGAATTATCTCATCCACATATCTATCAATCTCACAGGACTCCACAACGAACCACAAGAGCTGTCCCAACTCGAATCAGCCTTTCTTAAAAAGAATTCACAGACCATCAAATTGACAGAGCCATCCGTCCACAAAGTTCTCCTTCCAATCTCAAGGATCCAACAGACAACAACGTTCCTCACAAAGCTTTCTTTTCCTACATCAACGGTGTAACTGACAGAATCAACCAAATTCTCAAAAAACAGGACATGAAAACAATATTCGCCGCCCACGATCAAATTTCCACATTTCTTCGTTCCCCCATGGACAAAATTGTCATTGAATCCCAATGTATATATAAAATTCCTTGTTCCAATTGCCATAGAAGATACGTAGGCCAGACCAACAGACTGTTACAAGTAGAGTTTATGAACATAAACTTGCAGACCCATCCTCAGCCCTGTACAAACATCATCAAGAGACTGAACACAATATAGACTATATGAACACCAAAACCAACGCCACAGGGAAAACACTACAAGCTCGGATATTTCGCAAATCCATCGAAATCGAGAAGCGACCTTCCAGCCTCAACAAAAGTGGCGACGGTCAGAGACTTGAAAACCCCTAATTTCCAGATGTCCAATGCCCACCAAGACTTCTGATGATGGTAATCACCCGAAACCCCGGCCTCACACCTCCACTTTAATAGCACCCGCCGATATGAATACCACCGAACACCCTTCGATACCTCGGTTCAATCTGAGGATGAGCCAGATTGAGACCTTTGAAAGAACTTGTGACGAAATCAGAAGAGTAGGTAGATTGTGGCCATGGCATCGACTTACAAATCCTTTCCCATAGTAACAACACCAGGAAGAGACCTCAGCGTGAAGTTCCCTCAACTTCTTGAAAATGGCTCCAATATCGAAGAAGAAACGTCGAACACAAAACCCTAGACGCGGTTCAGGTATTCAATTTGAAGTGGTGTTACATTCAACATTTCATTTGGAGAAGATGGAGATGGCTAGTGGGTTGAGTCGAGTATCTCAGGTCGAGACATCTTCATTGTGGCTATGATATGGGTAGTTGACTGGTCTGGGACATACTTTGAATTCCCATTCTCTGCCGTGCTAGGAATCACACGTTAATGTGTGAGACCCAAGAAATCCTATCAGATCTCGTAACAAATCGACATTAATGAATGAGACCTTGTGAATCGTCAGCTATCGGATGTTTCTATTTTCAAGGACTATTCATTTTGATACTCAACACTCCTTGGTATCGGTTTATTTGACGATATACATGATTATCAATTCCTATTTCTTATCCACCATGTTAATGGTTGATGAGTCCCCGGATGACCATACTGCTCTTGACTAGCATAGGGAATCGGTTACGAAGCCTCAATGCTGCAGGACTTCGGTCAAAGTTTGGTGTCGAATAACATGAATAACACGCACTACTACTTTCACAATCCGAACAAATCGCCAAAAAATGACAACAAAACTATTTGAAAATGCTTTTTTGAATTTGCTGAATCTCTGATTATTTTTGGAGTAGCTGGTGAATTTGATCTCATGACTATATTCAATTGCCCAAAATCGAAATTTTTGCTCCAAATTCTCCGATAGATTGAATAAAGAATCATATTTTTGGGGAATTTACTGTTCAGCAGTTTGTAGATTAGTACCGAATTTAGTTTTATTCATGAATCGACAAGCGATTGTTTCACATATTTGCTGTCAAGACTTGCTGTCTCGTCGATCATTGAAAATTGGTGATAACGAAGAACTTCGTGCTACACCATCAGAAATTACCGCATAATCATATGGTGGGAGTAGAAAAAGTACAGTACGCAACCCGAGAATTAAGGGTAATCTCGCGAATTTTGGCACTCGGCTAATTTTCGCTCATGTGTAATAGGCTACTTATCCTCCTAGTTACGTGTTATAATATGTACTATTATGTTCATTACGCAATTGTTCAGAGCAGTCGATCCGGGCCCGTATACAAAACGCTTCGCCTACCTAGATCCAGCGTATAATATCCGGAGGCAGAGAGTTTCAGTTCGTATGCAATTCATCAGCGTTCGCAGGAAAACGTGATTGCCGAGTTGCAATTAATTTCTCCTGCTGCAGGCAGCATCAACGACTCTGCGACTTCTCTCGGGTGGCTCTCCATGGCCTAATGGAAATCTCATTGTGAATTGCGCTTCTCGGAATCCAGAAGGCCTTGGCAATGTAGTTGTAAGTTTGGAGGAAGTTTGCCGTACTACGAAGGGTCATAGGTCGAAGTTTAGAGGAGGAATATTATCGTCCCGAGAAGTTTTGTTGTGATTGTGATGTAAATGGGATACAACTCGAGGGGTCGGAGGGCGGTCTGGAAACTAGTATGGGAGTTTGGAGAAGTTTGTTCGTAGTTACGAATGCAAATTGATGACCTCTTCTCCATTTTCAGTTCCTGAAATTGAATTAGACTTTTCCTAACAGAAATTGATCAATTGTCATCATTTTCCTTCCTGAATAGTAACCGTTCGAGGAAACAATAAAAGGTAAATTCTATTTGTATATTATCAATAACTTCACAGCCTGGAAAACTCCGACGTGGTATTTTTCTTATGCGGTTGACCATAAGGAATACTATATCCGGAAATAAGAGGGGTACAATGTCAACTTTTCGAAATAGAAATTTCAAAGTTACCGAACTCCATTTCTACCCCATTCACATCCCGTTTTGATAATCTGAATAACTCATAATCATCAGATTTTCAACTCAGCTCATCAAAAGAGCATCACATTGATTGCCGTGGCCTATATCAAATTTATAGAACAGTTTGAAAAAATTTCGATATATTTTTCTCAGGGTATGTTGTGGATGTGGATAACTTGACACCCATGGGCATTTCCTGGGTCACTGGATCGGAATGAGCTGTATTTTCCTCAATTAAGTATTTTTAATGGATGTAGTCCGTCCGCAAACCCCTTGAATGGGTTTATACAACGAAGTGTTTTTTGTTTTAGTTTTGTTTGGATTTTTTCAGAATAATAAAAACGAGTGCCCGGAATTTCTGGGTTCTCATGCTTTTCAGTTATTAGAAGCCTAAAAGACATGGAGCGAATGGCACTTTATTTTTCCGACGGTCATTCCACAATTTTTCACATTCAATTACACGAAATGAATGGAGATGTAAGGTTTTGTAGAGAAGTTGAGAGACCGTCGAACAGTTGATTTTTACCTGAGTGGGAGTGAACAGTGATTACCGCGAGTAACTATTTTTGTCAGCCGAGGTTGAACTAATAGACGGAGAGCCAGAGCCCAAAAAATTTTCTGAATTTACTAAGCCTGGTTTTTTTATGGCTTATTGCAGTGGTTGTGTACACAAACATACTGCGGTCAGTCAGGCGAAACTGAGAACAGGTCTCTCAGGTACGCTATCGAACCTGCCGTATCTGCCGAGGTAATAAAACGAATTTAATAAAGCTGAAAATCGTTATACAGATTGTATATTGCATATAAATAAAAGGTACGACCGTCAGTCAGCTGAATATGGGGACAGAGCTGGTCAGTCAGTCGCAATGTATGTACAAAAAATAAATACGGTGCAACTAATTTACTACACTTCAAAATTTTTGTGAGGGTATTAAATGCTATATGAAACTTAAAAAATGATCAGTCATCGATTTTGCGGGACAACGCCCGTCAGTCAGCAAAAATAGAAATGAAAATTTCGCGCGGGCTTGGCGTCGCAGGTGGCGGTTTGCTTTATTCTTTATTATTTGATAAACGAAATAAGTAAGTAGGCCATTTAGTAATAATAATATAGCAATATATAACAGTTATTATACTTCTAGATGATATTTATCACAACTAATATTTGCTCAATTTACTCATCAAAATTCTTGCTCCGAATCATCAAATTCATTCATTTCGCTCTCACGATCAGAATTGTCAAGCTCTGTCGTTTCCGATTGAGTTGCGGGTTGGGAATCTGAAAAATCAATATAATTACTGTTATTATAAACAATAAAAAAATTATTCTTTACATCAAATATGAAGCATTGAACTTTGCCCATACTATTATTTTCATACCTGAATTTTCCTGAGAAGATTGAATGACATCTTTGACGAATTGTGGTAATTGATCGCCTTGGAACCAAATAAAATCCATATTTATTGTTGTTTATTTTCCACCCGTGATCGGTTGGAGACAGTTCTGTCGTTACTTTTCGATGTGCATCTCGCCAAATGTTTGCAATGTAGCTCGCTCTTAAAAATTGTTGCATCAATTCTGATTCACATGGTGGCATACTGGAGAAGGGGTTTCAATTCCTTTTTTGGAATAGAAAAGGTGATTTGGACAAATCTTGTTGTTGGTAAGGTTTTTCAATTCCCCATCCAACATTGAAAATCGAATCAGCCGTTTTTGATTCATTCAATCTTTCATTTCGCATTTTAACGAGCTACAAATATAGTTATTTCAACTCTTATCTCAAAAAAATCGAAACGGCGACACGTGTGGTAATGTGTTGGCAAAATCCCCTCCTGATCAACTTTTGAACTGGATTAATTATCAAAGTCGGGCAGTGCATACGTGAATTCCTCATTCTTAGTATTCTTTGACGGAAAAAATATTGTTTTGCGTCGCGAAATGGTATTTGAATGGAATGAGTACTACGTGTAACACCTTGTTGGGAAGTGATTTGAATTGAATTATTTTAATTTTCATTCTCAGTTGTTGAATAATGAGAAACCTGTCGTATTTCAATCCAGAAAGAAGTAATTGGTAGAATTATGAGCAAGACAAGAGCTCATTTTTTTCGGATACATTCAAATTAATAGTTAGTGGATTCCAGGATGGATTGAACATAAAGCTCAAAATCCCAATAATAACCTTTTCTTGTCATTATATGACAGAAAAAATGGATTTCATCTAGTCATGATTACGGTGTTATTATAGTATTTCATCTGTTGGAAAGTACTCACTTGTAAGAAATTTTCGTTGTTGATTAACAGTTGGAGAGCATTTCTCATTCTCATCGCTCAATAATCATCTACGGTGCCACATGTCCCCCTCCCTTTTATTTTCTGAACGGGTCAACTCAAAAAATTGAAACTTGGGAGAATAAAATTATTGCATAAATACTATATTTCGGAGTAGAATTGACAGATGAAAATTTCAAGATGGCGACTGGGCCGAAATCGTCGAAGTGAATCCTGATTAATTCTATATGGATATTATTATTCCAACAATGTGGAGCACCACCACATTACTCCAGACTAGTAAGAAACTATTTGGATAATATTTTCCATGATCATTGGATTGGCCAACGAGGTCCTACCAGAATGGCCAGCCCCCTTGCCAGATTTGACACTTTTAGACTTTTTTATGGGGCTATTTCAACCAAAAGGTGTACGAAACTGAACCTGCCCCAATATTTAATATACGACAGAGAATAATTAATATCTGTAGAAATATCGACGTTGCTGTGTTCGAAGATGTTCGACGTGAAATATCGGATAGGCGGTTCTTATGTCAAGACGTTTAAGGCAACCATTTCGACCATCTTCTGAACTGAACTCTGCTTATTTCCTGAAAGTATGAAGTTGAACGTCGATGTATTCAGACAATTATTGAAAGTTACGCCATTTCGAAATAGGTGAAGATATCGACTTCATACTCTAGGAGCTTCAAAATGATGTATCACAAGACCCATTTAATTTTTTTCCAGGTGGCGCCCAGTTGCCAACTTGAAATTTTCATTATAATAATTTCACTCCAAAATATAGTATTTATACATTAATTTCATCATCCCAAGTTTCAATTACTTGAGTTCACCAGTTCAAAAAATAAAAGAGGGGGGACATTAAAGAAAAGCACTGTATGAAGCGAAAAAAAAATGTATTCGAAATGATTCTGAGTGACATTATTCTATCATCAAACCTCATTTGAATTATATTGTTGACAGATTTCAGATAGTGTCAGGAAATCTATTTGTAGCCTAAGTGAATGAATAATTCAGTACTCTAAAGTATCCTTCAAATGAGTGAATAAAGTATGAAGAATTTCCCCTCGTAGAGACATCAAGCACCATATTTTTTTCCATCATTAATTTCAATTACAAATTGGCCCTGACGTCCCATTCGATCATGAATCCATTAAACAATCGTCGTGAAAGATACCATCAATACGTTCAATTTAAAAGTATAAACTGTGGAGTCGATTCTAATGACTGATATAAATAATTTGTTTGACCTACGACTTCATCATTGTCACCATTAGGATTGATATTGATGTATTGGAGAATATGTTCAGTGTACTGTTTGAAATTCATTCATTTGTGGTCGAACAATTTTTACTCCGTAGTTTTTTTTAATAAATACAAAGGGACAATGGCAGATTTCTAATCCACTCCGAAAAGTTTCTGTATCGATCGAAAACAGTTCCATCAGGTGAAAATGAGGTTATTATTTCCGGTTCCGGAAATTCCGCGTCTGGAATTGTTATTTCGTCGACGTTTCGGTTATATATATATATATGTTAGCATGAAGATTCTCACGGACGAAGTATGATGCGTTGTTTTTTCGGGTTTCATTCCGTGTTCTGTGGTTTTGATCCTCTGAAGGATAATTCTCACAATGTTTCGGCAAAGTCTCATTTGCCATCTTCTAGGTGATGTCTTGAGTTTCGATCTCCGAACTCGACTAATTAATTCGAGTTCTACTTCTCAATATATAGGGGTGATCATTGATGGTATCTTTGATCTGGGCCCCTCCCACTTTCTTCGTTGGTCCGCCTGCATTTGTCATCGTGTCTGGGTAATTACGTGGTAAGGTCCGATATTGTTCCTCTGGTGTAATCGGCTTGTCTTTGTTTAGTGCTATAATGGATTTCCACGTTCTTGGTAATCTTTGGGCGTCGTCTCTCTTGTTCATGCTACTCGGTCGTTTCTCAATTTCGATAGCCTCTCTGATTGTTCGAGAGTAGAAGTTTTCATCGCTTGCAATATCGGACCTTACCACGTAATTACCCAGACACGATGACAAATGCAGGCGGACCAACGAAGAAAGTGGGAGGGGCCCAGATCAAAGATACCATCAATGATCACCCCTATATATTGAGAAGTAGAACTCGAATTAATTAGTCGAGTTCGGAGATCGAAACTCAAGACATCACCTAGAAGATGGCAAATGAGACTTTGCCGAAACGTTGTGAGAATTATCCTTCAGAGGATCAAAACCACAGAACACGGAATGAAACCCGAAAAAACAACGCATCATATATATATATATATATATATATATATATATATATATATATATATATATATATATATATATCAAATTCTCTGTCTATCACAATTTCATTCAATTCGAAATGCCCACCACAAGACAACTAGCTGTTTCTGGCTTTGGCCTTCATCAGCTGTGGGTTCGATACGAGGACCATGCCAACCCACAGCTGATGAAGGCCAAAGCCAGAAACAGCTAGTTGTCTCATGGTGGGCATTTCGAATTGAATGCAAATTGTGATAGACTGAGAATTTGATAATCTATTTATCAGTTTCTGATTTCTTTGCTTCATAGCAAATATTATATATATATATACATGTATATATAAGTCAGTGATAGACAAACACATCGTTCCAATATTAAAGTCTATATAAGCAATCGTTTTTGCCTCAGTATTTCAAAACATAAAGGTTCTCATGATTAGAATTCAGGTCTAGAAATTATAATTATCATTTTTATCACATCGAAAACTGTAATAATCCAACTAATTTCATCAACAACATACATATATTATATATTGATCTTACCTGTGTGTAGAATGTTTACATTTTTCATTAAAGTTGGGAGGTGCAAATAGGAAACAATTAGAATCACCATACAAAACTGTACCACAACGCCTGATGAACCAGTCTATCGTGCAGCATGAACTTGCAATTGGCATGTTGTTGAATGAATGCTTCGGATAATATTCAAAAATAATGAGTATCATCCTGGCACACTCATTCACTACATGGCAAACATCATGAGGAACAAAATGAATTCGCATTTATATTCAAGATAGGTGTATTTACAGATATCGCATTATTGATAGAAATGAAACCACTTTGAGACTACTTTCTACTGATATGTTTTCTATGCCACATTCACAACTGCGTTTGTTATAGAATTTGCGATATCCCGTAGAACACCACTTCGATAAATCATTTTGGAGAATTGTTCTCAGAGACACTAACGGTATTACTATACATTCTTACAAATGTGGCAAGATATGAATAGGTACTGAAAGAAAGTTGTTTCAGTTTTTTTCGTTTCTCGTGATACTTGTCAAATATCGACTTAGAGTCAGCTTACCAACTTCAGGATTTTTCTCAATTTGCCAGGAGATCAATATCTGATATTGAAACCGAATCTACAAGTGAATTGCTCAATTTGAGCTATAACCATACGAATTGTTGAAGAGGAAAGTTGAACGCCAAAAAGGCTACCGATGATGGACTGCACTGACGTTTTTTTTATACTCTGCCTTCATCAAACTCTCTTTCGAGAGCGCCCAGAAGGCAGAGCCTTGGCTAATACTCTTGGGTGCAGAGGCTTTCTGGGGCGTCTTACTGATTTTTACAATAGCCAATTCACTGTTTCAGTCGTAGGGAAACCCAGAAAAACCCACACTGCTACCGGACATAAGTGAGAGGAAGACTACATTTCATCTTAGAAACATGAAATCACCCGCCATAGTTGAATTTTCGTTATTCGACATTTAGGGGAGAATAATTGAACTGAATCTGAAGAGCGAAATTAGTTACTTATTCTTACCTACCTGCATTATTCATACCTAATTCGTTCAGTTAATTTTGAATAACTCCGAGTATCCCAAGCCAATGCTGTTTCAACACTAAGCTATGTTGGTTGGTTCTTGACTTCATAAGTCAGTGTAATCAAACTTGAAGTGCTGTCGAGTCATATCGGCTCTTATTCGAGTACCTGATTTAACAGTGATTATTTCAAATGAACTTTTGAGTTTTCATCTCCTGTATACCGTTTTACCCAGCTTGGAAACGATATCAAGAGTATTGTACATAATACTTGAATAATATCGTTCACAACTCATTATTAAATGATTAGTTTTAATAGTTATATAGGTACCAAGAGAAGGTAGAAGATGTGACTTGCTAAAACCATAAACACTTTATGTAACGTAGTTACTTATATAGAGATTCAGATGAAGATACTTATCTATTGAGTAGATATTTATGCACTGAAGATAACGATCTTACTGAGCCTAGAGAGGGCGGGCCTCTATTTCTCAGAGAATCATCTACATTTACCCTGGAATTCTAATGAACCGAATGAATGTAATATCAACGCTCTGCTGCCACATACTTTACTCAAATAGGAAACATACATCTTTATTTTCCAGACTATGAAATACCGGTCCTGTCTGACGTCTTATATTCTTTCGTTCCAGCAACTTTCATAACTTTCAAATTAGAGCTCGAACAACGTAATCACAACAACACGTACACAATCTGTTTCAAAGCATTTAAATCAAGATTATGTAGCTACAAAACGTCCCCTTGTTCCGAGTACATCGCATATATGAAATTCACTTGTGCTATATGAAAATATATAGTAGGTGGAAATGAGGAGAAACAAGTGGCGCCAAGGGATGTTACACTGGTCCGTCGGGCGCTTTATTTGTATAACCTGACTCCCTGCTCACTTTACATTATATCATAACATATCGTTAGGGTTGTATTTCATGTGTAGAGGGAGAACCGAGCTCTTGAAAAATTACCCGACCCGAAGGACCAAAAAAACATAAGTTTATTTTGGGTGATATATCGCGTCGAGTGGAAGGCCATTTTTAACGGGATAACGAAGACTGCAAACCGTAGAAATGTTCCAAAGATATTTCAGCTGTATTTCATATTTACATTGAGAAATCTTTATTTTGCATTCGTTGCAGTGGAGCCCATATTCACAAGAATTTAAAGATTTCATACACAGATTTCGGACAACGTCAGTTTCGCTTCAGAATTATACCTGCCGTTAACAGCTAATTTCCTGATCATATCACGCTAGGTAATGATTTTCATTCAGCATGTGTTAATGCATATTTTACTTTTATAAGGAGTTTTTTTTCTTAGTGAATAGTTTATTACTCTCTGCTTCACCAATCACAATTAGACTAATTTTCAATACATGATCTACGGACACTGGACAATCTCGTTTAGGTGTATTATGATACATTTTACTACGTGTGCTTATCCATTGGGTTGGTTTGGTTGAAAGGTATGTCGATAGTCGCCAACAGAATAACAGTCATCTAGAATATTCTAGAATCTAGACAATAGTTGAATTTCTCAGAGGCAGTGGTTGTATACACGGTATAGATAAATGGCACCAAAAATCTGGCCTGTTACTTGCTCGAATTATTTGACCTATAACCCATGATCTTTTTTTTGACTAATTTGTTCTCGATTTTTCATTGAGGTGAAAAATCAATATCGGGAAAATATTCATAAAACGTATTTTTTGATTTGGCTCAGTCACTGTAAACCGAATGCTTTTTTCATCTTCTATGGAAAACAAAAACACTCAGGGTAGCATCAGAATCTCATAACAAAATATATTGAAAATCCCTTCAATTAATCAGATAGTTCTTAAATTCAGTAATATTGTTTCATATTTTTGTGCTGAATGATTTCTTCTCTTCGAACTTTTTTTTTCGTTTTTGGCCCTAACTAATGGAAAATTATTACTGTAATAGTATCCTATTTCCCAATCTATATCCGTCGAATGCTGAACCAACCTTAACCTGTATTTTTCTACCTAATTCTCAATTCTTAAACTCATCGTTGTTTCAGCGAATGACTTTACTATAATAAACATCATATGTCTATTGCCATCCCTTTCAAATTGTCAGTTTGAATTCAAATTATTGTAATTTATGAAGTGCGGAAACTGGGTAGTAATTAGTAAATAATGATAATGAATTAAACATTATGGTAATATTTGAATACTGATCATGTAGAGTGAGAAACTAATAACATATGATCACTAGTACGTCGAAACACTATTCAATAAATGAGTTATCGATTATTCATAGCATTTGACAAAAATTAGTCCAGTTGTCGGGGAAAATATTTCTATTTCTAGTAGAAAATCCCGGGATTCAGTACACAAAAGGAATGAATAGAATTTAATTAAAATTATCATACAAACATAAACTGTGTATAGAAAAACAATTTATAATCAACATTCACGATAAAAGTCAAAAACACACTGAAAACGATAATAATCGCGAAATATTCAGTTGTTGAATTACCGAACTATATGAGCAATCCAAAGTGGTACGATCTACTGAAATGGACCAATTACTCAGCCTCTATATACGAAATATATGAAGATCTCTAACAATGGGTCTATCGAAGGGCCATGCTGTTACAGTAGAATCTTTTCAATCAATAATTATTTTCGGTATCTTGCCGAAATAGCTGCAACCCCAAAATGTAATGAGAAATGTTCCGAAATGCATTTTTTTTTGTTTTCTCCCCCCTGAAAATGAAAAAAGAAAGAGCTTCAAGTTCTTATAATGTCTGTTGTTATGGCAAATTGGTATATTTGCTCAACTTCAATATATAATATATTTTCCATGAATTTAGAGAATACGTTGAAAAAGTAAATTGAAAATTGATATACTTTCCCTTGGTGACGTTCCGTAAACAAGGATGCCTCTTTTTTCAAGCCTTTTTCAAATTTCTATCGAGAGAAAATGTGACGCTGGCATGACCAAGTGTTGATTTCGCCACAACCTACTTCGATTTGAATCGTCCCAGTTCAAATTTACTTTTCAGGAGAGGCATTGAACATCGATCTATACTCGAAGAACAAGTAGCAGTCTTTTCACTTCCTTCATACAGAATGCAAGTAGCCTCTTTGAGTGCCCTTTTTGTTCCATTTTATTCTGTCATAAGTTACTGACAAAAAAGTCAGTCAGTTTTGCTATTTTTATTATACTGCAGTTACGTATCAGGGCAAAAATACCAAATTCCCTTAAAACAGATTTCATAGGAACAGGGCATTTTTTTTAATTTTCCAGTTGAGATAAAACCCAGAAATTGGATCACAGGATATTTCTACCTCCACAATATACATTCAAACAATATGAAACTCGGAATTCTGGCTAGAAACGATTCTCGATAGCATCTGATCGAGGTATCCATATGCTTCGAATATTTTGGTTGAATACCAAATACTGTTTTTGAATCCCAATAGTCACTTGATTACAACGTGAATGCTTTCGGTGGGTATCGTCCAATATAAAACAAAAAATTTACCTCAAGCCAAGAATATTCTGATCATAAATAAGATGATGGAACTGTCTGATACTTGGATGAAAATTCATAATAATGTTATTGAATAACACTTAGTTTTGTTATTCTACCATACAAAACTGCTACACATGTACGTGTTTTGTGAATTGTGTGGTGAAAATCATCCAATGAAGCAGGAATGTTATGGATATGAAATTTAGGATCTGAATACAAATATGGATATGGGAATATAGTAATATCAGTTTCGGATACGGTTACGGACAAGTAAATACTTCGAATTATACCTTACTTTCAGATAGTTTCGGTTACAGATATAAGATTCAAGTAAAATAAAAATAAATCAGAATTTCCATATATTTCTCTGAATGATTATACCATTCATGAAGAAAAACAGAAAATCACAATTCTTTCACAGTTTTCAAGTGGTTCTGATTGAGAGTCTATATCAGGGTTTCTTAACCTTTTTGCAGTCACGGACCACTTTCACAATATAAATAATTCCACGGACCCCTATCAAAGAATATCTTAGTCTGAAGTAAAGAAAACAAGCCAATTTATATTGAAAATTCACTTTTATTAGTTGGTAGTATTAATGGCACTATTCTTTTTTCTAAAGCTAATGAGAAGGCTGTTACTGTTTGACCTCAATAAGAACGTTAAATTGTGGGGTTGTCTCCGACAAAGCAAGGCGCATGTCATCGGCGAGGTTTAAGCGATTTCGACTTTTTATTTTTATCGACACTAAAACCGAGAACCCGGCCTCACAATGATACGTAGTAGCAAATGGTATCAGAACGGACATAGCTCACTTGAGAAGAAGAGGGTAAGCTTCACTCAAAGAACACCAAAACTCGCCAAGACTTTTAGCATGAAATTCAACCTCCAGAACTGATTTAGATCTCATCAATTGATTCATCTTTGATGAGATCTTCATCGCTGATGCTGTCAATCTCTATTGAAAATGGACTTCGCACCCATGTTTCTTTGACTAGTTGTTCGGAGCTGAAATAACCTTCAAAAGACGTCTGTAATGTTTCCAGATGTTTAGACATTTCGTTTTGAATTTTTGATGTAATTTTCGTCATGTTCCCGTCACCTTGTGTCACTAACTCTTCTAACATCGGAAAATTTGCGAAGTTATCGGATTCTGTCCCCTTTTTCCAGAGACAGGTTAATTTCGATGTAAAAAATATTCGCTCTTGAGATATTCATGAAGTGTATCTGTTTTATTTTTAGAAAAAAGTAACACTTCTGCTCGCAACTCGAACAAGGGCTTTAAGACTTGTCCCCTTGACAGCTAACGAACTTCTGTATAGTAAAGCAGTACTTCATGTTCTGATTCCATTTCTTGACAAAGTCTTTTGAACAGGCGGTGGTTTAAGGCTCTTGCTGTGATGAAATTGATTATTTTCACACATATCGACATAACTTCCTTCGAATAAGTGGGCAAAGTTCGTGAAGCTAAGGCGTGTCGATGTAAAAAACAATGAGTGATTATGACATGAGGGATCTCTTTTTTGATCAAAGCTGCAAAACCAGATGTGTTACCAAGCATTGCCGGAGCTCCGTCAGTGCATATGCTACCTAGTTTAGTTCTTCAATCGATATAATGTTCGTTGAAAAATCTTTTAACTATCTCAAAGACGTCGGAAGCCTCAGTAGTCGCTAAGAGCGAGTCGCAAAAAAGGAACCCTTTAGGGCCAGTTGTATGAAGCATAGTTAACCTAGTGCTTAGGGTTAACCCATGATTAAATCTATTTGAGTGTTGTATGAAACGTAGTCAAGGGTTATTTTGGTTAACCCATGAGTTAACTATGCAATATTCTGAACCACCAAAAATGGTGGTTTAACTAAAGTTGTAAAGTTCATGGAGTCAACGTCAAATTTTGATATGACATATAACCTATAATTTCACAACTTTTTTCTCATTCACAATGGGAAACATGTATTATTTTGATGAGTTAACGGATGATGAGGATTTTCTAGAATTGCTAAAAGAAGTAGAAGGAGCTTTATTTACTTATATAGGTAACTTTTGTACCTTGAGATTTTATACTTGTGATTCTAGGTTTGAGAAAAAACTTTCGTATTTTTCGAACTAGAATAAATAATTTTGAAAAGTGGACGGAAAATGAATTTTTGATAGATTTAGAATATCAAAAGGCACTGCAAGGGAAGTTTTGAATCAAATCGACATTGTATCGCCTACCAAGAGGTTAGTATTTTGGTACTACCTACATGAGGAAATTCATTACCTATAACAATTGTTTTTCAATTTAAGAGCAAAGCACTTTCCCCAGAGGACATGTTATTAAAAATGCTAATTGTCGCCGGTGATTTCTCTGGTGTACACAAATCAACTGCAAGTAGAGTAGTGTATAGAGTATCACGAGCTATTGCCCAATTAAAAAATGTTTATATCAAAATGCCAGAAACAGAGGAGGAAAATTCTGAAGTACTCTTGAATTTCTATAAAGTGGGAAAATTTTCCAACTGCATTGGATTGTACCCACATAAAAATACAGTCGCCAGGAGGTGATACAGCCGAGACATTTCGTAATCGAAAAGGATATTTTTCCTTAAATGTACAATGCATATGCTATTCCTTCCTCACTCTGAGAAATATTGTATGTCGTTGGCCAGGATCTACTCATGACTCTACTATTTGGAACAATAGCAGAATACGAGCCAAATTTGAAAATGGAAACATGGAAGATAATGTATTAGTAAGTGATAGTGGCCATGCTATCAAACAATACTTACTAACACACTTTTTAAATCCACGAACACCTGAGGCGCATCTTTTCAACGAGTCTCAAATTCGAACAAGAAACCCAAATGAAAATTTTTTTGGGATTTGGAAGCGTCGTTTTCCTATTTTTGCTCAAGGCATACGGTTACAGGTACAACGTGTAAAGGCTGTTGTGGTAGCAACGGCTGTGCTTCAAAACATAGCACTCAGAAATGCAGATCCATTACCTCCTCCACTTGATAGAAATCTAGAGGATCTCATCGAGCAAATGAATAGCATTGATACAATACCTACCCGGAGTTATAATTTTTTTTCACTCTCTTTTTATATTTCTATATTTATTTATCAACACGTCGCTTGTTCGTTGTGTACTAGCACTAATCGAATTAAATTCTTCAGTCGACTGAAGCCACACTTTTTTCTTCTGCCGAGAATTTTCTGGGTCAGTTTTCTTGCACTCGATAATGTTTTTATATTTCGAAACTGGTGCAATCAACGTTGACTCTTCTAACGAACTCAAATTTGGGGTGCGCTCATTTTCTTTATCTACCTTGGGTTTATTTCGAAGAGAATACGAGATAATGAGAATACCCAAAACAAGATCCACTATAAACTCCCCAAATGACGCTTGCGACTTTGACATTAATTCGACATAAGTACCAATAATTTTGATAAAATGCACATATGTTACTAGAAAGTCGTATTACCAACATACAAATATTAATTTGACTGTGGTTCAGCTGATCACATCCTGAACTTCTTTCGTACAACGCTTGATTGATTTGACTATGGTCAACATATGAACCTGGTTCAGTTGACCAATTGGTTAACTACGTTACATACAACTGGGCCTTATATTGATACTACATGTGTCATGATGGACGTAACGAACAAACACCAAGAGTAGGCTGAATTGTGAAACATCGGGGCTTTCATCCAATTGCACACTGAATGGAAATTGTGAAGCATTCAGTTCTTGCTTCAAAACATTTGACGACATTTCAATGATTCTGGAATAGATAGATAGTCGGTGACCGATCCCATTTGGCGAGCGATAGTAAATGAACAATCAGAAAAAAACATAAAACAACTGCGCTGCTAAGAAACCCTGTCCGGTTTAATCTTTGTTCAATTAACTCATGTTCTATGACTATTTTTTAACTGACCCACTGCGGACCCCTGGTACATGTGCTACGGACCCCCTAGGGGTCCATGGACCCCACATTAAGAAACCCTGGTCTATATTGATGATTTTAAGGCCTTCGCTACCACTGAAAATTTTTCTGAAATAAAAAATCACACTCGTTCCATCACTATAATTATCCGTAAAATTTGGTGAATTTCACTTACCTAAATAGGTAGGTATTATTTCTGCATATACAATAGTTATTATTTAGATCAAGGTCAAGATTATTAATTATTACCAAATTCGACATGAACATTACTCTTTTATAACCGAATATGATTCGAGGAAATGTTACATGTTTGTTTTTGAAAGTATGAATTGAAAACAAAATTGAAAATTGTTATATTATGTCGATTCTCTTCTCATTCGCCGTCAATTATATTACAGAGCCGCGTCCTGGACATTGGCCGCCCGTGTGCAGAGCACAAAATGGTCGCCCCTCATTCAAAGGATTTTTCTGAGTTGCTTCTTTGATTTTACCATTGAAAAAATCCAGCCTGCGGCACCTGTAAATGTCAGTGTTTTGCCCGTTCATTGATTCTGAGAGCACAATAGAAATCGCACCATTTCAAGAAACACCTTGAGTTGGCGGATATTAGACCGAAAGAAAATTGCAGAATTGCAAAAGTCCTTAAATATATGAAAATGTAACTGTGAAATCATAATCTCCGAGAAAATAGCAGTCCTGACATCATGTTTATATGAGGAAAAGTCTAGAAGCTTGACAAATGTTTGTAATGAGATTTTGTGGAGATTGATGCGCGAATTGTGCCACGCTTCTACACGAAAGTGTCGGTCGTAAGCCGTGTAGTGACCACTATTTGTTGTTCCAATGTTATTGAAGAGTGCGGTTATATCGACAAGGGGCCGCATTATGACTCGTGTCCAGCCTATTCAGAAAAAACTTCATTTTGATATGTCTTGCGTGGCCAAAATAAGCTACACGTATCGGAAAGTAATTCTGAAGCTTATATTCGTTATCAATAAAATAATAGCAATTTTCAAAACTCGAAATTTTTAATGCAAACAAAAATTACTTGAGTGTGACTGTCAAATCCGTGATGAAAATCTATATTCAACACAAAATAAAACTGGAGCCTGTGCCTGTACAATAGATTCCTCAAACATGATAAAAAAATCATTCTCGAAGAAGCTGTTGTATAGTGGAATGTGTGTCCCCATTTTGTGAACCCATTGTTAGATAAAATGGTCGACTCCGGCGTAACATACGAGTTTTACGTTTGCGTTGTGGCCTCTGTGAATTTATCATTATCAATAAAAACCTTCATGTGTTTATAAAACGCTAAGTGCTCCTATAACGTTTCGGTTTCGTGCATTCGATATATGTAGATAACAGATAACACCAATTAATTTTTTCTCGGTGTAATTGATTTTTGGCATGTACTAAGAATTGTTTTTTTGTTCCAGGTAAGAGAATTCACGAAAATGACCGCAGTTCGAGACGTATATCTCAGTAAGTTGAATAAAATTTTAATAATTCTGGTTTATATCTCCACTTATTCCAAAATCCAGGATCTGGATTTACATCGGATTTTTCAAATATACTTGATAAAAATTGAAGCTTCTGATTCGCTTATCGGCGTAATCCGTTTTTGAAAGTTGTTTGGTGATGTTTCTGTTGAATGGTATTTGTTAGAGCATCTATTATCCAGATAGTGGGTTGAACTAAAGACGAAAGATCGAAAATGGGGCAGTGTTTATTTTTATTCGGGAGAATACAAAAGTGGATTTTTTCAACCAATTGTTGGGTTGATATCCTAATTTTCATTATTTTGAATAAGAATTTTTGAAAACGTGGACTGTATAAATTTATGTATCAGTTTTCTTCTCGTGAAGAAGCGAAACGCACGTCGAGTGCAGATAGTATTAGTTTGGAGTTAGGGTTGATGATCTCTACGAAAGGTTTTAACTTCTAAACCAAAGTTTCCAATCACATCGTATATATGTTTGAATGTTTATGTCTAGAAACTTTTTTACATGCGAAGTGACAGTTACAGCAAATCGAATTGAGATGTGTTTCCGCCCACTTGTCCATAAATAGAATGTGATTATACAGTATGTACGAAAATGTGTGGCATATCCTTCTCCGAACAAAGCCGATAGGTACTCGACCAAAATCTGAACTTTTAACCCGGCCTTCTATGAATTCATGCAATTCTCTATGTTATGCTTTCTGTTAGAGATATCGAAAAAAAATTATTTATTATTCCGTATAAAATAGTTATTTCTTGACGTTGCTATTCAGTATGAATATTTCATGAAAATTCTGATTTCACACTTTATCCATCAGTTTTCCCGACACACTCATCAAAAAACTGGTAATTAGACGTTTCATAATTTTATGTTCATTCCAAAATATAGAAAACTTTTCAAAACAAATTGTGCCACCAAACTCGGTATATGGAGTTGGGAGGGATATTCTTCGAGTTTAAATTTTTCAATATCCCTAATTAGAAGCAAAAAATCTCGAAAATATCGATTATACCTGTGTTACTGAAAATGGCAGAACTTTATATGAGTGTCATCTAAAATGCGACACACTGTAAGTAGTATATTTTGGTTGTAACTTGTTATAGAATAACAGTTCGCCTGAGTTAAATGATGATATTCTGTTAAAAAAAGAACAAATTGAGTAAGATAATTAAATTGAAAGTATTATATTGTCACAAAATTCCCTCACGCCGTCACTGATTCGCGCTCATGAAACGCCGCTCATTTGCATAAGAACAAAACGGCATGTTCGACAAGAGGATTTTCGAACTGAACGTTTCTCGAGGTGACTTCGAACGTTCCTGAACTCCAATTCTAGAATATAAGATTTGGAGAGATCACTTCTTTTTCTATGGAAGCATTCCATCGAGAGACGGCTTTTTCAGTAGAGAGTGTTGAATGTGTCATTCAGCTGAAGTCAGTGGAGCAGTCTAGGTGTTTCGAGAGGTGATTTATTAGTCAGTACCGTGGTTATATCTTTAAAAATATATAACATTGAAATCATAGCATGTGAGACAGAAATAACACGGTCTGGATGGAATCCTCAAATCGTTCGATCATTCCTGATAATAATAA
The DNA here is from genome assembly GCA_032362365.1 of Zygogramma bicolorata. NCBI lineage: Eukaryota > Metazoa > Arthropoda > Insecta > Coleoptera > Chrysomelidae > Zygogramma > Zygogramma bicolorata. Next base: position 97,875 of record JAVJAQ010001639.1, read on the forward strand.
TAAACATTTTTATAGACATAATAACGACTATTATTTATCAAGAGGTAGAGTTAGCTCTCGTTCGAGCTCACGGATAGTCAAAGAAGTGCTATTTTCCACCCAACGAATCCAATTTTCGTTATTTTTCAGAGATATTTTTTTCTTCACATTAGATATCACAAGGGTTAAATCTTCGTGGGTCGAACAAACGGAAATAATCGACGCCTAGTTAATGTGTGTATTAATCAAGAGCGAAAGATCCACACGAAATGTTAGCGTCTCTATTTCATGTGACGTAATTTGCGTCGAGGAATTCTGAAACCAAGATCCACTCAAGTGTCGTTCTAGTCACGACCCGAATTGAAAAACAATGCGAACACCAGGAAATTAAACGAATTCTGGCTGGAGTCCTTTCCGTCTTACTATGAAATATTTTTCCAATCGAGTTGTCACCAATCGAGTTTCTTTTTATACATAGATATGCAGTGGTGTAAGACCTCCAAATCCATGCAAGACCTCTAGAGCTGCATCATATAAATGACATTGAATAACCCGATTGCTTTTTTGTTTTCCGCTCCAATACCGCACGATATTTATATATATATATATATATATATATATATATATATATATATATATATATATATAATATAATACTTTTTTCCCTTGTATAATAAATAACTATTATGTGTAAAATATTCAAGCAGGATAAAAATATCGAAAAATTAATTATTTAAATATGTTTCGTTCTGATAAAAAATAGTTTTCAATGACGAGAGAATGACATACTGAAATAATGAAAATATATATGTGTATTTTTGGTTCCCTTCAATGTACAGATCGATAACTTGATTCAATTTTTATTTAGATAATGTGAGCATGGAAAGCTATATTGTTTTTATTGAAATACATTCCTGAAATCAACGTATAACCATTTCATTTTTTCATTGATGAACCATTAAATATTACTGCTGTATGCGAATTGGTGGGAATGTTGTATCCTTCAATACATATATTATTTTTCCCATAATAATATATACATATATAAGGAAAGCGCAGAGCAACAAGCAGGAGGAAGTAGGTCGTGTTGTCGTGAAAAACAACAGAGCTTTCATTTCAGCGCACCGCCTAGATAGACGATAATCATAAATTCCTTCAGCATATAAAATTGTCATTTAGGGCACATAGCTCCTTCGGGACGGATACGGGTGTTTTCTTCGCCTGCATGCAAAGCAGGAATGCGTTTTTGTCGGATTGTGTTTAGAAATCCAAAAAATGTGAAACGCAAAGTGGTCGTCTGTTTTTTTTTCTATACAAATATTTGTTTTGCAGTAGTTGAACGAGAAGGGTGGATTTTTCCCCTTGTTCTTTTCATCATTTATATTTCATTGCTTACCTAGTGTATACACATTAGTGGCTCGCACAGCAGAAATTCAAAAAAATTCTTCAATTGATTGAATCGTAAATCAGAGCCTGATATGAGCTGAAGTGAAACAATATTTCAGGAAATATTAAGGTTCTGAAGATATCTACCGAGCGGTAGCTCACTTTATATGGATTTTATGGAACCCTAGCTAGACGCAAGACATCTACCTCAGATAGCGCGAAACAGCCAATATACGAAGACTATGTAGATCATAGTCTCACAATACAGATCACTGAGCCACATCTCGTTATTGATACAAATTGATAGTGGAGGATTATTTTATCGAACCATCATTTTCGCGGGATAAATGTTGTTTCACGTTTCATACAAATATCAAAAGTTGGCTCATCGGAAAAAGCACATAATCACAAAAAATTTTTCCTCACCAACCTTTCTAAAACCCACAAACGAAAATTCAGTCGTCGATCATAATCTTGTTCAAAAAGCTTTTGATGTAGTTGAATGCGATACCGGTGGAATTTGTACCTTTTAATTATTATTTGGATGCTTATTCCAGCTGTTTCACTATTTTTCGCTGACTTGTGTGAGGGTGTTCAACTAGAGATAACATCACTGAATATTAATTTCCTCATTTCCAGTATTTTTGCCGTTCTTGCATATTATAAGAAACTTGCAACAAATTTTCCAATGAACGCTTGTTAGGATGACTCCTGTTAGGATACCTTTGGGCATATAGTCTTGACGCTAAAAAACAGTTTTCTTCACACTCATTGATTATCAAAATCATATCATTGCGTTCTTCCTGGAGATAAGTTCTATTTTACACACATTTTACATGTTTCAAAAAGACAATAATTTCAAACTAGTCGAAACAATGATAATGGTTTGATTAACAAGTTGTGCTACTGTCAAATACTTTTTGTTTCATAATAATAATTAACGTCATCTGAGCCAGAGTCTATACTATTATTGAAAAGTAGTGGATTTTTTTTTAGAAAATCGTCAATGTATGGTTTTATTGACCCCATATTGTAAATTTGGTATTTATTTCAATATGAAGTCTGAAATATTTGCTAAGAAACAAGCGAATTTCAACATATTTTGCCTCAATAATTCAGACACGTGCATGTTCTTATTTTGAAGAATGCTTTAATATTTCAGAAATGGCAATAAGTTTGAGTTTTTACATTTGCCTGCATTTTACTTTTGATACACCTCATTTCAAGGAATTTGAACTTGTGCATCTAGTGAATCTACGTATTCCTTGATAAAACGGTTTCTGAAACGCGTTTTGAGCTTTTCATAACAATACAGTGTGTTTCATTTTCAAGATGAAAAAATGACTCATGAGTGCAATATTAAAACACATTTTATGTAAAAAGCAGAAGAAATAGGTATAGGAACCCTGATATAGTTTTGAAGGGAATCTAATTCTGCGTCAAATTACGCTACTAAATACGAGGTGTTCCATTCAACTTCAAGAAGTTATTTAATTAAATGTGTGTCCAAATTTTTGGGGGAATTTTTTTCACCACTCTGTATAATATTGCGTGAAAAATTTCATGTAGTAGTTAACTTTAACCTTTGAACTAAGCAGTAAGAAAAAACAATTTTTAAATTATAGTATGTATTTTCAAATTTTTCAAAATTTGTCAGAAACGGTCACTTTTAAATATGGAAAATATAATAATTTCCCAATAATTTTATATTCGTTATTCTTGCGAGTATCTGTATTGACAGTAATAATTGATTCATATTTCATAATACTCTCTCCGTGCACACGGTACTGGATCTCCAATCTGCATAAATCAGTAACTAGTAAACAAAAGTTGACGCTGCCTGGTGTGATAGGGTGACGGTGGGAGCGGCCGAGATTGTTGATTTCGGGGTAGTTACAGCTAAACTGGAGCTAAACAGGGGAATGTCAAACGTGATGAGAATGCCAACCACTTTTGAGGACGCCGCCGGCTGTTGTTTTGCCCTACATGCCAAGGGTGGATGGGAACACATCGATTGTGATTTTATTCTGGTAGAGACACAATTTCCTTCTATTATTCAATGGGAAATTGATGTGGTATCGAGTGAGGCTGTATATTTAGGAGATAACTAAAAGTTGGTTTCGATATCAATTTCTCCTGTTCATATTTAATATCGTATCACTGTTGATGGAAGGAAGAGATGGCACAGTGAAAGCGTGTCCAAGTCGAAATTAGATTTATATCACTGGTATTTGATGTAATTTTTTGGAGGGCTCATTTTTTTAAGTAGATACTATCGTTGCTAAAAAAACACTTTCATACATTTGTTACGATGCAAAAAAGTGTTGTGACTGCCTGATCCGTACGGGCATGAAGTATAATGTTATGTAATCATCTGTAATCCAGCAATAAAAACTCAATAATGAACTAAGATGCCATGAAAAACTTGTATGAAGATGTTTTGAAAATGAAGATATAATATTTCAAATGTTTTGTGTGAGTTTTAATTTTTGATCTTTTTTTCTCAATCATTTCGATATCAGCTACAACATGAAGCGAGTTGCTTCAAGATATGAATGCTTGATTTCAGAAATCAAAGTAGCAACACCAGTATAATCTTCCAATAGTAACATTTACTATATCCTCAGCGGGCGAATGGATGTATACACCAAACACCAGGCAAGTTTAATTTCTTGGAAATGTTTGTTACATCTAGTGATAGTGTTATAATTTATGTATTTGCCCACTAAAGAGCCGAAGAGAAAGATTGCTCCTAGCGAAACAAGGTCTTGTCGGTGCCTGAATGACATGGCGAGTGAGAGTTATCCGCCAAATAATATTTTGGCTTTATTGTGTGAAAATTTCCTCTAAATGATATCTATTCGATTCAATATCCGTTTGCTTGGTTTACGAATTGAAGAAAAATACATCTTTCTTGCGATCTTGCGCCTGTCGAGCTATATGGGCGAGAAAGTAGCTTTTTGTGAGTTGGGTGTTTATAAATGATATACATTGACCTATGAATAGAGTGTGTTTGTGAAAAATGTCGAGGATTTGAAATGTAGAAATTAAGATATTCGGTTTACTTCATCGCCATCATTTTTTAAGAATAACCGATCGGAAAGAATTATTATCTCTACCACCCACAGCATATACTTGTAGCAAGGTATAAAGGGAACTTGTAATTAATCAAATGTATACCTATCAATGGCTTAGACATCAACACTGTGATCAATTACACTAACTACTATACAAGTCACAATCATCGAAAGTTTGTATTTGGAATTCGGATACATATAATAGTATATTATGCAACGATCGTGTAATGATGATTATTGATACATGAGCATAAACCGGGATACGAAACGAGCCGAAACATAAACATGGTTTATGCGAGTGTATTAATAACCATTACATGAGCGTTGCATACGCTATTCCATCTACACCCAATAAATAATGAAGAACTGAAAATATTATATTATTAGGTATTATATTGAACACAATAATAGTAGGTAATCAATCGTATTTCTTTGAAAAATTCTACAAAATTATAATTAATGGTATAACCACGGAAAAAACAACAATGAGAAATGAAAACAAAAAAAAATTTAAATAAAATCCCTGCCGAGGTCAGGATTTGAATCCGGATGTGTCTGATCACTGCCGGCGCCATTGACCACTTGGGCAATAGAGCTCATACAATTTGGTTGAAAATAAAAACATATGTGTTGCATTTGTCAAATGAAAAATATAATCCTTTCGATTGAATTTTTTTCTTGTCTAAGACATCTGTGGAGGAGTCGCTGGTAATTCTTCTATATCACTGCTATAAGACATTTTCATACGATTATTGAAAATTGACTAAATTCTTCAAAAATTCAATACCTACTGATTTTGACTTGACAAAAGTCAAAATGCAAAGCTTGCACATTATGCTTGATTGAAAAACAATGGGTTTCTATTGGCTGAAAATCTGTATCGTAATGGATTTCATTATAAAACGGGTTGTGGGCATATAAGTGCATTATTAGAGTACGGGTGTAGATAAATAACGTTATGAAATTCATCTTGCTTAACCAGGAACGTCGATTCCGATTTTTTATCTACCTATCTCCTCAATCCTTGAATCACATATCGTGAGAGCCCTTCCATCTAACTAAATAACATGTTCGAATTGCTACTTTTCAGCGATTTGGTACCTATTGAGATTCTAATGACGCATAAAAGTAATTAGGGCATTAGTCGAATCAAAACCTCCATACGCAAATTGTTATTCAAACGTTGGGCGTGAAGCGGAGTCCTGGGATGGAATTCCTAAAGGGAAGTTATGCTTTTTAGCAAAGCACTTCTTCGTTGAAGTGAATGGAGGTGTGATCGCACGAAGTTTTCAGATTTCATGAGTTCTTTGACGAGAAATCGAGCGAGAAATATTGTGTTTATTTCCACCACGAAATATTTTGTCGCATTAAACAGAGAGGTAAATGAAGTATGTATGAGAGTGAAGAAACAAATTGAAATGTATACAATTCGGAAATATTTGAAGGAACTAGGGCGCTTTCTCATGTTCATAAGAAAATGCTCCTCTGGTCACAAGGCATTTTGATGTGATAGGTGATTTTTATGTAAAGGAGGAAATGAAAAAACCCGATAATCAGAAAAAGGAGAAGATAAAAGGGGAAAAGAGGCAAAAGGGCGAAAGGGGAGAAATTGAGAAATTGGAAAATGGAAGAAAGAAGGAGAGATAGAAGGGATATAGGAAAATGGTACAATTGTATTATATATGTAGTGGAGTGGCGATATCGATATAATGATATAAAATAAGGAGAATTGGAGCAAAGGAGAAGAGAGAAAGGTACGAGAGGTAAAAAAGGATAAAAGGAGTAACAGAACTTTTGGGAGGGAGGGGAGGGATGTAATTGAGTAAGTAATTAATTATACCACAATCAAAAGTAGGGAAAGTGGGGGATTTTTTTTCCCCCCACTGGAGGTGGGGTGGCGGAACGGCGAAGGGATTGTAGAGGGGACGGGAGGGAGGGGGGGGGGGGGGGGTACCAGTGGGTGGGAAAGGGGGTAAGAAAATGTAGTTGTGGGGGAAGAAAGGGGGGGGGGAAGGGGTAAAGGTGTTGTGTTTGTTTTTTTTTTGTAAAATTTTTTGAGGAAGGGATGGTGGGATGCTGTATTGTGGTTTTGGTTGGGGAGGGAGTGTGTGGGAATTGTGGTGTATGTGTTGTGGGGGGGTTGGGGGGTTGGGGGGAGGGGGGGGGGAAGGGAAGGGGGGAGACAATTGTGAAAAAAATTTGGGGGTAGTTTTGGGGGGGTATGAAAGAGAAAAGTCATTAATAAGTTTGGGAGAAGGACGGAAGAGGGTGGGGATGCGTGGAGGGTCGGGCGGTGGGTGGATTTTGGGGGTGGTGTTGTGCTTCTCCTCTCGTCCTTATTCTGCCCTTCTTTTAGATTCGTCAGCATCCTCGCCCACCTGTCTCTGGGGGTCATGCCTTTCCTGCCTCGTCCCCCGTGGTTGTTCTTGGCCTTTCTTCCGAGTGTTTTTTTATTGACCTTGTATATTCCGTCTTCCTCTTATTTATCTCTTTTTTCCTTTTCCTTCCCTTTTCGCCTTTCGACCTCTGGGGCCGATGCCCCCGCGAGTGTGCGGTTCGGCAGTGATGCCCCGGTGTTTCTGCGTTGCTTCGTTGGTGCCCCTCCCTTTCGTACTTTGGGGTGTCTGGCCCCTCTTCTCTTGGTTCATTGTGGTTTTTCTCCCTTCTTTTCTTTGTTCTCTTAAGTTTTCTCCTCTTCTTCTTAGTTCCTTTGTCTGCCCCCTCCTCGTTTTTCTCTTTCTTTTTGCTGGAGCTCCCGCGTTGTGTTAGTGATTTTGGAGGGACCGATAATTTGTTCTTCTTATTTTCACGTCTCGAGGTAGGTCTTTTTTTTTTTATGAACCGCTGCCCCATGCTCTCTTTCTTTTTGTTCACGGCCGCCCTCTTTTGTCTTTGTTTTTGGTTTGGGTAATAAATGTTTGCTATTTATTTCTGGCGGTAAAAAAAGTTGTTGTGTCGTTTGTGATAGGAGGACTACAGGTGAAAAGTTGTGATGGATGTAATCGTCTAAAGTAACCCTGTGGTGTACACTATTCCCCTCTATCATCCCTTTTTACGTTTCTGATTTCCCTCCCTCCTTTTCTTTTTTTTTTGTGTTGTTCATCTTGTGGTTCTCATTTGGTGGGTCTAATTTGTTGTGTTAACATCCTCAGTCAAGTCCCTGTAAGGGTGTCGAAACTGAGCTGTATAATCTTCACTACTACACTGCTATAGACAATTTGTTTCAGATTAGTAGTTTCCAGAATGAATCAATCTGAGCAGGTAACAAAATAGCCATTATTTTTAATTATTCGATTATATTTCTGAAACGCATCATATAAGAGTGAGCATTTTTCTGTATATAGATGAGGGTCTCGATGAAGTTTTCTGTAAGGAATACGCGTCTGATATATACATTACATAAGATATTTATTTCTTTTGCCAGATATGTGACATGTTTGGTCTGATATGAAGTTGTCTATTTGTGGCGTGAATTTATCGGCGGAAATAACTTCAGAACTGGGTCCAAGTGCGCGTCCGTTAATCGCGATCTTGTGGTCGATTTGTTACATGCATACAATGTGGCCTTTATGACAGTATTCCATATTACACGATGCAGAATGAAATAGAGAGAGAGACAAAAAGGATATGCATATTGAAGTGATATTGTGAAGGACAGAATGATAACTCTAGACTTGAATTACTCTATCCTTCTTAACATTTCTTTATTCTGCTACATTGAGGAAGGAATTCGCTCAGAGGTTAAACTTGAAGCATTCTATTTTGCTCACCCTGCAGTTCTCTCTCTCTTAGGGCCAGTCCATCAGTTTTAATGTCTATGGCTTCCATCGTATTAACAGGTTACGTTATACTTGATAGTTCGAATTGCAGAGTGGACATGCTAGTCATTCCGAGAGTCATTCGTTAGCTGAAAACTTGCTTGGGGTTTGTAATCTCATAGTATTGCTGTCACTCCCATTTTATTTTTTCGGGTTGAGTGAAGCTGTTGGGAAAATCTGTCAAATGACAAACTTGAATGAATTAACTGGTTCAAAATTGTTTCATGAATTGAAAAGTTTTTGACAAAGAAATAATATATTCTAGATTCACTCATTGTATTTGAGTGAGGCAGTTAAAGGAAATGCGATTGGGATGGTAGAGCCATTTTACGATTTTTCCAATGTCCGGGTGCTTTGAACATTAAACAGATGATAGTACATAGTTCACAGAGGTACCTACCTCGAGAGTTACAAACAGAAATGAAATTTTGCACTCAAATAATAATCAGCTGGGTGGAAGTTTCAACGTAACTAACGTTTCGAATGAATGGTTTCAATTTTATAATTCCACTTCCAATTGTTTCTCGTGGAACAGTCCATTGTAGAAAACATTATTTGCACCTGAATGAACTCATTCACATTTTTAGCTAGACAGAACAAGTCGATTCAAGCGAGATTTAATGTTTGCTGTAAAATTATCAAACGATGTTTTTATAGTAGCGGTTATATTCAAATTCAATGAGTATTTATATTTCTTTATCTCATAATAATAATAGCATTTTATTGCCCAACAGTGACCGTTTCCTGTGAAGTGAAAACTTGTATATATATGAATTCACACAGATCTGAAATCCCAAAACGCCTAATGGACGATAAAATATGCATTTCAACAATTATTTGCGAACGATCGATTCTCAAAAATATACTCAAGAACAGGATCCATCAAAAATTTCTTCTGAAAGTGATCCCAACCATATTTTCTCCTTCCTTTTTCTGACACCGTCCACATCCGTATTCTTTCACATATACATTCTCCACAGAATCGTCTCTAACCAACTGCAACTATTTAAGTATAAATTGAAAAACTTTCCCAAAAAGCAAATAAAGCACTCTAAGTAATTCATCTCTCATACAGTTCGCAGACGCGTTTTGAAAAATAATGTGACAAAACTGGAGTTGCATTTAAAGTGAAAATGTGTTTTTCCAGTCCAACAACCCAAGCGATACCTTGAAGAATGGAACTGAATTAAAGCAGGCGGGTGAAATATGATGGAAAAACTTTGTGAACTTGTTATTTTCACGCTGTGTTTCAAAGAATCTGCGATGCCAGACTTTATTAACTGCTTTGGAATTTGGAAATTCGATTTCCTCTTTATCGCTTCACAGCATAATTTATAACATGAATGATCGCAGTTTTATTTCATGTTTTTGATATGTATATATATAAATACCAAGATGAGTTCTTTCATCCCATTAATTCATTTCTGCCTTTTTGCGTCCATTTAATACCAACCAAGCAATACCTGTAAGAACAAAATTGTTAGCAAGCAGATTGACCACGATAGTGACGATAAGGATAATACTTGAACTTCAGCTGGAAAATATATAAATTTTTGTAAGGAATGAAAATTTCACGAAGGTATCTTCAGAGAGATCGTTTGTTCGAAGTTTCATGGGAAAATCTCATACATTAACCAATCGTTTCCACAGACGAGACACTGCCTTTTGGATACATTCGTCTTTCATTGCTTCAAAAGGGAAACAAATCTAAATTCATTTATTTTAATCATTCACAGAAAATCGATTTCCTCATACAATTCCAATACTTCATAACAAATATTTGTCAAACAAATTCTAGTTCAGTGCTAAATTAATGTACGTAAAACAATTTATCTACTTAACATGCACAAACTCACACCAAAGGCAACTTCAGGATAGCGTATAGTAGAGTTGAATACATTAGCTACTAGAAGTATTTTCGTTATTGTGTTATTTTATACATAGTTTGTCAGGTGTAAATCAATTTCGAGTATTATTAGTATTCTTGAATTACGAGTTTTTATCATTTATGTTAAGATTTATATTATCTAGTTAGTTTGGACAATTTACGTGACCACTGATAAAAGCTTGTGTAAGAGATTAATATCAAATTCTGTCCTACGGTGTTCAAGGGTATTCAGACTCAAGTCCAACAGAATATTGGCATATTCATAGGCTCAGGAACTCAAATCTCCATAACACGGTCCTCAAGCCAGAAAAACTTGCGATGCTGACAATAAAATTCCAAACCGGAAATGAAATTTTCGGCATTGAAAAATAATATTCAGAATGTGAATGATCTATGATATTGAAAAAAATTCCACTTCTCTTCGTGAATTTGTTGCCATCTTTTGAGAAACATGAAAGAAAATGCATGACTTGCAAACGAAATCACCAGTGCCATACACCCCAAGTATTCATCCATACAAATGATATTTCCATAAGGTTGGCTAAGTTTCTAATTTTATATGTTTGCTTTTGTAGGGGGGAAACTTTGGAAATACTGAATCGATCATACAATTTATTTTACTAACAGAAAGCTACACTATTCAGGAGTGAGAAAGATGTTATTTTATCATAATTGAATAAAAAATTCAGTGGAAATATAATGCTTCAACAGTGTGCGCTGACTAGAAGATTCGGTATAGACGAGAATAATGTTCACCAAAAAGTCCTTGTTACAGAAAAGCTAGCTTTTGTATTTGAATTACTGCAATGGCTTTTGTTAATCTATACATCGATGGACTAGACGTGACACTTTGTGAGTGAGAATAATGCGTAACTTACCACGGTCTGGTTAATGAATTGAAGTTTAAGTAAAATAATAATAAAATACGAACACTGTGGGAAATTCAGGAGAGCCTGCGAAAACTCAGTCCTGAATTCCAGTTGACGGGTTTTCAAAAGAGAAATGTCGCTGCGAGTGAATACGACAGACAGAGAGGTCCCAGCGAGCCAATAGCCACGTCTAACAGCTTACAGCGCTTGAAGCCGCTGCACAAAATTTGACAGTTTTCCATGGTAAAATGTCGAATTTTGGGAAGCGGCTTTAAGCGCTGTCAGCTGTTAGACTTGGCCATTATCTATCCCATGCGATAGAAGACACCGTCAATTTATATTGAAATTGTTTTGGAACTATTGTTGGAGAGCAAATTTGTAAATACGACTATGGCATATTGTTCAGACTCAAAATCCTTCAACAATGTTCAGTCACAATTAACATCATTATATTCAAATCGATTCTATACTATAAATGGATAACACGTATGTGAAAACAACGACTCAGTATATAGCATGAACAATTTTCAGACACCGTCAAGTTATATTAAATTTGATTCGAAACTATAATTGGAGACCAAATAGGTGAATAGAACGACTATGACATAAATATTGTTCAGAATCACAAATTTTCTTTTAATTTTTTTCATATTATAATTTTTTTTGCCGATCGAGTTAGAAGGAATGACCTGGAGAAAAATTCGTTAACTTCACAAAATGCAAACAGAATTCAAATTGTTCGAATTTCATTATAGTAAGGCCAAATAATGAATTATCCACATTTTCATCAATATCTCCTGGACTTTCGATGATATGAAATTTATTTTCCGTTCATTTCATAGAACACATTGAGTTTTATCGATTTAAGGTCTCGGAAATTTTTGATATTCCCAGTCATTCCGAAGGTATTTCGAATTTCCACAAAGAAAATGTATTTCCATATTTTTCCCAAATTTCCCATGTTTTGATTAATTCACAAAAATGCTCAAACCAAAGTTTATAGAACAACTCAAGACCTGCATGGTCTATCTCCTAAAATAATAATTAATTCATTAACCTGACTGGTGCAAATTACTAGTATCAATTCACCTGTTTATACCTTTGTGACAGGAAAAAAATAGTCATCCCAACGTTTGTCTATTAACTATTAACCAATCAGTTGCGATTTTTCGAAAAAAAGAATTCAATGGGTAATTACTCAACCTAGGTATTTGCATTATATTTATTGGCGTATATAATTGGATATAAAATACTTTTCAACCATTAACCAGGACGGTGGAGGTCGTTCTATGTCTTAGACCATAAGCAACTCATGTTTTATGCGATCTTCAGTGAAATCAGTATATGTTTATTGAATCAACTTGAAGCCTGTTTTTTGAAACATATCGTAGTCAGTGAGCTATTATTTCTCTCCGAAAATTAGTTGAGTAGCAGTACTTATAAATTCTCTATGATAATTACTTGTTATTTCTACTGAGTTGGTAACTCAAACTGTTCGTAACTTCTACTTCTGATCTAATGTAAGTATTTCACGAAATGAATTGAATTCTCACTCGCGAATTATCTCATCTGTTTCCTAATACTCGAACAGAAATCCCACCTCTAACTCGTTTGTCAAATGTATAAAATAGTGAAACAATGAGAGCCAAAATGCATACAATAACTTCTCCACAACAAAGCCTTACAACCGGAAACCCACCGTTAAGGTGAATAATAGGAATTCCATAAAATTAATTTTCCGGTTTCGGTTGAGATCATAATCGCTTTCTCTTTAGAGGCTTTATTGAGGTCCGACATTGTTTAATGTAACCCAACTCCTAAAACCAACGAACTATTTGTCCATCCCAACGTTTGGTGCTTTGTTTTGGCAACTGCTTATCGCAAACGAAGACTGAAAATGATGTGAAAGTCAAAAATTGAGCTTGGGAAAATAACCCAACAAGTCACGTTATAATTTGAGCATTGAATCGGTGGCAAGAAACTTAAATTTTGACCGGAGAAAATTCTTGAAAGAATATTTCAGGATCTTTCATTCAGGATCGAAGAATCATACCGAGACATACAGCAATTGATTTGTTTTTTCAACATTATTATCGAAAATCGAATGTTCGCGTGAACTGAGACTAGGGGAGATCAAAAACTAGGCTATGTTTCGAAAGAATGAACAAAAAAAATAATAGTTTTTTTTTCGATAGATTGATATCGGTGGAACTGGAAAGTAAGTCTGTCGTGCTTAAATATAGTGTGATTAATTTCTCGATATTTTTTCAGATTTCTGAGGAGATGATTCAAGGTTGAACTGAAAATATATCAAAATCTATTTCAAATAAAAAAAAACTCTGACTGATTGCGCCCGAGTCGAGGTTAGAATTATTGGAGATTTGACAGTATTTTTTTAATTACTCAACTTGGAAGATAATTTCTGATTTTCTTATCTCTTACAGTAGGGTTCCGCTAATCATTCAATCACAGTGGAAGTTTTTTATTTCAATGAATACATTACATTGCATCATCACTTTATATCATGTATAAATTTCCTGGATGAAATTGTTCTGTTGTGCCCGGAGGGACGTATTCGCAAAACGCACGTGTCCATTTTCAATATCTCGAAATCATAACCGCAATTCCTTCCATTGGCTCTACCCATCTGGAGCAACTGGCCTACTAAAAATTCCAAATGAATTCAACCCAATTCCTATCGCTTCCTCCATAGTATAATGCCGACAGAATTGCGGGCTAGAGGGACAAAGGGAGGAATAAAAAAGCGAGAGAACGCAATAAAACGTCGTCGGGCGAATCGCAGCCGGTATTTAGAATAAATTTATTCTAAATTCGGGAGAAGTTTATCTCGGGTGAAGCACTCTGAGTGAGGCGCGCGAGACCCGTCACACTTGACGTATTAATGCGCTTCTTTCTTGGGATTAAATAACGGTTGAGAAATGAGTCGTTTGTGTTCGAGCGTGAGGAAAATATACCTCTGGACCGTTGTTCGTTGCGTTGGACTAATGGATGAACGTAAATCTGTCTGGATAGTATCTGAAGATGTACGTCGTACGTCGCGGTTGAGTACATCACATGCTACGTACCTATTGGAAATATTCTAGCTCAATATTACTGTATTTTATTGGATTTGCTTCAATTGACCCCTCGAACTACAACCAAGTTTTCAGATAATATGGAGAAAAACAGAAACAGAAGAAGTCACTTTTCCAAGTTTGATTTGATATTCCGGAAGTTTGTATATTTGACATTCACAGCATGTGTTTCTCGAAGGAAAAGTACTTGGTGTGGATCTCATGGTTGGCGTACTCTAATACGGCTTGACCTTTATGTTTGTCACAGAAAACATAACTTCTTCTCCTATTACCCAACTAACATTTTTACTTATAATTACGTTGACCTTACCTTCGATCAGGTCGGCGACTTTTCTGAAAGAAAACTAGATTACGTAATTTTTGCCTTGTAATAACCAATGTGGGAAAAAAATTAGAAGTAATTTGGACGTCAAAAATTGGAATATTTGAACATTCAGTTTACTAGGTTGAAGGTAGAAATAAGTAATTTTGACATGAAATTGGTCAGAAATAAGTGAATATCAAGCTTAAATCAACCTTTCTGCTACCAATAATTCCCTTGGACGAATGAGTAAACAAAGAGAGGTTCCTTTATATGAATAGCATACATATATACATATTATCTCTATCTCAACTTCTCATAATTTGGTTGCCGCAACGATTCAGCTATGGTCTACATAAAATGCTGACAATAAGTATGGGAATATAAAATATTTTTCATACGGTAGCTACATGCTCTCTCCTCAACAATATTCTCCTTGCGGCGGGAAATTTTCTGTAAAATGATGGTTCTTACCTTCATAAAATTCACGGACCTCTTTAAATATGCGATCTTATGCAAAAATAATTTAGATTGATTGCACATGTTTAAATTTTTTCTTCAAAAAACACTCTTTCAGCAAAGTTTTCAAATTGAAATGTCATATGCAGCCATTATTTAGAAATAAATCGTCAGAATAAAATAAAATTCAATACATTATCGATATTTTTTGATGGGTTAAACAGATATTCTGATTGAATATGGCGTAATTTTTGAGATGTACCTATGAGTCAATATTCTTCTTACGGTATGAAATCAATGTACTGTTTCTCTGCCACTGGTTAGCGTGCAAGTCATGATTACAGTACACTTATCCAGTTGTATTTGTTGTCTTGGAAATATCGATTACACAGTTCAACAACGTCTTCGATGAATCCATTTAGTGGTAATGTCGACTACATTTTTTGATTGGTATTCGAAACGCACAAACTTGTTCACACCATAGTCAACGAGTTAATAGTTGTAGGACACGTCACAAATTAATTTTATGACAAATTAATCTCGCCTGAACGAACCTTCGAACAAAATTCGTAGATTAACTAAAAGATATGACTGATTTAAAAAAAATCTTTCAGACCAAAGACGTTCGTGCATGGAAAGAGACACTTGGATTGAAACATTTCTCTCAGTGAAGATTGTAGCACTTGGAGATGGTTACTTGATCGATTTATTCCAAATCCGTACCGTATCTGAGGCCTAGAATGGAATTTCGCGGCTAATATTTGAATAGGTGACCGGAGACAATTGTTATGTCCAACAATGGTTACCACTATAGGACAGTGATTTTTAGAGTGTGACACCCTGAAAGCTCTCGTCGATAATAGGATCTCTGGACATACTTGAACCCTTGAAAAGTATGACCTTATTAATATTCTAAATTCAAAGCGAGTGCGGTTTGACGTTCGAGGGTTATACGTTCGAGGGGGGAAGGCAATCTGTTGACAAAAAAATAATTTAAACTATCCATAACAAATATCACTTCTGGTTGATCGTTATTGGAAGTGAAAATCAAAATAATGTTTTCTCCTTATAAACGCCTGCCAGTGGCTTGCGTTGGGTGTGTTTCAGAAAGTTTGTATCTTGCTAATTGCTCGATTGTTATTTTTGAGAAATAATCGTGTTGAAGTTTGGAAAAATATTGATCGAACATTCATAATACAACAATCACAATATTGGTATTCACGTTATGATATAATCTATAATGTGGTTTCTAATTTTGACTCAAATCTGAACCTATGACACGCGAGTATTCCTACAGTCACATTAGCAGACACAACGTATTGTACGGTCACTTCATAAGTTCATTCGGAAAATGAAAAATTTTCTATTCTAGCGGCCAGTGAATCATGCCAGTCAATTATATCATGTTTTCTGGAACTTCCAGTTCAACAATAATCCCAGAGTAATGGAAATGTGTGTAAACTGGCCAATAAAAAGGTTCAATTGACCGGGTATTTTCGATAAACTAACCGATTATTGCCTCCGGTATCTCACTCGATCAAGCTGTTTTTCAGTAGTATCATAGTGTCACCACAACATACAGTGTTTCTTTGAAATATTTTCCACTATGCTCGAATTCCAGTCGAACCGGAAGTGATGTGCAAATTTTTCATTGTGGGAAATATTAAATCCAATGAAGTATACTTCCATTCTGAATATCGAATTTATAACGGCCCTCATTTTTTACGTTGTTAGTTATATTCATTATCATCAAATTGAAATATTTGGACAATACGTCCAAGCCAATCTCGGATATGTACAGATTATGTTGATGGGCTGGCTCTTATAAAACAATTATTTCCCTGGCAAATACGGCGAAAGGCAATAAGGGCACGCTCAGCTCTTCAGGTTGACCTCATGCAGGGAAAGACCGCTTCGAAAGCAACTGCAGCAAAATAGCTCATCAGAACTCGCAGGCAATATATCAAAGAGAACAAGATATACTGAGGATATGCCGTCCTTCGGAGGGAACATAAGTCCGGTAGTCCCGAGTCCATGGATGTTGGGCTCGTTAAGATCTCTACCTCTAACTCTAATTGGAATACCAGAGGGTTTGGCAAAAGTTCCAGTTGGGGAAAGTGTACTCACCGACGTCGGTGATTGGCCTTGGTAGCGGAAATAGGCCGACGTTAAATAGAGAATTGAAAAAAGAAAGGCAATGAAAATATACCAACCTAATATTTCTGACTGATTTCATCATTCAATCATTTTCATTTCAAGAATTTCAGGAAGCATCTATAGATGTCAGATCTCTAACATCAGCAATATAGGAGAATTACAAGCTCATTTCGAAAGTCATTTGTTTCAATGATGACTTCAAAAGTTTCTGTTTTGATGGAAACGATGACAGTTATACCAGCTCCATAAAATATTTTCATTGTCACTGGGTCGTTTACTAACACATCGTAAAGTACTTCTTGGGGAATTTCAACAAACTTGGATGAATTTTTCCCTTAATTTTCTCCTAGTCGGATCCTTTTCTGGCAGCTCCTGTACTATATGGTGACCGGTCGGAAACGGATTCTTGACATCAATTACTACTACCCTGAAGTTCGTGGAATCCTAGAACCGCGTATGATCATATAATAATGAAACTGTGACATATATCGATTACGTTATTGGAACGCTCATATTGAATTTTGAATTACGCGCCTCTTAATCTTCAGTAAGCTGTTGACAACAATTCCAATATTGCTACGCTGTATTTGACAATTGTATCAATCGACAATTGTAATTGAAGAGTGACAGTTCCGTGTCCTCAATAATTTTTTGGCAAATCACTGAACAATATTTGAATAATAATTACATAGCAATAAACAGACTCCATTCTCTATGCAGAATATCTAGCTGAACAGACGCTGAGACTCCATTCTCTATGCAGAATATCTAGCTGAACAGGCGCTGCCAATAGTTGGCGGCATTTTTGACCACGATGTCAATGGCGTACAAACAGTTTTTGTCTGGTACTAACTCGGGTACTAACCTTATGCATAGAGGACTGGATCCTCCGAGAGAAGGAAATACTGAGAGCAGATAGTTGTTGGTTCACAGATGGATAAATAAAACACCTTCTGGTTCTGGTGCAGGTGTTTTCAGTCGCAAACCCAGGACAGAGATATCAACCTGCCTAGGGACCTATGCGACCGTATTTCAAGCGGAAATTTATGCTATTGGACTGCGTGCTGAGAGATTGGCAGAATCCAACCTTGACACACAAGTCAATAAAAATATTCTCGGACAGTCAAGCGGCGCTGAAAGCTATTGGCTCTCCTCAATAGGAAGATTTAACAAATTGTCTCTGGTCTGGATTCCGGGCCATACTGGCCTGGAAGGCAATGAGACTGCTGACTACCTTGCAAAGGAGGGTTCTGCAAGCAGCTTCATCGGACCAGAACCTGTCATTGGCATCGCTTTAGGCTTTGCCAAACAAACATTGAATACCTGGATGGCAAGAAGATTTATGGACTTCTGGCAAAATCTTCCAGGATTGGCTCATTCCAAGGCGTTTATTCACCCTTCGAAGTCGGAAACCAAACAGTTGTTGGACTACAGTATGGACGAACTACAATGTCTAACTGGCCTTCTCACAGGTCACTGTCATTTGAATCATCATATGCAGAGAATCGGACTGTCAGAAGACAGCTTGTGTCGTCTCTGTCTGGAAAATTATGAAACAGCAGAGCACATAATTTGTGCCTGCCCCGCTGCGGACCGGATCAGGTTTTCAGAGTTTGGCAAGGCTTCACTCTTACCATCTGACCTGAAAGATCACTCACCATACAAACTAATCGGCTTCGTAAAGAAGCTGGGTTTATTTGGTCGAGTTTGAATAGGTGTGAGCCACAATAAACCCTTGTGGGTTGCAGTGGAGGGCCGAACAGACCCACTCACTTCTGACCTAACCTAACCTTACCTCATGCATTTGTTAGAATACCTGCCTATTCATGGAGGACCAGTATGAGCTTTAGGTTGAAAAGAATCGAGGAATTCGAAGACTCCATGAAGAATCTCATTTCAATGTGAATTCAAATATCAAATCAAAATTATTTGTTAAGAAACATGCAGATGAATGCTTCGATGAAAGCATACCTTCTATATGAAAATAACGTTCAAAATGCCCTTGGAGAAAACTTTTGCATAATTAATTACCATTTAATGCATTTATGACCAGCATCACTTTTATGTGCTTCTCATTAACATGAATATTATTAACTGTTAAGTTTTTTTCTGAAGCTTGCCTCAAAGTTGATCGATTCCATATATTTTCCCCACTGAAATGAAACCTTTTTCCAAGCTTCCCACAAAATGTTGGAACTGACTTCACAAAGAGCACCAAGGAATACATTTCTCAAAGAGATCGCTTTTACGGCAAGAAACTAGTTCTATTGGTGCGAGTCATGAATTCCTCGCCTCATATTGAAAACGCTCAATACCGAACCATTCAAAGGAGGTTATTGAACTAATCGATGGTTTAAAGTAACTCCCAGTAACGTTCAATTGGACGTGTATTAATTTTAAATAAGGACGTTCTTTGCAACACGCGATAACGTCAGTTCAAAGGAAATTCGATCAATAGAAATGTAGGTTCTATTATATGAGTTTGCTTTGATGCCTCTAGAACAATTATTATAGAGATCGCTTCAGTATCGAAATTAATGGACAGTTATACTTCGAAACACTACAGAAGAGGTAATATTCTGAAACGATAATCATTCAATGGCTCTATGGTCGGACGAGGACGTTATGTCAGTGTTGTTCGGGAGATATTTTTGAACCGGAAGTGTTGAACTCCCAAGAGGTATTGTTACTTTTATCAGCAATACCATTGCAATTGATCCAAGAATCACAGACATACCCAGACATTTTTATATTTTTTCCAGTAACAGATCCAGATACTAGACTGAGCTACTTATGTCATCCGCAAATTCCACTTATCAAACTGATAATTAATATAAGTCTCATTTTCGTTTGTTGGGGGTAATTCTATATCTAGAATGCAAATTGACGTGATACTTCCCGACCTTTTCATTAATTATTTGTGACCTAAGTATTCTACCACTTAATAATGGTATAGTTTCACAAGAACGGAGGATTATTATATCTCAGTGTATTCACAATGAGATCTTGTCAGATTTGTTTTTTTATATAATATTTATTTTCACAGAAATATAAACTGTTCGACCTATAATAATGTCATGATTTGCCATCCATTTTTTGTTATAATATAAAATTGATGTTCGATTGATGAATACTCACCTACTGACAGTAAATATTGTATCCCACAAATAACCAACTTATTACACAATGAGATGTGATATCGCTTGTGAACAAAATTTACGAAGAGGGTTGAATACGAAGGTAAAACTCTTAATATCTGTCAGCACCAGTCAATATTTCAGTACCTGTAAATACTAAGGCATAAGTATCTACCATCCCAAATCTAGGCTTGAGGCTCATAAAATTGATATACCCACGAATTTGAATTTTTGAGCGTTCCGACAAACGAAACGATAAAGAAATTCCCTTTGCTCACGAATTTTTAATTGAATATGTTGCGGGGCACTGAGCAGAACTGAGTTAGTAGAGCCCAATTACTTTCGATGGGACTAAAATGTCCTTTATCCAAGCAACTGGTTTTCGAGCTATGAAATACAGGATAATTTGGTGAAATGCAGCACAAAACACAAACAAGCCGTAGGACAAAGGACAAAGCAACGCAGTGGGTCCGTAAACCTCATTAAGTCAACACTCACCTGAAACAAACATTAATGATTTAGTTAAGTATCCACAAATAAAGGGGCTTTCACAGTTATACAGTGTTAATTGTAAGCGAAAGCTTAATGGCAGTTTAATTTCGAACAAATGATTCATTTGCAGGCTCCATAATATTCACTATGAAGTGATATTTACAGAACATTGTATCTAGTCGTGTAAGATAAGCTGAAAAAGGTCAATTTTGTTTACGGGAAGCACCACCGTGATTTTAAAACAGAGTACGGGTGGAAATTAAGTGATATTTAGGTAAATGTCCCAATCATCCCATGAAATTATCGGTCGAGGCTTGATGCTATGAAAGGGATTTGATTTTTTTAATTATGGGAAGCAGGGTTATTCCAGTCAGCACTTTAGTACTAGATTCAGCACCGAAGTACTTTTCAGTGGAAACTAGTACTATTTCAGTTTTGAGATTGGGTTCAATGTTTCCGTCACTAAATCTCCAAATCTGTGTAGAGAGTGGAGACTACTTTTCTGTTGTTCTGTGACTGCTGTGTCGAAAGTTCAAACTGTCAAAAGTTTTGGTTTGATACAGGTGAGATGCCTGAAAACCATGGTGTGTTTCCTAATACCTGTAGAAGTTTGGGATAAAAGTGGCGAAATCTGGATTGCTTGATTTTTGGTGGATAATTGAGCTTTTGGAGGTTTCCGTACAATATGTACAGATGTCGCCAACACGCTCTTGTCAGTCTTGTCTGAAGCTAAATTTGCACTGAGTGAAAATGTGCAGTCGGGTTTTTCCACTTTTATTTGATTGGCTAGCGAGAAGAGATGGCAACCTAAAGGATAATGGGTGGACAATGAGATACCAGTAACAACGTTTCCATATTTAAAAGCAATGAAATCAACAAATAAACACGATAAAAACATCGTGAACATCAAAATTTCAAACTGACATGACAATATGACAATTAACTTGACACTTGTCATCAAATTTGAAAAATGGGAACATAACGCCCTCTACCGAAAAATAGGAGAAACCTTCAAAAGCGTCGATTGTTTTTTTCGCTACAAAAATCTAAACAATATCTTATCATTTGAATCACCAGGATTTCTAGCCATTTTAGATACAGGTTTGACTTGACACGTGACAACTTCCAGATTCTGGAAAGAAATGCTTCAATTTCAAATTTGGGAAAAGAAATAAACATAAGCAAGAAGCAATAATAATATTTGATTTCAAAATCTCGGTTAAATAAAAATAATTTTAAGCATCGAGTGACAGGCCCTTCTTCAAAATGATTATTCCTACCCCCAGATCCAGAGAACCATTCAACGCCATGAAATTTCAATTTTTCGTATGTAGTGTCAAAATGTGACACTAGCATGACTCATTCATCAATAGCTATACCTAGTGTTGATCTTGACACAGCCTAAAGTTTTTTCTTTTGATTTCCAGAGGAGAGAAAATCCAAAACATTTTTGCCCCATCAACAAACATTCAAAAATTATCTAATGGACTTTACATGTCAGGAAACAATTGTTTCCCTGGCTGATACCACGAGTGTCGTTGAAATATATCCGATGTCAGTGTAGATTCTTGACAGAAGAAATCACGCCATCTTCCCGTAGACGAGGTACCAACCGAGAGCCAAATCGCCCAATTCCTCGTAAAAGAAAATGAACTTCACAAATATTACTCAGTGAGCACACTTGAGGACCTTCTATAAATGAAATCATCTAAAGAAACAAATAGGTTAATGGATTAACACCTGCAATAAAAACTTCTTCCAGCTCATTGAAGTATTCTTCATTGAAGGAATTCTTGCATATGCTCTTGGCGATACAACTGCCATAATTAATTTTTAATTATCAGGACGGGCTTACTTGTAGTACGGCTTTGGGTTATTTGGCCTCATGTCGGTACAAGATTGTTCCCATCAACAACTCGAAGTATGTGGGCCTAGATGTGATGACGGTAATATGAAAGGAATATAATTTTTGATTGTAGAAAATCTGGACTTAGAGTTGATGATGGAAACTACCTTGTTCTGACAAATAGCTCAAAACAAGCCCACAAATGTGCTATTCCCAACAATTGAGTATAAATTCCGGCAGTTTTAGCGCCAAAAACGTATGCAGAAATCCCTGATGTAAAGAATCCTGAACTGACATCTGTCTGGTATAATATAATTCAAGCCACTTTGTGCCAGGGAAGTAGTTGATTTCACACACGTAGTGTTAGTCTATTAACCTAGATGTTAGATGATCCGAAAAGAAGAGTTTTTTCGTTTTCGAATGTAAAGGGAGTTTTTCATACAGAGTCGAAAAATCCCTTCAGAAAATAGAATTGTCACAACTGAAGAACGAATGTATGTACGCCCATGTCCATGCTCGGGTGTGAGAATGAATTTCACACCTTGCAAGATCAACATCTGGTGCTTTTCAGAAGCTTATTATAAAGGTACGAGTACGACGAACTTCAACGTATGCCCCTGACAGGAAAGTTGAAAAATATTTCCAATTATGTCGAATCTTCCGTCTTATTATCGGAGGCTCGATTTCGAGATTTTTCGCTTATTACTTTCGGAAGTTACGATTAAATTAGTTAAATGTTATCTTGATCGGTAAATTGAAGTCTACGGTAGGTGAGAAGGTAATTTCAATAGTTTTCTTTTATTCGTGAAGAAATCTAATATACTAGCTGATTTGATACAGAAAATATTGTGAATACTGTAACCGTACCAACCTATGTTGAAAAAAGTCTGCTGAAAATGGGAATCTCTCTGAAATAAGTACCTTTTTTGTAATATCGTAACATAACTTGATAGCAGTCGAAATAGATATTCCTAGATTACAATTTAACATCCTTAGTATACAGGGGTCACCATTGATAACGAAACAGACGAAATATCTGATTCCACGTCAATTAAAAAAACGGTATACAGGATTACATTGGTCAAGGAAGAGGTTTTTTACTTTCTATTCAACACTGCAACTTTAAACCTATAGAAAGGGTAGGACCAACCCTTACTATTTCAAATGGAACAAGGGGTCTAGTGATATCTCTCGTAAAAGGACAGTCAATTCTTCTTCAAATTTCATCTCTTTCATGAAATTTATATTGTGTAATGGTTTTTTAATCCAGTTATTCGACTTACAAAATATCCATGATGAATTGTAATAAACGTCGCTATAGGTGACACAAGTTAGCTGAATGAAGTGATGAATGATATTCATCGTTACATATTCGAGAAAAATACTTTATATCACATTTGAAACCTCTCAAACGAATTGACGTGAATATTGCCGTTTCTCAACCGTTTTTTCGAAAATTCCTCCACAAAAAATTCAGTATAAACCCTATAACTGACACTGGAAATATGGTTGCCCAATGGATGGCACCACCTAACACCAATAGATGACACTACATTGAAAATAAAATTGAGTGGTCCGAAAATATCACAAATCAAAAATAATGCAATTCATATTTCTTTTACTGGCAAAGGAGTCTTGAATAGGTAACTAATCCTTTCGCCCCTATAAATGATTTGTGGCTCGGCAATATAAATGGGAATTCTTTGGTACCTGGAAACAATCATTGTTGGAGCTAACTTTTTCATTTCTATTTACCTATACTCTCCCTTTATCAAACACTCTTTCGAGCGCACCCAGAGGGCGGAGCCTTGTGCTGGCAAGGGCTGGCTAATTGTCTTGGGTGCCGAAGAACTCTGGTGCGTCTTATCGATTTTTACGGTATCGCATTTGCTATTTCAACTGTAGGGAAACCCAGAAAAATGCACAGTGCTATCGGGTCGGTTGGTGTATTCAATCCAGATATTCCGTCTACCAGGATTGGAATCTAGGCAACTAACAACTACCTATAGCACCAAAACAGCTAGAAAAATTCTGCCCGACCGCGGATTGAACCAGCAATGAAATAGTCAAATTGAACATAAGGTCCGCGTTTGGCCATGGCAAAAATCCAATCACGCAGAATATTTTCTTGTTCTGTACTGACAATTTTTTTTGGCCTCTTTTGTTTTCCTCTGGGAAGTTTACATTTGATTTTGTGTGTTAAGGTAACTCTTGGAATGCAAAATTGTTCTGCTGTAGCCTCAACAGACTCTGAAGTAAATTTAAATTCCTGTTAAGGAATATCCCAGGGTTCTAGGAAACCCCTCAGGAGCTCATTCAAGAGCTTGTGCGAGCAAGGGATACTCGGGAACTACAGCTAATGAAGTGGAATCCGAACCAATTTGGCTCCGTTGCTGGACGGCTAATACCGAATTTGAAAAGTTCTGGTATTCCCTTTACTCCGTTTATTGCACTCAGTGAATTTTCTTGGTGTTGTTCCGACATATAGAAATTCAATTTAATTTTAATACCCAACGCCTGACACCATTTTCACCAATAGCTGGCATGGGGGTCACCTATTGGTTACAGTTGTCATATAACTTGGAAAATGCTATTTTAGCAAAGCATGTCATCCGATGTCAGGCAATGGCCATTGTGAAATTATTCGGACCAATAGATGACACCCACGCTAACCATTTTCTTGCAGATATTCTTTCAACAAAATCCTCATAAAATGCTACTTCAACAATTGTTTTTCTACATGCACGAATCAATCAACTGGTAGAATTGATCAAAAAATAAAATAACATTTTTTTTTCGGACCTTATCCCTCAAGAATTGTGGATATAATAACTGAAAATACGGGGGAATTTTCTCACTTCTTGGTCACCACACTTTCGATTCCGCTGGATGTCTGAAAAAAAACCTGCTGAGCACAAGTAGGAAAAAAGATGATGACCAGTGTTGCCAAAGTCTCAAAAATATGAAACATTTTCTTAACACTTATTATGTTTATTTCTGTAGGAGTGTGTCAGCTTTTGGTAAGACGATTCAACACTATTAGTTATTGGTAATTTTATCTCAATACAAAGCGTACCGTCTCATTTACACAGATGTTAAAAATGACCTAAGGGACATGTTACAGGCAGTTCGTGGAAAATTTGAATCACACCTTTGTCTTTGCATGGAAGTCGGTGCTGGTTATTTTGAACATCTCTGTGAATAATCACCTACGTTTTTCATAACACTTCATCATTATTATTTTATTAAAGGCAAACGGTAGAAATATGATATCCAACCCTGACATTGATTTACTGAATGCAAACAGTGGTAATAACAACCAGATTAATAGTTTATATGTTGATATTCACAGCTATGATGTTAGTTTCATTTGTTTGACATAACCTGGGTAAAGGCAAAACTCACAAGATAGTTTTTATTTTAACAGTTTAACATTGAAAAGTAGTTTCTGTAGGAAAATTGAAAAAATGGGAGGTGTGGCAATCCTCGTGAAAAATGATCTCATAAAATATTGTGTTGTGGTATCTCTGGTCACTTGAGTAAAGGAAAAACTGTAGTACTGTGCTGCTATCGTTCTCCATCAGGAGATTTGGATCTTTTTCAAACACTATTCAAAACGTTTTAGGTGACATTTTCAAATCAGATGTGAATATTTTTTATGTGGTGATTTCAACGCAGATTGTTATAATAGGTTCAGTCCGGCATTTAACCAATACTGATGATTTAGAATGTTATAATTTGAGATATACAGTATTGTGGCCCACACGAGCTACCACTAGTGCCACTACATGTTGTGTCATTGATAATGATATATCCGATCACAGTCTAGTATTTTGTGATGTGAAGTTGAGCGAAATGTCGAAAGCAACAAAAACATAATACAGCAGGCGTTTTACGAATGATAGTATGAATCAATCCCAAATAAACATTGTCAATGAAAATTGGGTTGAAGTTTTGAATAAAACTGACATATTAATCTTGCGTTTCAGGCATTTTTGTCAACATCTCGTATTATTTCGACATATTTTTCAAAATAACGTACTCATTCAAAAAATCAGAATAAAAAACGCATCACACATGAAATGAAACAGTCTAATCAAAATTTTAAAGACATTTTTAACCTACACCTGAACTGAAAAACATCTTATGAAGTCAGTAAAAGGGTCACGATGATTTGATAACTGAAACAAAAAGGGGATATTTCCATTACAAAATGAAGAATTCAGACAATTCTCATCCGTAAATCGATAATAACATCATTGTTGACGCTCCGACGCTCCGAAAGAAGTAGCTAAACTCTTCAATAAATTCTACACAGATGCACCTAAAAAAATATTGAGCAGTATAGTCTCCTTCAACGTTACGTCACTTCCTTATTCACTTTTTCTCAAGCCATGTTTCAGCCACTTAGATCATGATTAAAAAATTAATTTTCTTCGAATTCTATTGATAAAGTGCCTTTCAGAACTTATTCTACCACTTACTTCTATAGTAAATCTGTCTTTGTCTTCAGGCGGATTTCCAGAATTGCTGAAATGTGGTGAAATAGCACCTGTGTATAAAAAAAAACTGTCGTCAGAGCTTTTAAAATTAGAGACCATCAACTTTTTACAAAGAAGTCCAGTATTGTTTTTTAGATAGACTAAAGTCATTTTGTTATAAATATGATATAATTTCGAGACACCAACGTGGATATTTGAACAAAAAATCGAAGAGTTCAGCGGTGTTTTCTTACTATCAAAAAATAATAGAATGTATTGAAGCAATGTTGGTATCTTTTGTGACCTCAGCGGGGCATTTGACTATATCAATCACGACTTATAGACCAAGAGCCAGTGCCCAAAAAATCCTCTGAATTTACTAAGCCTGTTTTTTTATGGCTTATTGCAGTGGTTTTGTTCACAAACATACTGCGGTCAGTCAGGCGAAAGTGAGAACAGGTGTCTCAGGTACGCTATCGAACCTGCCGTATATGCCGAGGTAATAAAACGAATTCAATAAAGCTGAAAATCGTTATACAGATTGTATATTGCATATACATAAAAGGTACGACAGTCAGACAGCTGAATATGGGGACGGAGCTGGTCAGTCAGTCGCAAAGTATGTACAAAAAATAAATACGGTGCAATTAATTTACTACACTTCAGAATTTCTGTGAGGGTATTAAATGCTATATGAAACATAAAAAAAATGATCAGTTATCGAGGGACAACGCCCGTCAGTCAGCAAAAATAGAAATGATAATTTCGCGCGGGCTTGGCGTCGCAGGTGGCGGTTTGTTTTTTTTTCTTTATTATTTAATAAACGAGATAAGTAAGTAGGCCATTTAGTAATAATAATATAACAATATATAACAGTTATTATACTTCTAGATAATAATTTTTACAACTAATATTTGCTTAATTTACTCTTGCTCCGAATCTTCAAATTCATTCATTTCGCTCTCACGATCAGAATTGTCAAGCAAGTGATATTTGCATTTAAACAGGAATTTTGGTATAAGTTTTGAGAACGGAAACGGATCTAGTTTCTGAAACTCCAACTATAAGTGTTTTCATATATATTAGTTCTTATTATTTTTTGATAGGCAAAATTCGAGATGACGAGAAGTTGCTGAGTAATTGGACTTGTTCTATCCAGAAAGCACTATTTTTCCATTGGCGCAGCAACTTTTGGGGGTAGATCAAAAATCTGCCCTTCTACACTTGTATAAACTCCGATATTCAATCTCATTTCTTCAGATCAGGGTAGGTTACAAACCAAGAAAACTACGGAACAAAGTTGTATACTCTGCAACCGCAGTTTCAAGGTGCGATTTGAGTTCACCAGACAATTTATTTTTACTGCATTTCATCTATTCAGTAAACCTGAATCCCATGAAGCAATTTGTTGCTGCAACACTGGAAAGTTGCATGTAACTCGTACACTTGTTTCATGTTCTTTCTCCATAGAAGAATACACTTGAAAACTGGATACGAATCAAATCATCTGAAGGAAAATAGGTTCAGACCAGACCCAACTTTCCCTACACAGTAGGTTAATAGGCTGCCACTTGTCAGAACTATTTCCGAGAGGTGTCAGCGCAGGAATCTCTACAGAAAAAATGTTCGCATGTTTTTTGCGATATACGATATAATTGCTGAAATTGTTGTCAATTATTGGGACGCGTACACTAGTAGACAGGTTTCAAGCAAGATAGGTCTCTTACATACGAGTATACCTGCGCTCAATACGAGTATACCTGCGCTCAGTCCGATACCACAACTTAGTTAAGCTGTGCCGATACTCTGATTCAAAATCCCTTTCAAGACCGAGCGCGCGCGCGAAATTTTCATTTATATTTTTGCTGACTGACGGGCGTTATCCCGCAAAATCGATAACTGAACATTTTTTTTATGTTTCATATAGCATTCACTACCCTCACAATCATTTTCAAGTGTAGTAAATCAATTGCACCGTATTTATTTTTTGTACATACATTGCGACCGACTGACCAGCTCCGTCCCCATATTCAGCTGACTGACTGTCGTACCTTTCATCTATATGCAATATACAATCTGTATAACGATTTTCATCTTTATTAAATTCGTTTTACTGGCTAATTGGTTTACTCCAAAGCCAAAAAAACCAATCACACACACACACATAAATTCGTTTTATTACCTCGGCAGGTACGGCAGGTTCGATAGCGTACCTGAGACACCTGTTCTCAGTTTCGCCTTGACTGACCGCAGTATGTTTGTGTACACAACCATTGCAATAAGCCATAAAAAAACCAGGCTTAGTAAATTCAGAGAATTTTTTGGGTTCTGGCTCTCCGTCTATTACTACTGGATAAGCAGGGCTGTCCTCTAGATTGAATAAAATCATTCATACTCAAAACTACACAATATGTGGCAATCAAGAATCATTTCTCACAGCAAACTGAAACAAACGTCGGTGTCCCTCAGTGGTCCACTTGAATACATTGATGTTATCTGGGTTCTGCCCTTCTTCTGAACTTCGAAAGGCCTTAATTTCGGAACGAAGGAAGATCGCTGCATCCTGAGTTCGGAATCGTGTTCATGCATGAGTTGGCACTATTTTTCTTTAAACTCGGTGGCGGCGGATTTTCACCATTTTTTGTTCTGTTATTTGTGACTGACACTAGAAGAAATTAAAAAGAGAAATGATATAAATCAAAATTATGTAAAAATCTCAAATACAGGTAAATATCTACTCGAGGTTTCGAATTGAGTGAACGAAACTATTTTTCAGCCCACCGTCCAGAAAGCCTGTTGTTGAAATATCACAACATTTCGTTAGAAGTTGAGAAAAAGTGGGCTTTCAACACAACCGACTAAACAGTATTACCCATTCATGTTGTGAATATTTCAATTCAATATTTGAATACCACAATGAAATAGAGATAAAAATAGAGATCAACCTCTTTTCCACTCGAGAAGCGCAAACCTCTCGAATTGTTAGTGAGGATTGAGGAGGCACACCTGTGCCATTCTGGAAAACGAATCTAGTAAAAGGGGAGGATTTTCCTAAATAATTCATCAGCAGAATCAATAAGAAACAATTGCATTCTATTAAAGAACAAACTGGCAAGTACGAAGCGAGAAGTTGAATGAAATATAAATGAGATCTTGCTATTCCGCTTGTAAATAATTGAATAGCCGCGAGTTCATGAGAAGCTCTATTTCAGTCGTTTGGAGCATGTAATTTTTGGGTGAAAAGTTCCCTACATTATGATTCATTATGATTTCTCCAGAAGTTTGTCGGATTTCTGAGGATGGGCATATTTCTTTCATCCTCAATATTTCCGGCGGTCACTTGATCCAAGGAATGTAAATTTCAGCAGTGAAATGAATTACTTTCGTTTTGATCGGTAGTTAGTTTTCTGAGAAAAATTAAAGCCGTTGTGAAATATTTTCATTTCCTCGATAATTCCGTTCTAATGATGGCAAAGATATATTTAAGAAGTGTAGACATCAACAGGGCATATAATTATAATCGTTATTGTTGGGTTTTGTTGTTGCATCTTCAAACACTGTGTATTTCATATGTGAAATAGTTGAATAACAGTTTTTGTCAACAAAAAACAAAGAAAACAAAACGCCCGAAAGTAGAAATGGTTTTGCGTTATTTTTCGTCAAAAATATATCTCAGAAGCCATGAACATTGAGCAGATCTTACATCCGATATATTGATATTTCCCAATTTAGATGAATATAAACATTCCTTCATTGATATGTATACATTCAGATCCCATGTACTGAGAGATCGGTACTGCACATAAATGGGAAATTTTAAAAAGCGGTTATATCGCACGCGTTAGTAGCTCATACTATTGAAAACAACTATCGGCACCACTGAAAGAAAAACGGGTGTGAACTGTAAAAAAACAAACTTCTCAAAACTGAGAAACAATAGGAAACCTCGAATTCAGCTGGAATGGAATCCACACCTTTCAAAAAAAATGTCTGGCGTCATCTAGCGAAGAAATTGAGAAAACAAAATTATCTGCTGAAGTGTCGCCATGAAGTTCTTAACAATATCGCATCAATTGCAGCACCAGGCTTCTTAGACAAACATCTTAGCACAGAAGATCATCAAATGAACCCATCTATAAAATTTTCAATATTTCTTATCATTCGTGAAACATTTCACACCTACATGAGTCTTTCTCAAGCATTCCTGCTCTGAAAAAAGGTTCGATAAGTATAGCATATTGTAATAAGTATTGTTATAGCCTTATCACTACTGAAATGCTATTTTGCAGTTGGTCATTTTTCTTTGTGAAACTTGCTCAGAAAGTAGGGAGTATACAAAATCAAATAATAGATACTTCTTCATCAATGTTTAATTTTCAATAATTCATACATGATTTCGATCAGTATCTAATATTTCCACAAATGAAACCTACACTGCTAACGAATGTAGCAAATTTCTGAACGAATGGTTGGGATAAAACCGTTCTGATTTATTTTCTTCCAATTGCATGATGAATACGGTAATGCCGATTCCTTAATGCGTTCAGCTAACTCGGACATACCCAGCCAATAGAATCCGTCAAGAATGAGTCAATTGTCCCAGTGTAAATAGGGAGGCAGAAATAAAATCAACACATATATTGCATAATTCGCAGATCCTTTTTTTGTCACGAAATAAGGAAAATAAGGTGGAATAACTCGATAGAGCATCCGAAGTTTGTTTTATCGATATTTTTTTTTCTAGATTCAAGCTTCACTTTCACCAAAAATAGTTTATTCGGTAAAAGTTTTCCAGTATCGTATGCCCCTTACCAGTTGGCTCGACCCGCTTGTATGTTGACAGCCATTTTCCTGATTGATCTCGGATGACTGGATAGCTACTAAAATGCAACGCTTGAATGAAAATTTGTATAACAATTCGAGTTACGAACTTCAATCAGGTGTATATAAAGAGCATTCCAAATGGCAGTTATTGAATTATTCTTGTTTCCATATTCCACAATTTTTGAAAGCAGTTACAAACGGCTTCCTCCGCATACCCTGCCAACTTCTTGGGAAATGCCATAATGCAAATGTATATCTGCTGCCTCCCTTATTATCGAAATTTGTAGATGAAAAGGATTTCCTGGAATAAATAGATTCCACTTCGCAATGTTGAATAGGGCTGAACACGGGAACTTTTGAATAAGCTTGCACACACAACAGCTCTTGGGTTTTTCACATCCATTCGAAAAAAATTGCAAAAAAACTGCAGCTCTCATGAATTGAAGAGCCGGGCTTTCGTGGTGAGTTCATGTATTTGAGGTGTGTATATTCCTACAAAAAAATGTCTGCATTGCTTTGAGTTAAATTGGGATCGCAGCGCTACTTGATTTCTGTTACATTGGATCATAATCCATGTGGTTTTCAGTGCTTCCTCAGTAATGTATGCCTGTCAGAAATAATATATTACGTATGAAAGTACTTTCTGAGGAAAAAAACGTTTCTCTTGAGGTAACTGTTTGACGCAGATGGTGTCAGATAGTCTGGTATGATCAGTAGTCATGTGGTTGATTTTACCATTGATTCGATACGAACGTGATTGAATTTGTATCAGTTTGCTCCCACAACTGAAGGAACTCACAAACTCCTACGTAAATCTCTGCAATTCGTATGGAGTTTGCTAAGCCAAACTTTCTATTTGGAGGGTTATATTGGTCGGAGGTCCTCATTCCAGTTAGCTTTTTTCTTCTCACGAATTCGAACACGAATAGAAATAAAATGTCAGCCCATCCTATGGTTCTAGCGAGTGTTATGGGTCGCTCAGATGTCAAACGTATGAAGAAGCTAGCCACTCGAGCCAGCGAAACGTCAGGAAGAAATTCCAAAAAATGACGGCCTTCAAACCCGAATGAAAGTAGTGATACTTATTTAATAAATGTTTTTGATACAGATTTTGGCAGAGAATATTTCTTAGTTCTATTAAACTTTATTTCCTCTTTTACTTAGATGACTGATCCTATCTATTCTGTTCTTCAGTGATTTAACCAAGTTAATTTTCATTTTATTCGAATGGTGAGAATGATGATTGATGAATTTGTCACTAGATATTGGTTTTCTGTACCATTCAGTGATAATAATATTTTGTTTGGATCTTATCAATTTCATATCACGAAATGGAATGCTCTTATTTAAGCTCTTCCTCTATGGTGAACTGAATGTTCCGATTGTATGAATTGAATATATTTAAAATTTCGTCTTTTCTACCGGAAGGTATTGATGAAATCAAATCGTCAACATAACGTTCGATGAAAGGTATGTGAAAAGATAATTTCGGAACACAGTTATCCAGAAATTCACCCAAAACATAAGCTAAAATAGGTCAAATTGATGTATCTATTGGTGTACCAAAAATTTTTTTGCAAAGTTTTTCAAATCCAAGATTTTCATGAATGTAATTTTGTCAATATCACAATGTTCTTTTATGCTGGTCCATTTATTCAATATAGTGTTTTATCAAAGTTAACCGGAGATTTGTGAAAAGTGAAACATCGTCAAGACTTATCATGATATAATTCTCAGGTAACTGATAATAATTGATGAATTCAATGAAAGGGAAAATGTCGTTAACATAGTATTATTGATTGTTTGTTTCGAAAGTTTGTTATTGTATTGGTGAGATAGGTGATTGATAATATGTATATATGTATATATATATATATATATATATATATATATATATATATATATATATATATATATATATATAGATATTGTTTCGTTTTCAGAAATTACCATAACAGCTGATACACAACTCAATAAATCACTATGGGGGCACAGAAACTAGCGTCTTTCAGGATGTGGCGACGTCCCAAGCTCAACGCCTGCTCATTTCGATGTACCCCACCTCGTCGATGAAACTGTTCACACATACCTGGTAGGTGAATTCTTCTGGTGCTCCCTGGTAGGCGAGTCTGACCAGCCTTTCGATGTCAGCCCCATATGCTTGCAGAGTCTCTGATGCTCCTTGGGTTCTTGACTTAAGTTGTCTCTGGCATACTCGCTTCAGGCACTGACTGCCACACCGAACCTAAACAGAGCAGCTACGACTGCTTCATTATTCCTTCGCTTCTCAACTGGGTCGACTTGCAGTATTCTGGAAGCTTTCCCCTCGATTCCAGCAAGAGGGCTATCGCTTTCTCGACTCCATCCCAGTCGTTGCTATCTGCCGCCGCGCCGCCTTAAATTACCAGCTCTAGATATTCCAGGGAGCTTCATTATCGAATGTGGGGGTTCGGAAAGAGCCATAGTCTGCGACATGGTACAGGTGTTTTTCGCCTTCAGTCCTTTGAGGCGAAGAATGACTTGTTTGATTTGGAGTGTAAAGTTTTCCTTATTTTCTTCGATCCCCCCCTGGAGTGCTTGTCTTATTTCTCACACTTGCTTCAACAGATCATCTTTCGCTTCCTTGAACTGTTCCTGAAGCTCGTCTTCCGTTTCCTTGACTTTTGTGCCCTTCAATTTGTGGAATATTCTCAGGAAAATGTCTCTATTTTCATTTCTGCGCTTCCTTCTCTTCCCTGTGCTGTCGTACTTCAGCCTCCTTTTCTTCCCGACGGCGTTCTAATAGCCGTAACCCCATAGCCCACCACGCTTCTTTTTGTTTCCGGCGTCGTTACTTTTCGGATTCTTTTTCTTCCCTGCGACGTTGTTCTACTTAGTGACGTTGTCTCAGCCGCAACTTCATGACATCCAACATTTTCGCGAGTTTCTCCATATCGTCGTAATTGGTCCTCCCCTTATTTACTATTAAATATCTGGCCCTCTTCAGTCACTTATCCCGCTTTTCTGAAACCAATATCCTTACATTTTTGCTCTGAGTTCGATGATGAGTGACAGAAACTTTATTCCAACAGACTCAACAAATCACCAAAAAGCTGATATACTCAATAAATCAGTTGAATAATGACCCCACTGCTTTGCCTATTGATTTTCTTGATTGAGATGACGGCACTATACCAACTGTTGGTGCTCTCCGTGCCGCTATATATACTAACATTCTGAAATTTTCCGTATTCAAATGGGTTCGGACGTTTCTGAAACCTCATATATATATGTATATATATATGTATATATATATATATATATATATACATCCCTATATCTATAAGTCCTCTCTAGGTAGCGCAGCAATAAGTCTTCCACCAGAAGGAGCGCGTATATTATAGTTTTGGTCGCGTATATGGCATATTTCACTTCCCCTCATCACGAAAATGCCGTAAAATATAAATAAAATAAATAAAATTACCATGCAAGTTGATATCTTTACGTCCTCCATCTAAACCACTATATTTGAGTCTTCCGGGTATATATTCGTAGACAAAATCACAGCTCTAAGTACTCCGCGTATATTCTGTTGATTATGAACTCCAGTGGATAGTTCTTCCGACAATGTTGCCAGTCTTTACTTCTTCCGTTGCATTACAAGAGGATATTCTAAGTGAGTTTCAACGTTTTATGCATCAAGCAGAATAAGAGGGAGACGATTAATTCATTTTCAATATCAGTATTATGTAAGGATTCCAATTCGAACATTTATTGCGCCATTAACTTTTTTGTGTATATAAATGACTTCATTTCAATTTTCATTACAATCAAAGTGTTCGTTTCGGATGTTATTATGGCTATCATTCCTTTCTCTGCTAATCAAAACACATATAATCTATTTTTGTTGTAAATATGTTTAAAATAATAATAAAAGGTTTTGCTATTCGAAGTTCATTGTAGAAAACGCTCAGGGCAATGGAAATGTTAAAAAAAATATGAATAGGTACCTGAAAATGAAAAGAAAATCTCGAAAAACTCTGTGGTACATAGGGAGACGTGAAAGTTGCTATTGTGTTTTTCTTCAACTCTGACGACCAATTTTCAGGGCCGTCATTCAGAAGGAAATAACTAACCTAATTATTATAAAATATTACCGGAACATCTCGAAATATCAAATTAATTTTAATTTCTCAGTATAAAGTGAACG